>JAODKN010000037.1:16544879-16555697 GCA_026774425.1 Petrocephalus zakoni
CGGCCGCCGGCGCCCGCGCGCCCCGGCGGCGGCGCCCCCGCCGCCGCCGCCCCCCCCGCGTCGGTGGGTTAGGCACAGACAAAAAGAGTAAACATGTAGTGTTAAATATATCATGAAGGAATAGTTTTTTATTTCTTTGTTCAATTATTAGAAAAATTATGCATAGTTAATTGTAATAAAATATTGATTTTTTTTTCATTGCTATTGTGTTTTGTAATGTAAACTCATGTTTTGCTAAAAAAAAAAAGTACGTGATGAAAGAAAATGGAGATCATTTTTGGATTCAGCACCCTAAAAAACACACATTTACCAAAAATATCCCATGCAGCTGAAAATTATAAATTTTTTTTTGCAGTCTTGTGTAATCGTTGTCCCTGAATTAGCCTGGCAAAGATAAATGATGGTTTAGTTATGTAAATTAGTTAAGGATATACTAACAAGAAGGATTTGTTAGTTGATCTGTTTTCTTTTCTTATTGTGAGGATTCAAGTTGTCTCATTCTTTGGAATGTAACCTAAGCTAATGTTACGTGTCCCACTCCTGCAGAATCTGCTCTTTGTATCTACAGGGAACTTTTCTTTTTTATTTTTATGTGAATCGTATTCAAAAAGGTATTCTTGTATAGTGTGTTTGTATGGGGAATAGTTGAAATACTCAGGAAAAAAAGGCCAGTAAAGTAATTCTAGTTAGTCATTAATTATGGTACACTATATACTAATCAAAGGCTGATTGTGCTTGTTGCGGAGAGTAGTAAAGTCAAAGGATAAATGACTATATGTAAATTACAGCAATGCAATTAGCTGAACGCTGTGCATTTGTGAGCCCATACAGATGAACATGAAAACTGCTGGATTCTTGTTTGAATGTGTGCCCTGAATCCATAGGCTGATCTGCTGAGATTCTAAATGCGACTCGCATGAATTCAATGGCCGCCTGAGCATTACGGCAGTAGTTTTTCCTTAAATGCTGAAGCCTACATATTACAAAAAAGGTGATAATGTAAGAGAGCGAACGTTAAAAGGCCAAGGCCCCCTGTCACAAAGTCTTCATAACACTTATTTAATTATGGATTGGGATTCCTGCTGTAGTCGGAGGGATAAAGAGGAGAATCCCCATTCCCTAGCAAAATCTGACCATGTCCTGTACCCACATGTCCTATGGTCGGTCCCAGAAGCTCCAGGCACAAGGCAGGGAATAGCCTAGGTCGGGGTGCAAACCAGGCGCAGGGCATATACACCATTCACCGACATGGACATTTGGATTGTAGAGGAAAGCCCACAGTGACACAGGGAGAGCATGCTACAGTAACCAGGTGTAGGAACCATATACCCCCCCCAAATATCTCATTTGGCTTAATCTGTCACCCCTAAAAATGGACCATTGCCTTTAAATTATTAAGTTGTGTTCCTTCCAATATAAAACACTCTCCTATGCCACTGGACACAACAGTGCTGACCACAGCACCACTGTGCTGCCCGCACACCTAATTATAAAATTAAAATAAGGAGGAACTTCAGCTGCATCAGAGACAAAACTATAATCTGACTGCAAGCGTGACCTTTGTCAATTAATACGGGCTTCCTTAAGTAACGTCAACACAAAAGTATGAGGTTGGTGCTGGAGGTGGTGGGTGGGGGCTGGTTCTTCGGCGTTATAAGCTGTTTCTGACAGCACCATGTTTAGAGAGGATAAAAGCAGGCAGAGTTAGGAAACAAACCCAATGCTTTGAAATTCATTAGAGAAACCAGCCACTAGTGAATCCCTTCTGGTTTTTCTGGGCCTCTTATTTTTCACCATCCTGCCTGCCACGGTAATGGGCACTTCGCTGCCGTTAACAGGATCTTTGGAGATCTCCCAATTTGTTTGCTAGGTCTGTTTTCTTCACGGGCCGGTGCTCCTAAGGCCCATGCAGGATTTCTGTTAAGTATTTTTCATGTAAATTTACACCAGTAATTACAAAAAAAAAAACAGGTGCTTATGTAATGTTAAATAAACCAAAACAAAATGAAGAATACTGGAATTAAAACGAAATGTAAACAATAAAAATCCAGACGCCACATTTGTCAGTTTAATATCCTATATCTAAATTTTGTTTTTTTATCTTCAAAAACAAAATTTTTTTTTTTTTTTATACATAAAAATGTATAGTCCAGAGCATCACAGCCTGATGTGCAGAGAGAGGGATAGTGCTATTGGCCATTTTGTTTATTTGCACATGATCAATGCATCTTGATATTAAGAATCAGACGCGGTTCCCTCGGGTAGCAATGATGGATGGAGTGCCTGCCCCTGATGCCTGTCACTGCCGTGCAGCAGCTCTAATTTCTTGTACACCAAGGACATCTGCTACAGACCTGGAGCTGCAAATCTGCCTATTTTATAAGTTTGAGGTGTATAAAAGTTGGCTCTCACTTTAAACACTGGATGCTTTGGATGATGATATTACAAATATTTATAAACTGTGAGAATGGGAAAGGGGGGGCAGAAACTCCCCGAGGGGATCTCGAAACCGGCAACATACATTTTTAATGCATGTGCTAACATTGGTTTAGTTGCATATGCTTTGGGAAACTGACATTTTCGATTTAATTGCGTGACAAATCCACGTTGGGAAAAACCACTTCACCCGACGATCATTTATCCATCACTATTGACTGACGGTTGATTTTAAAATAAACATTTTTCCCAAGGCATCAATACATTCTTTACATTTTCCACCAGGAAACTTTTAAAAACCATTTTATTTTTTTCCCTGTTTTGCAGATTTAGAGAGATTCAGTAGTTTTGTAGTCATTGTTCTTATTTTTACACATATTAGCATAGGTGCTAAGAGGTCAAGGATAGGAAAAGGAGAAACACCGCACTTTGGCTGCTGCAGCATCAGCATGATGCTGTCAGTTAAAAACTTAAAGTAAAATAGAGGTTGTATCACCCTGAGAACTAGCAGACAGGACGATTGTTACCACTGTCAGGCTGAACTGCAGTCATCTGAAGCAATAATTGCCGACTTGCTCCGGACGCTCCTGCTTGCTCTGCAAGACACACACAGGCATTGTCTTGCATTAGTAGACTTCACGTTGCCTGACAGCTGAAAATGGCCTTCCTACACTGCGATTTCCAATCTGTGCCTAAAAAGGTTCCATTTCTTTCTTTTTACAATTTCACTTTGTCTCTCATATTCAATTAAATTGATGAATTTGTCCATTACAACTTTGCTGTTAAGAAATTGTGCAAATCTGTTTTCCTCTGAAGGAGTACTTCCAATAAGCACTCCTAACTTAGTGGCCTAGTCTCTCCCAGTAGAAGTATAAAGCTGTAGACTCATTTTTAGCAAATGCGTCAGCAAAGGCATGGTATACCAAAGCATAGCACTATGATGCAAGTAGCAGGAGTCACACAGTTAAAATTCATTTATAGTTTCCCGTTTTTGTAAGACATATAAAACCTCCAAATAAATTTAGTGCTTATATGACTAGATGTGAATTCCATTGTGACTTTATAGAGGTTTGCTAAATTTGTTGAAGCCCAGATGGCTCAGAAGTTTTAACAAATAAAGATGGTTGAGACCGATAGTTTAGAGTATACTAATGAAACATTTTCTGTTAACTGTTGCATATCTGTCTGTATTGTTACACAGTTTATTTTCATAAGCCCCTTATTTTAACTTGGTGAATTTGTGTATACCTGGTTGTTTAAATTTATATTATTATCTAAGAATATTCTACCCAGAAATTGACAAATTTGTTTAGAGTAAAATAATACCAACAAGAAAATCAATTGATTTTTTTTTTCATTTATTAAAAAAATTGCTTATTTTTCAGACTCCTGCAATTGATGGCGATACATGCTGATGATGGCTCTTGGCGTTACGCTGCCTAAGAAGCCATACTCTCCTGCCCGGAGCCTTGCGGGGCATTTTAATTGCCCAGTTCTTTGGACAGTAATAGCTTGGCATTGAGAGGAATCATACAGGAATTCAGTAACTGGGCCCAGTGTACTGTGTGGCCGGGTGCAGGACTGGGCCATGTGGGAGCTCCTGGGGGCCTGGGCAGATCCTGTGAGCATATCAGTCAGTGGCTTTCTGGGTAAAATGTCGACTTAATTAGATTGTTAATTAAAGGCCTCGCAGTGGTGGGGGGGCAGCTAGTCGATGCTGCGGGGTGTGCAGCCGGCTCACAGCCGTTCCCCAGCCCGCATGACCGGGACACATTGGCTTTAAATGAGATGCTAATTGAAGTCTGTGAATCAGGCTGGTGGACAGAGAACTGGAGCCGGCCAGCCATGACCTAACTGCCACTGACAGGCTCCCTGTGTCCCTGCAGGTGTTCATTACCGCAAGTCCTGCGCGTCTTCCGGGGCCTGCCTCATCGCCTCCTCGGGGTACCAGCAGTTCTGCACAGGAAAGCTGCACTCGGTCTGCATCAGCTGCTGCAACACGCCGCTGTGCAACGGACCCCGACAGAAGAAGAGGCCCGTCCCGGCGGCGGCTCCCCCCGCCGGGGGCAGCGCCACCCTCCATGCAGCCTTTTTTTTACTGCCCTTTCTGTTGACGTAAGCTCCCACCCCCATCGCCCACCCTCCTACCCCGCCCCGGAGCAGGACTCAGTGCGCAACCGCTTTTTCTAGATACCGCGTTTGGAGAGTTGAATGTCGACCGTGTTCGTTTGTTTGTGCCCTCATCTCTTTGACCTAAAGGAGTGCCGATGTTCTCCGGTGTGCAGGAACACAATCCGCCCATAAAGCTTCCGGAGATGATTACACGGCGGGTCACTTGTGGGGGGGGAGCGTTTGCTATGAAGGGACCTGTCTGTAAGTGTCGCGGTCGCCTAACTGGGGCACCGCTCTGCTCTGCGGACTCGCTGTGCCGCTGCCTCGCTGTTTTGCCTGGTTTTGTTTGCAAGGAGTGCCTCAGACCCCTCCACAATAGGTTTGTTTAGGAAAAACAAAAACACTGATGGATTCGCTCTCCGTCGTAGTGAGATTTAACAGGGAGTACCCAATTAAATGTGCACATACTAATAAAAAGATCATTTTTTATTGCAAAAAACAAAACATCTAGGCACATTTGATGAAATACATAAATTACATCTAGTTCCATGAGCTATCCAGTGAATAACACTCTGCTGCAGATAATGCTGACACAGGACTGCCATATTTATGCTGATAGGACGGGAGAGGCATGGGATCACCTTTGCAATGGAGATTTGATGCTTAATTTCTCAAAACGCACTGACTTTTCATAAACCTGACTATTATAACTATTAGTTTTTCACCGGTGAATACAAAACACAGAAAATGTATTAATGCTTACGTAAAGAAAACAAGTTTCAATAATTTCATAAAGCAGCTATAATGTTCATGCAGTGCTATAACAGTGTTGCAATACACTCCTTTCCAAGAATCTTAAGGTGCAAGATATAGAATGGCTTCCAGGAGCCTAGCAGGTTTGTGACCAGACCTGTCATAGTGACTTTGCCTGATGGGAAGAATCTGAGATGCTTCAGGATGGCTGATCTTTTAGGGGTCAGCAGACTAATGGGCTTACCATCACCATCTGCACTTCCTGCAAAGTCTTGTAATTCTAGGCAATGATAGAGAAGGTTCTCACACACTGCTCTGTCTTCAGAGGAGAACAGACATTTTCATCTTCACTTCTATACCATGTGTAATATAAACATATACAAAGATATCTAATCTGGACCACTGTAAAGATCCTGCACAAAGTCTCAGACGTCAGTCTCAGAGGTTGCATTGCTGTGTTGTGGGTTACTGATCTCCACAGACTGCTCTGGACTGGGCTCCTGAGAGCTCCCCAGGGAATGGGCTTGGTTTAGCGTGGCAGGGGACCCACTGGCCTTGTCTCTACCGCGGGCGGGCAGTGAGTGCCGGAGCGATCTGAGTAAACGGCGCGCCGACGGCATGTTGGGCCTCCTCAGGTTCCTCTTGTTGACATGCTCGATGGTCAGGTGGCATCGCAGCACCTGCATGAACACCTGTCGGAATTGCCGTGACGAGAAGTTGTAGAGGAAGGGGTTGATCACCGAGCTGAAGTAGAAAAAGGTGTCGGCGATGGGGTGCAGGACGACGTAGCCCCTCAGGTAGCTTGCTGTCCAATCCGCTTTCGGCTTGGCCGCCAACAGCAGCCGACGCATCTGATTGGGCATCCAGCAGCAGGCCAGACTTCCCACGATTAAGCCTGAGTGACAGAAAGGGGGGAGAGACAGAACGGAAAGGGGGTGGGATTCACAAATTAGCTTAGAAAAATGAATGTCGGAGGTGGGTCGGCTGGGATTAGCATTTAAAAGATGGTCTTCAAATGAGGGCTCCTTCAGTAGGAGTGCGTTCTATTTTTAGAGCTTCTGCAAATGGCTTGCTATCATTTCTCAGATTGTACAAGAAAACTTGATTTTGGTACTGAAAGAATTGATACAGTTTAATTGTGCAAACTACCCTTTGTTCGCATTTCGATTAGCCAGTGTAGTGTGCCGTGGCTTTTGTGTTGAAATTCAGGTTAAACATTTAGTGGTTTTAAGTGTTAAATATGTTCCAAGAAGCAGAATTGCAGCGCGGCATCTCTTCTGATAAGTTATCTACGTGAACATGCTCGAAACGTGTTACATAAAAGGTTGCCATTAAAGAATAACTGGGTCCTCCTGATTTATTTTTTAAATGTCTTTGAATGATTGAAGTATATTTACATCCATCTGATTGTGATTCATTATATGCATAGGTGAAACAATCTTACAGAATCTATTTAAGAGAATAAATAAAAATATGTAATTATCATACTGTCGCTCAGTGTTTGGCATTTCCTTCGAGAAAATTATGTAACCGTATTATTTTTTTTATTTATTTAGAACTGAGGATGAAATGTTCCTGTACTGACCTACATCCCATAGTGGTCTACTTCGTGTAATGACCGACATCCCGTTGTGGTCTACTTCCTGTAATCACTTATGTCCTATTGTGGTCTACTTCCTGTTATGACTTACACTCCATTGAGGTCTACTACCTGTAATAACCTACATCCCCTAGCGCCCTATGTATCTTCTCATCCACCATTCCCTGACCAAGCTTTTCTTTTCCCAAACAGCTTGGATGATCTTGTGCCATTTGGGGTAAGCATTGCATAACTGCTCACAACTAACCGAATGGTATGTCTTCTCTCTCATGAATCTCTTATAAATAAAACCCAAAGCATGTGATGGGTTAAAGCTACAGGAAATGTACCCGTGGGCTTGTATGAGCACCAAAATGCCCAGTGAAATAAGTGTGAATGCATCAACTTATCATCAATGAATCCTGCACTTTTCCTTTTAGCTTTTGTTAACTCTGTTTCAGTCTTTTTCCCTGGTTATTGTAATTACTCCTGGTTCTGAAATAGCAACATTCTTGCTTTCTCCATAAGCCGCCAGATCATGTAACGTGTCGAGTGGCCTCTGACCTTTTGTAGATGTGGGGCCCTTGCTTTTATTGGACTTAGCTGTTGCTCTTTTATTGAACTTCTGTGAGTAGCAGCAGACCGTCGATTTCACATTACAGCTTCTTAAATACGGCCGTCAGAGGTGATTACAGGGAAAAAGTCAAGGGCAGGCCGACCCTTTCAGTATGTCGCGTGTGTAAAGGCACGAGGCATAGATTGGGGAGAGCAGTCCAGGGGCACAGTTAGCTGTTAGCTGTTAGCTGTGTTGTTTTCATGCTGTTGATGTCTAACCTTCGATTGGGACACGGGCAGTTATCGTATGTTACAGAAAAGTTTGTCAAAACTCTGCCATTTGATAAAAATACCAAGACTGCAGTACTGTGCAAAGTCTTAGGCATTTATCTGGGTAGTAACTGTATATTTGCTGAGAATATATGGAAATAAATAGTGTCACAATTAAAACTAATATTTCTTCAGTTCTCTTAAAAAGTTCCTGATGCCTTGCTGGATGACTCGATGAGCATTGCTTCAGTTCCCAAACCTCTCCTCAGGGGCACCTCAGCCATTACATTTCAGCGCAAGCTCAATTAATGAATTAATTTAATTAGTTAAATAACTCGATGAGATAAGTTGATGAGTTATTGATTAGCCATACAAAGTGTGTTTGTGGTCAAGTAAAAAAAAAATACATTGGGTATTGGATTATTACTTCGAATACTGGGGTGACTTTAGGAGAAATGTTAAAATGGTTCAGCTGACACGCTTTGACAGACATAATATCGTAGTTTTACACCAACACGAAGAACATAATTTTCTTTGACTGCCTAATACTTTTGCACAGAACTGTATATTAAACAGTCACCTTCATATTCACTTTGCCTGTGCAATTCAAATGCAGACGTGTTATGGAATCACAGCTAAAATTTCAAATAGTCTGAGTTTGATGCAGGCTGATGCTGTAAATGTAGTGCGTCAAAGCGGCCTGCTGTACTGACAGAAACATCCAGTCAGTAACATCCCGCCAGCTGGCAGTAGTTTCCAGGGGACACCCTGCCATGCATTTCTACCTACACCATGCGCTTACCTCCATGACATTTGCAACACGGAGGCCATCACTAAACTGCCCTGATCTTCATTCAAATATTCTGCAGTTATAACCAATTTCAAAACTTCTTAAAAATCAATCTGCCTTCACCCTGCAGTAAAACTGGCATCAGAATGAAGTAGTGATGCTTAACAAGACTCCATTTTAATGGCTCTTTGGCTTTGAAACTGGCCTGTGGTGCTATTAATCATTTAGTTATTATTACGTAGAAGAGAGCTTTCTGGTACTCTAAGTCTTCAGTCTATGGGTGCAGGGCAACAACATCTATTTGTTTATCTATTTGTTCATTACTGACTGATTGCTAGTTAAGCACAAATCCAAGAAAGACTCAGATGACTTATAAAGGACCAACAAGATTACACCTGATTTTTGGGAACAAATGGTGGATCAGAACCAGAATTATTTATTTAAGTTGCAAATTATTGTGGCTAAACCAGGAAACAGGATGGTCTATCTCCCTTCCTGGAGGCTGACTGGACACCAGTGAAGATGAAGCATGCCAGGGTGGTGTCATCTGCACTTTGCAGAAGTTTCACAGGTGGACCAGTGAAAGGCAGCCATTATTGTATGTGGAAGGTGAGCTCCTGTGCTGATGTTGCTATTCCAGGGAATAATCAGGATGGCCACCAGAGGGCACTAGAGGAAATACCCTAAGTCAGGGGTGGCCAATCTTATCCACAAAGAGCCGGTGTGTTTGCGGGTTTTCGTTGCAACTCTCTAATTAGGTTACTAATTAGAGGACTGATTCCCCGAAGAATCCTCACACCTGGGTTTGAACAGCTGATCTAAAGGTTATCCCAAAAACCCCTTTGCGGGTAAGACTGGGCACCCCTGCCCTAAGTCCTCCAGAAGGACTACTGCCCATCAACATCCCAAATAATTAGGACCAATAATTGTTCCATTGGTCTAGTTAGTCTTGGTTTAACTATGGGGTGGAGGTGGGGGTTGATTTTATTTTATTTTTTTATATTCAAGACTTTTGTTTAATGTTTTTTCAATAAAGTTATAGTTAATGTTTTACCTTCTTTAGTGTTCTGCCTTTTGCATGACTCTGCATGTAACTGCGCTCAACCCTCAGCTGACTTTGGATGAATCCATGGGTTTTGGTGAGTGCAGAGGAAGAGGGGGTTTGAGAAGAATATATGGTTTCCTGTTAATCAGGAAGTCAGATCTACTCAGCAATAGATCTGGCTGTTTCAGCTGGTCTAGTTTGGGTAGTAGCACACCTGGGATGACGATGCTGAAGGGTGAGCTAAATTATGAACGCAGGTACCTGAGCTGTAGGATGTAGTGCAATCCCACGCTGGATGTGCGTGGCAGCCAAACTCTTTGCAGATTACTTGAAAGAGTTTCAGAGCCACAAACAGTGGAGTGGTTTCCTGCTCATGGGATAACATTCCCCATCCATATGACCCAGAATAAGCTTTTCTTCCTCGTCAGTGTTAGACCTTCTGCTGCTGCAAGACTTGACAGACATTACTTGGCATTCTTATGAGATATTGGGTAACAGGCTCACCTTAGATATTATGTGAGAGCAATATTCACACCATTTTGGAGCTAATCATGTTCTGTGCATGGTACTGCACATCATCTGCCACCCACATGCCCTTCCTACAGGATCATGCACTGTTTGTCCTCCTGTCTCCAGCTTCGGGAGCCTGCCATTCCCGCTGGTTTTGTTTGTTGGTGTTTCCTGTTCTTGTAGCACTCAGTCCTCAGTTCCCTGCATATATATACACACACACACACACACACATATATATATATATATATATATATGTATGTATATGAGTGACCTGAAGAATCTAAGCCTGCCTGCAGAAGAGCCTGACTGACCACTCCATGGCTATGGAAATATGAAGGATTCAGTGGCCTTTAATCATCCCGACAGGGCGGCTGTTGTGTACGGGGATGCTTAGATTTCCCATCTGCACAGACAGATACAAAAAAAGACATTGACAAGGAGGGGGAGGAACAGGCAGAATGGGCTAGAAGCGCGGGGGGGGGGGGGTTCTTTCATGTGTGGGCCCTTGGTGCCGTGCCAAACATGGACTGTCAATCCCTCCATTACTGGGCGGCACAATCTAGCCTCCACAGACATGTTCCGGTGATGCTATACTACACATTAACCATGAAATTACTTCTCTGCCCTTTTCGTTGGATTCTAGGACTAGTCAAAAGTTTCCCAACATGCTAAGCATACCGTCGTCCACTGTTCTCCCTGATGGGTGCGGCCTCAGTTTGAATCAAGGGCTTAGATATTAAACAGAGGCTTCAGACTGCTGATAAG
>JAODKN010000037.1:16555797-16566615 GCA_026774425.1 Petrocephalus zakoni
TGTTCTCCCTGATGGGTGCGGCCTCAGTTTGAATCAAGGGCTTAGATATTAAACAGAGGCTTCAGACTGCTGATAAGAAAAAGAGAAAATACACGGTAAAAGCCTGCAGTAGAAGTGACGGAGCCGACTTTGCAGCACGTCGTGCCGGCCCGTACGAGGGAGGATCGGTGAAAGTGTGGGTGGTGTGGAGCGGGAGGCTTTCGGAGCACATGAAGGCCTGTGAACTATGCGTTTAACACGCCGCACGAAAGTACTGCACCGCCACCTCGTGTGTCAGAACGAAACAAAAACGCGCGTACCTGATATAAGCCATCGCGCCTCTTTGAAGAAATTAATTACTCCTGAGATGATAATCAAAGAATCTCCGTGACAAGTACTGAAGCAGTGAGAAATACTATGAAATGCCGGAACATTCTTTAGGATATCTGACGGCTGGAACAAAGGCGACTGTCATGCTCTGGCTAATGACTTCACAAAAGGAAGCGTTTCCCTTTGACAGCCCATAATCTCCTCCAGTGGTTGTCACAATAATTTATGAATCTACTGACAATCAGCTCTGGAGAAGAGGCTTTTTTGGGAATGTGACTGAATCCAAGCAGCAAGATTCAATAGTTGTTAAAAGTTTTTTTGTGTGTATGTGTGTGTGTACAGTCCCCGTATGTGTCCTTGAAATGACACCAGAAAGATAGCAAGGTACTCATAAAACACTGAATTACCTAACACTTTAAAGTAATTTAACTCTGTATTTAGAAGGCCTAATGGTCCCTCCCCGGGTTCTGGAGTAGAATTGTGGGCCTTGTTCTCATTTTAAAATCTGTTCGGCTGTGCAGTTCTCATTGACGTCCTGGTCACATTACTATTGATTGCTGTGTTGAGATTAACAAAAAATCCATTTTGCCATAAATACTATGGCAAATGTATCTTACAACCCGAGATAGTCCATGTGTGAATGGGCTTATGCTGAACTGCAATCCACCTCTTATAAAAAGAGTACAGCATGAAAATCAATAGAATAGAGATGATATATGATTTATGCCCCTTTCTGACACCACTGAGTTATACACTGAGCTGCTTCTCCCTCGGATGTGTAAAAATAAACAGAACAGTCTCCCCTGCTAAAAGCCTGTATAAGATGTTTAATAACCACCCTCCCTCCTCTGAATCGGGGCTGCTTTTAGCATCAGGCTAAATCAGAGAAGCTCTCTCATTTCTGCCCCATTCCCTTGGTTTTTACCAGTGCTGATCGGCCGCTTTGACGTTACCGCAAGTTAAATACTCCATAAGGTGACCGTTCCTCAAGGAGACATTAATGTAATGAGCTGAATTGTAGCGCATTCCTAGGAGCTGTAAGTAACACGGCGGGAATCTGGCAACTGCTGTACCTGACATCACCTCCTATATCACCTCCATGTGAGGTATACCTCAGTGCTGCAACAGCACAATGTCACGCAAAACAGGACCGCAGCCACACTGTGGGATCTACAATAGATCATAAAGGATCCTTTATAATTTTACTGCTGGAATTTACGGAATTTATGGAATTAATTTAATAATGCTGACTGGTGACCATGGCTGTTGGGATACAAAGACATTACTTAAAAGTTGCATTGAAGGAATTAGTTGAACTGCTTGATATTAAAACATGCATAAGTCCAGCAAAAGAAAAAGCGCTCACACACACACACACAAACAAATTTTAAAGTTTTTCTGCATGACTTACGTGACTTTCCGACAATGCTGGATTGTCTGTGTGAATACCACTGGACGTGGCAACGGCTGTTAGAATATATTAGTAATGACGGTGTCTAATCATAAATAAGCTAATTGAACATGGCTATGGCAAATTAATTATTTGACTAATTCATAATTACTTTGACGCCTTTAACTTAATCCAAGCCGCTGAATAATGATGCAACTGTGGCTAAGCGAATTACTGCTTCATCTTAATTACCAGGGACGCTAAGTGTTATAGGAGTCTGGCAGTTCACTGAAAGGTTACCGAGTTCTCCCGCAGTCCGGGCATGTTTCCCCCATAGGAGAGCGCTGGTGAGCATATGGCCGCAGCCGCCAGGAGAGCGGAGCCTCCGCCGTCGGCCACGCATTGCTAAGTCAGCTCATGCAGCCAGCTCCGCGGCCGCTCTGAATAAGTCATCGTTAGCGGCGCTCATTAGAATACAGCGGGGCGCTGCCCGAGACGTGCGTGCGCTCGCTCTCGCCCCGTCCGCCGCGCACCTGTCCGCGGCAGCACCCGCCAGCTCGAGCCCATGCGCCGCCGATGCTCGCTCTGCTGCCCTGCTAACGCTGCACTGAGGCTGCAGCTATAATGCTAATGCATTCATGGCCTCCAATAGCAAATTGGGAGATTGCAGGTACCAGTTTGCCATGACCCGGTACAGACAGGCGAGAGGGGCAGGCAGCCTATGAATAAAAACATTACAGGGAAGGGGAATACTGAGTGGGAGTGATTGAACTCCCTCGCCAAATGCTGTTTTATTCTTTCTTGTAATCAGTCCTAGTCTCTCCCTCAAGTGTTTTTCTGTGGGGATGTGCTGGAATTTTAAGCACCTGACAAAAGGGACAAAGACAAAGGAATTTCAGCTAAAGGACAGCCTGACCCTCTACATCAAACTGAGCAGCTTCAGCTGAAATATCTATCCAAAGAGCCCAAGACCGACAATCTGTCATTGTGCTGTTTAATTCTGCAGACTTACCTTAAAAAAACAGAAACAGAACAAATCCTGCCAGAAGCCACAGCTGGTGAGTGCTAAGTCCT
The DNA here is from genome assembly GCA_026774425.1 of Petrocephalus zakoni. NCBI lineage: Eukaryota > Metazoa > Chordata > Actinopteri > Osteoglossiformes > Mormyridae > Petrocephalus > Petrocephalus zakoni. Next base: position 16,558,571 of record JAODKN010000037.1, read on the forward strand.
GCAGCCGGGTGGGATCCAGGGGTAATGCATATTGGAGTATTGCACCTTTGACCAGGGCAAAAATCGATCAATATCCTGCTAACACATTATTTCCATATAGAAATTATCAAGGCTATGTTTCAAAACTCCTTGTGTAATACATATCTTATATATTTCCCTCATAAATTTCAGAAACACTTACGATGATACAAATTTCAAGTGTGGTACCTGGTAAGAACCTTAGACGTACAATATTAGATTTTTTTTCAGTGCCCAAGTGAAAGGGAAAAGTAATTTAAATCCATATTTTATTAATAAATAAATCACCACACGTATATTATGTTTGCATCATGTAATCAAGACGTTTCTGAATGTTTTCCTGACACTAGAGAACTGGCATTTCCCAGAATCCCTTTCTTTCTTGAAATGATTTGCTTATCTATGCAGTGTGTGAAATAGCCATCATTTTGATGATTTATCTATATAAATTTGGAAGACATAGTCAATTCAATAGGAACCTATGTGAGGTAAAATGTGATTCTTACTGAAGGATAATCGGTGCTTCTATATATTCCATGTGGAGTAGATTGTGAAGATCTGGACATTGCTATGGGCCTCTGCATCGTCTGTGATCTTGTTAGTGAGTGAAGGTATGAGAGGAATGGAGGCTTATGGGAAATGTGGTTCTTGTGGAGAACTGGGCTCCTGTTTTAACAGTTACACTATGTGTGTTACTTCTCACTGATGGTTTACAGCCAACATGGCAAAGCAAAGAAATTGGCAAAAACGTTATTTTAACATAATTATGTGTTTATTTGGAATAAGCAAAGGAATGTATATTTAAAAGCATTATCCAGGGAGTATAGATATCATATCAAAGAGGGAGAGTATTCCTGAGGCTAGCAGGCAAAAGTAATAAATACAAAACTATGTAGGCCATCATAAGTAAATTGTGTACGCAAGAACACCATAAATAATATGTTAGTGGCAGACCAAACTGTGGCTATTGGATTGTTGAATAAAATGGTCATTTATATTGTTTGGTAGATTAATCAAATCTGTTAATTAAGGAACAAAACATTACTTCATAATGCGCCAAGGAACAGCTACATTATAACAGACAATAGGGATAAGGCCCAGCAGTACAGTTTAATGCCAGAGTAAGACCATTCTGACTCAGTGCTGCTTTGGCCCAAGGGTGTTTATCACACCGCATATATTTAGATGCGAACACCCTGCAAATGGAGGACTGAGAACATGGGGACAGTATTATCTGCATCGCAGAGCAGATTATTCATAGAATCACTTATGTGGTGCAGGGTCACAGAGAGCCTAGAACCTACCCTGGGGGTACGGGGCACGAGGGATGCCAGAATATGATGCCAGTCCATCAGAACCACTCACTGTCAGAGACTATGGGGCAAAATTGGAGGACCTGAAAGAAACCCATGCAAATGCTGTACATTGATAACCTGGGGCAGAAGGCAAGCCCCTCGCCCCAGGCGTGTGAGGTCACAGTCCTGCCCGAGAGGCTGCTGAAGCTGCATTTCCTGTTAAGTGAAAATATTTAAAGATGGCTAATCTGCCATCCGAACTGTTCTCTGCAGTGTAGGTGGCCATAAATCTGCTCGCTCCCCTTGAAGGCCCATTAATCTCACCCACCTTATACAGGAAAATAGTGCACTGACACATTTAGAGCCCTCCATATTAATACATATGACAGAGATAAAATAATGAAAGGGAAGGTCTATTGTCCATCTGCTGTCTAATGTTGTAAGTGATCTCCTGCGTGGGGGAAATGAAAGCCACCTGATCCCACCCATATTTATTCCCCACCAAATGCAGCTACTGTTCAAAGCTCAATTGATTCGGCACAAAGAACATTTCGGTGTATTTTGTCCCGTAGTAAAAACTGAATGTGTGGGAAAGGCTAAGGGGGGGCATGGACAATTCCAATAAGGGCACTTTCATCTCCAAGTCTACGGGGATGCGGCTTTTTGATGCCAGATGCAATGAGGCCGGTGTTCAGGACGTGGGGGCCAGATGCGGCGAATCCATCAGCCTCGCGCGTCAAGCTGACTTATGGGATTCGTGTTTCTCATCTGAATCGGAATCCTGCGGTGTAATGAATCCTTTGGTTGCGTGTCCGGGAGGGAGGCCACCCTCCCGCTCACCCCGATGCAGCTGGCTCTGTCAAGATGAGCCAGGTGATTGGGTGGGTGGTACGAGAGCGGGCAGCCTTCTGTTTTACGGGATATCGTGGACGACGCATGACTCACAGCAGATTAGTCAAACCCCCCCTAGCAAAGGTCAGAACTTCTCAACAAGCTGATTGCGTGCCTTTCCGACATATAAGTCACTAGAAAACAGAAACAATAACATGGAGGCTGAAAAAACAGGAGTTCCAGATGTTTGATGGGCTTTATAAATGGGATTATTGGGACTGTATGGTCAATAAAATTTCCTTTCCAGCATTCACTGACTTCAGTAAATCTTTATGTGGAGGTTCTTTGTGTGGGAGTGTTTTCTACTGTAATGTTAAAAGCTTTTACCGTGTTTTTATGCCTGGTGTGAAACCAAAGCAACTAAACCTTATTCGGAAAGGGATCATGGTAGACTGAGATCCCAGTGCAGAAGATGGCGACACCCGTCATGAGACCATTTACGCGTGTGCCTACAGGTCACGCGAAAGGCTTTTGGTCAACATTGTAGATCCATATGAACCGGGCTGCCTTCCCCCTTTCAGCTTTTCACCACACCGGAATACTTCAAGACCAATAAGGACCTTCTGAAAGATACAGCATCCCTCTTGTGACCAGTCCTCTAACCCCCAAAGCAAGATGCTGTGATGTTCCCTGAAGGGCTGCCAAGTTAAAATGGGCAAATTCTGAGATTTGCGTGCACATATTCCAGATCAAAGATGGTTTCTGCAGCCACAGATCTCCTGGGTTTCAGATACACTGAAAGAAATATTCAAAATAATAAAGCAAACTCACAAGAGTCATTAAAAATGCCTAATGATCTGTGCCAATTCCAGCCATTTTGGGCTCCGGCGCATTTCAGCCGATTTACTTGGTGCTAAAGTTGTTTACTGTTTGAGTGTGCTAGCTGTGATGGCAGGATTATTAATTTTGTGTGAAGAAGGCATCTAGGGTAGATGCCATGTTTTTAACAGATTAGCAGATGAGACATGGTCCACGAGGATCTGATTAAAGATGCATCGGCTGAACTAATTAAGACTATCAGGAAATTGGCATTATCATGCTCGTTCTACTTTATACAATTAGGGAAGCATTTCCAGTAGATGTTTACACGTTCTACTGCTTGTTTACACGTTTCAGTTTTGTCCACTTGTCCAATGAGTTGATAAAATAGTTTATGAAAGTATAAACATATAAGCAGAGAGACAAATATGCAGTTATGTCCTCCCACAGAACGGGGGATTTAACCCTGAACTCTGTAAGCCTGCTGTGTGCTGGGACCTGTTTCTGACAGGCAGAGGGTTCTAAGGAAGCTCACTGGGTATAGCTCTTAAAACAGGCTTTCAGATTCTTGCTTTCAGATTCTTCCAGCTGATGTTCTTTTCAAAGTTTCTAGCAAAGGTTTCGTGAAGGGGGGAGGTGGGCTGCACCATCTAGACAATAATGAAAATAACAAGCCACAGACCTATAACTGGTATTAGCATTTGACTGAATCTCACCCAGTAACTCTCTGCATGGGTTGTGACTCCAAATGAAATAAGTATCACCCAAAATCCTAGCTTAAAGAATCTAGATTTTTCATGCATAATTATCTTTCATGTCTGTATATACTCACATCTCAAAAAAATACTTTTGTAGCTGATAGTGTGTTACCATGACCTCAACCGACTAACTGGTAAACAAACACCAGCAGACTGATGATAGGGTGTGTTAGGTGAAATCAGCATGTCGCATAAAGCACAAAGGTCCCATAAGCCTGCATCTCACAGATGTGTTCTGCTGTTGCTTAAGGCACTTGTGGCACAGAAATATCCACAGCCAGACATTTTATAGCCGCTGCGTGAGGAAACATCACAGTTCATCTGGTGTCAGGATTGCTGATAGAGCTTTATGGAATAAAGTCTTCATCTTCTCCTGACATTTTCATTTCTTTTCCTACAGACCTGTTCAGCCATGCTGCTAATTGATGTTTCTTAAAGAAACTAAACCAAAAAACCTATGAAGGCGTGCTATAGGCCAGTGCTTTCCAATCCAGTCCATGGGGACCCTCCAAGCTCCCTGTCAGAGAGTCCATTTTGGGAGGGAGCAAAAATGCGAAGTGTATGTGGGTCCCCGAGGACCGGATTGGGAAACCCCGATACAGGCCGTGGATCTTGCTGGATAAGACCTTGGTTTCTCCATGAAGCCTGGACCTCGCCTGTCATTTTGTTTCTCAGCTTAATGGGCCATAAATGTGCGGTTTCTCTTTTCTTGGAATGTGATTCCGAAGACATTATTTATGTCTGGAGAAACGCAATTAATCCAGTGAGTGAGCATAATGAATCCGTTGCTTAAGAGAAATCGGCAGACAGGAACCTCCTAGGGCAGCTGTCTTTAGCTGCTGAAATGCATTATTCATTACGACTAATTTCATTTTCCGAACAATTTCGTAACAAACAAGTGTGGATTTATTTAGACTGATCAGCATCAGCGGGGCAGCCTACCTTGAACCCCAAGTAGTGTCACCCCCTTTCTCAGCCCTGGAAGAAATCCTAGCCCTGTGTCACTAATGGCCTTGATTATTGCACTTGAATTGCTCCAGTAAATGTCCTGCCCGGTTTCTGGCATGATGGAAAATCACAAACATTTGGACTGCATATTATCATTGGTTACTACATTGCTTAGGAAGACTGGCCAGCAGGAGGCGCTATGTCATCACATCCCCGGGGAGTGCTGGTTTGAATTTGGTACCATCTGTGCTGGTCCTCCAATTTCCAGTACCACAAAGTGCATGATTCAGTAAATATGCTCAGCCTGGTGTGTGTGTGTGTGTGTGTTAGATTCCACGCTGTATAAAATGCTGCATCTTCTTTGTTTGCTCATAATGTATTTCTTCCTACTGTCCGCTCTTTCCAGTCCATTCACATTTTCGTTATTTTGGTCCATTTTGATTAAGTTGAATAATACATGAGCCCTTAGCCCTTAAACATTAAGCAGGTCATGAGTAGTTCATTATCATTGTGATTCGCAAATTCACAGATTCACAAATATTACCGCGTGACGTTCGGAGATAACCAGATAAAGGAGGATGTTGTGTTAACAGACCTGAGGAGTCAATGAACAAATTCATCTTCATCCAGCAGTTAACAGTTAGCATAAATCAAGTAATAGAAAGAGATGTTAAACTGGTTCAACATTGATAAATTTGATATGAAATGGGTAGGATTAAAAAGCATTTACCCCATTTTATTTCTGTTTAGAGTGAGGTTTCAGTTTGAGTTATAACAAGTACTTTTAATGTTGTATTCATGCCCATTTGGGTTAAACAGATCAGCAGGATTTGTTTAAGTATCATTATAAATAAATCACAGTCACAACATGAAAGGGCTGCCATGAAGATCAGCCATCACCCCTAATACCCGTCTCCAGAACAAAATAAACTAAATAAAAAAACAGGTGTGTATCTGTGCATGCAGGTCCCTCACAGCTTTAATATACAGAGTTTATCAAGGTGTCTGCGCCTTGTACTGACATTAATTGCTTTTTGTTCATCGTGAGAAGGAAACTTTACAATTGAAATTCCCTAAACTAACCTGTCAAAGTGATCTAAAATACTGTGTTAATTAAAATGTCCCATTTTAACTTCTTAAAACATTTTGTTGACAAATTGTGTCTCCTTATCAGACAAGGGTCATACAGGCAATAAAACAAAAAGGGAAAAAAATACTTGCAAAATTAGATTTTTGATAGATTTGGCTGAGTTCTAGGGGACAGGGACAGATGAATCTATATCTCTGAGCCAAAAATCACATTAATAAGAAGCAAGTTGACACTGAATAGATCACATACAGGAATGGAGATGATAGAGGGGCCCGTATTCATCACAGTAATGTTTCCCAGACAGGACACGTGCAATGAGAAGCAATGTTACACTGATTAAATGGAGGCGATAGCTCAGAGCCCAATAATGATCTTGTATGGCGGCACTGACTGGGGAACCAATGGGTCTTTCATGCAGTCAGCCTCCACCTTTTATATATACCTGAAAGCACTGAGGTCTATGTACACACAAACACACGTACACACAAACACACGCACACACGTTTGTATTCATGCCTTGTGGGGACTGTCCTTTCATTCCTATGGACAAGGCCGGAATGCCAGTAATGAAAACCTGAACCCCTACCCAGCCCTAACCTTAACCATAAGCAACCATACAAAATACAAGATTTTTAGACATTTTTAGTTTTTCAATTTACATTCATGGATTTTTATAAAGTTGAGGTTCCCCTAGAGGGGACTGGAAAAATGGTCTCCACAATGTCAGAATAGCAGGTATTTACCACACTGTGGAGACATCTGGTCGACCTCCAGTGGATTGTGGGATATCTGGCCGTAACTGTCTAATGAAGCTCCACCCTAACTGCATCTACGGAAGAACAGATGTGACAGTGTGCCTCAGGCAACCTTAATCTTCAATAGAAGACCACAGTGCCAAAGAAGTCCATTATTATATTTGATATGGTCCCATATTCTCTGGACCGGATAATCAGAATGGATCTGAAGTCCACCTCTTCAAAAAGTAAACAGTTCTTAAAAAATCAGTGGCGAACCTGCGTAATATATCATTACTTGACTGCTTCATTTTAAATAAGGGGGCCATTAATCAAGCTGTCCCAGAATTCACTTCAGCGCACTACAGCTACTCCCAAAGTTAGTGGTTCATTTGGACACAACAGACAGCAATCATTTCGGAACCACAGATACCTTTGTCAGGGTTTATTTGCTATGGTCCATATGGCACTAGGAAAATGTATGAGCCTGTGCTTAGAAACATAAATGGACCTGTCACTCTGATAATATGGTTTCTGCTGGGATAGATACAAGTAACATTACCACGTCGAAGAAGTTACTCTGAAGTTCCCATAGAAACGGAAGATATTTTAGTCATCGCCTGAGTAAAGTGCATTTGCTGTCTGAATTTTATTATTTTATTCCTTAAACTGCTATTGTAGAGATTAAATTAAACATGAGTTGGTCACATAAGAAATGAGATTTTGGGCTGATATGTATATTAAATGGTGAGAAGGACAATAGCTAGAAAAGGTCTTGGTGTAACCTCATTTTAAGATTCTCTGAGATACTGAGAGTCTGGGATGAAATGAATGACTTGCCCAATACCCTGCAGAGATCTGTCTTTTAGATCCACTGAAGCCTTCTGTGATAGTTTCAGAGATTATCTCTCATGAGAAAAATGTTCATGCAAATGAAAGCAGTCAGTCTCAGCCCTCTGCCGTGATCGTTTAATCTAGGAAACACAGAAAACAAAAAACACAGGACATATTAAATCATGTTCCAGAATCCTTTAACATTAGCTGTTGAGTTTTTTTAAGGCTTGTACTTTTTATGTCTAATATGTATGCAACATATTAATCAATCTAATGTCAAATCACTAATGTCTAATCATTAGTAACTATGACTAATGTCAGGGTTACTATGCAACACAGACTAATCTCAGGCTGGGCTGCACCACCTAGACTGATGTCAGGGTTAGTATGCTACACAGACTAATGTCAGGCTGGGCTGCACCACCTAGGCTGATGTCAGGGTAACTATGCTACACAGACTAATGTCAGGCTGGGTTGCACCACCTAAGCTGATGTTAGGGCAACTATGCTGCACAGACTAATTTCAGGCTGGGCTGCACCATCTAGGCTGATGTCAGGGTAACTATGCTACACAGACTAATGTCAGGCTGGGCTGCACCACCTAGACTAATGTCAGGGTAACTATGCTACACAGACTAATTTCAGGCTGGGCTGCACCACCTAGGCTGATGTCAGGGTAACTATGCTACACAGACTAATGTCAGGCTGGGTTGCACCA
>JAODKN010000037.1:16587795-16598233 GCA_026774425.1 Petrocephalus zakoni
CTTGTCAGGACAGTAACTTCTAAGGGTCCATTTGACCTTGATATGCAGTGACCTCTGTGCTCGTACTGTTTATAGTTACTGTGTTCATCACACCTTGTCAGGACAGTAACTTCTAAGGGTCCATTTGACCTTGATATGCAGTGACCTCTGTGCTCGTACTGTTTATAGTTACTGTGTTCATCACACCTTGTCAGGACAGTAACTTCTAAGGGTCCGTTTGACCTCGAGCTGCAGTGACCTCCGTGCTCATACTGTTCATGTAGTGACCATGATGACATATTGCCTCCCAACTCATAGTGACAGATAACATTACAGTCAGTCTTGTGGTTCCTGTAAATACAGTAAAAGAGGAGGAAGTGATACTTCATTTATTAGTCATATCATACAGAAGTCATTCTCCTCAGAATTCTGTACAATGCCAGTTTTTATCATTGCTAACAATACCCGTATGTTCTTATCATATTGTAAGAGTATGGAATAGTCTTCCTGTTAGCGTAGTGCAAGCTAAAACCTTGGGTTCCTTTAAAGCGGAGCTAGATAGGATTTTAACATCTCTGAGTGATTTGTTGAGTTCATTCCAAACAAGCTTGATGGGCCGAATGGCCTCTTCTTGTTTGTATATTTCTTATGGTCTTACCAGAGTAATTACATATTAGTATGTACATTAGAAAGAGAGATATGCCACTAACGCGAAGCTGGAAACATAATAAGTAATGCCAATTTAATATGTTAATTAGTTTAATCATTCACACCAAACCAAGAAGGCTGGGTCACACAATAACAAGAGCAATTGTGGTTAAGGGCCTCACTAATGGACCCAGTAGGGAAACTACTCTGCTGACTGCAGGATTTGAACTGATGATCTTTCTATCATAGGCACAGTGTCCTAACCTGCTGAGCCAAACACTCTGTACCCATTGTTAGCAATATGATAGCAAGATTTTCTTTTACATGTAATAATAATTATTTCACAGCAAAGTTGCACCTCTGGTAGGTCTGGAGCAGAGTGGGATTTGAGTCCCCAACCTTGGACAACATCAACAACATCATAATAATATTATTGTTGTTGTGTCTTGTAGTGCCTGGGAAAGGCTCCACCAACTGACCCTGCCAAGGATAATGCATATGAAATGGCATGAATTCTACATCTAAGTTCATAACTCCCACAGGTCTCCTTAGAAACCTTATGATTACCACAACCTGATTAAGTGAAATGTTAATTATCTGACTGTAATTAAACGGTTGACAAAATTAGTTGTGAATCGAAGGTGCATTATTGCCTGGAGTGAGGTCCTTATTCCAAGCCTCGTCTTAAATGTGAATGTGGCTTCATCAAATCTTATCCATTGTGTTACATTCACTATCAAGGTTCAGCAGAAGAACTTTGAAATTCATTAGGTCTACATTTACACTGCCATGTTAGACTGTTTTGCATACTTGATCTTTTATTGTATAATTATTCTGTTTATTCTGCATTATAGGTTTATTAAAGTGGTTTGGTGATTTATTCGGTCCTGTAGTCCAATTCTGTATTACATTTACATAAAACACATCCTATCCTCTGTGTACTACATTTATTCTGTATAGTGTAGTGTTCGTCTTACTTTCTTTGCTCACTATAGACATCAAGGTACACCAGAACTTTCCACGGGCTCAGTCAGGACAGCAGCAATGCTGCGCTGCTGTTTCTGCTGTGCATAGCCTGGAAACTTCAGAGATCCAGGCTAAGCAGGAAGTGGAGATAACAGCTCTGCAGCTTTAAGAGCAAGTAGCCTGTGACTGAAAGAAACGGAAAGTGGGCCACACATCCCCAGCATGCTAGTGATCTCAGTTTCCTGCAAATATACATAAATTTAAATACATGAGCAATGCATGGATCACACCATATACTGTATATATCCCGTAAAAATAAGTCACGCTTTTGCAGACTGGCGTCTGGTTTGGCTTTTGTAGACTGGCATCTGTATATGGTCACATGGCTCATTTCCCATTCGCCTGTATTATTTTATACACTTATTTCGGCATCCGGCTGCATGTGTGTGATACTGCGGACACCCGATGCTGTGTGATGAGGGGAAGGACCCCTGCTGAAAGGAGCCCCGGCGCAAGCTCCGCGGAGCGCCATGCCACCCCTCCTCCGTGACTGGGCAGCGCTGCCTCCACCTCGGCGTAGCTGACGCGTCGCCGGTCCTCCCTCCCCGTCGCGGCTTGCGCGTGGCTGGCCGCCAATTTTATTTATACTGGGTGGTTCGGTAAACCTCATCGATATTCATAGCGAAAGCGCCATGTGATTGGCTAACTCATTAATATTAATTTCAGCGACCGTACAAAAGCGGCACCTGATTGGCCGGTGAACGTGCCCCCGCCGAAATGTGCTACCTGTTTTTTTCCGTCTAAGGCAGTCAGGGGCCAATCATATGCCGCCCCTCATGAATATTAATGAGCCGCCCCGCCCCACTCTGTAAGAAGAGAATGGGCTCGGCGGCGGCGCCGCTGCCTGCGCTTCCTCCGGCGGCGGCCATCTTGCCACTCCCTGCGCTCAGAGGCTCGCATTGCGGAAGGAGGAAGCTCGGCTGACGGGGCATCGGCGGTTCCGCCTCTGGCTGCTCGGCTCGTACCGTCGCTCTTGCCGTCGTTTTCCGCCGTTCGCGTTGCCGTCTGATCCCCGGAGATGGCAGGACGATTGCCGGCTTGCGTGGTGGACTGCGGCACCGGGTAAGGCTCCCGGAGCGGCGGCGCTGCGTGCGGGACCCGGAGCCGGAGCCGGTTCCGCCACGGAAGGCGGGGTGCGGGTCCCGGGTCCCGGGAGGACTCTTGTCTCTTTCTCGCTTTTATTGGCCGCTTAATGCCGCCGTCTGCTGGGAGGCGCCGCGGCCGGGGCTCCTTCCTGTCGGCCTCTTTATCCCTTTCTCCGCCGTGCTTGACGGAGGAAGCAGGCCGTCTTCGCGGCTGCTAGGCGCTTCGGAGGCGGCTCCGGGCTCCGGGCCGGTCGCGGAAACCTCGGCCGCGCTGTCAGCGGCGAATCCCGGAAGGATGCCGTTACCGAGAGCCCGGTGCGCCGGAGGGCCGCGGGAAGGCCGCGTCTGGCCCGCTTGGGTGCGCGCCGAGCCCAGGCAGCTGGCCGGCCTCAGAGGTTCGGCTCGGTTCGAGGCCAGCCTGCACACACATCCCCATGTAAGGAGCAGCTCCGCTACCCTCCGGGCTGCAGGGCTCCCGAACAGCCCGGGCGCCTTTGTTGCGGCTAATTATAGCCGTATAATGGAATGATATAGATTTCCTGCGGGGGGAAGTTGGCAGCCCTGCTTAGAGCAGCAAATACGGTATAATATCGATAACGATATAATAACGATAACGGGACAGGACTCCCTCAGCTCCCCGTTAAGAGATGTGCATCTCTTCCTTAATGACAGATGTATTTTTAGGAGCGGTAAAGCAGGTTTCCATCATGCAGGTGGCATTTGATTTGCCTGCATGCTTATTCGCATGTAGCAGGCCATGGGGCACACTTCTCCACGCCGGACACCTCAGACAGCGCCCTGCACAGGTCAGGGTCTCCCTCATCTGAGAGGCAGCATCCCGCACCAGGAGATGCAGCCTGCAGCCCTTCAGTTGTATCCAAATGCCAGTTCTCTTTGCCAGATGGGTCGGTGTGCATGAAAGTGTAAGGACAATACAGCTGCACGTGTATGGGTGAGCTGCTTGTTGGGTCTTGTGCCGGTATGAAGCGCTGGAAGAGGCACTGAGACGATCCGGCACAGGAATTCAGCAGACAAGGGGTCCCTTAAAGTAGGTTGTTCCCCAGGGCCTCTAAAAGAGATTGGAACATGATTGGATAGGTATGTGTTGGGGGCCCAATATGATATGCTTGCATGGGACCCGAAATCTCTAACGGCGTCCCTCTGCGAGGCCCACTACACTCATGCTTTTCCGAACAGTGTGCATCGCTGGAGCAGGTCCGGAGCAGTGCCACTGACCACAGGCGTGAGTCATAAGGCATGAGAAAATGTCTGAAATGTGACCCAGATGGAAAGGCAGTCTTAAAAGCAAGAGCGTTTTAGGGCGGAATGGACTCTGCACTTGCCAGCCGAGGACTAAAAAGAGCAAAGATGTGCTTCATCCTTCTGAATGGCAGTTCTGGCCGGGTGCTGAAGGTGTGGCCATGGTGCTGAGATTGTGCCAAGATTGTGGCGGCCTGCAGATACACTGCGAGGGGGGAGCGTGCCTACCCCTGTTTTGGGGGGTGTCGATGCACTGGATCCCTGCAGCCACAGCAGTGGGGGGTAACATGTAGTGTTAGCAAATGATTTTGTTCTCCATCATTACTGGATTACAGTCACTTTTGAATTATATATCCTCTGTCAGCCTGACATATTTCAAGGCATGTGCCTCCCCGATTTATTTATGTATAAATGAAGAATGCCTTTTAAAGTAAACTCACTAACTCCGCCATAATTAGCTCTTGAGGCTAGTTCCGCTATTTCGTCACTACAATCTAATTTGGAGTGTTGAAGTGGATTTGTTCTGCATTTCTGGAGGCTGGGTCTTCAGAGCTTGAAGCTCGTCACCTTTTAAGTCATTGAAGAACTGGCATTTTCCCCACTAGGCCTTCACGCGTCAGGTCTCACTGTTAACCTCCCAGACTCACGGTTTTTAGCCCGCTTTGCCATCTCGCCATGACTCCCTACATTTTACAGGTTACCCATCACACCGTTTCCACTGCTGGTAGCTCGAGATGTGTGTTTGTTAGCAGCGTAGGAGGAGATAATCACAGAGCCTCGCCGGGCTTGCAGAAAAGGGGAAGAGAGATCTTCAGCATGCTTTCCCAATGACCAAGTTCCTTTTACAGGAGCAGTTCTCAACAAATGGACACGTCTCTGCTTAGCGGCTGCCTCTGTGAGTGGCCAGGGCTGGACTCCCCAGACCATAGTCATGTTGAGCAGTATTGTAGGCGTTCTGGAAGGTGCTCCGCTGTTCTTTGATTAGCTATGGGGCCAGTGCATGTGTGTCTTACAGCTCAGGTCTTCAACAGTGAAAGATATAACCGGTTCCTCTAAAAAGGGGTATGCCATTTACAAAAAACTTAAATTGAGTTAGACTATATATCTGCTTGTTTAGACAGTAAACATGGCTGCTTTTTGATGCATGAAGCATGTTATTCCTGTAATAGTTAAGCTCATGTTATTATGGTTCAGACCAGCTTAGGGGCGTGATTTGGCTGAATTAAAGCTCATCTCGCAGGGTTCTATAACCTGCCCAGTCTGTTTGAAATTTTACCTGGGTTTCTAAGAGTGGCCTGTGTTTCAGGAAATCTGATTGGCTGTTTCCTTGGCAATCAAGCAGGGGTTGAAGGAAGGAGGTGTCATGTCTGTCAGCAGACTGTCCGTGAGGGTTTAGAAGGTTTTAGTGATTTTTCCCCTGGGTCTAACAGGAAGGCTGTGGGCTGGACGCTCACCTCCCCGTGGTGCCGGATCCCGGTGGCGTGCAGCTGCAGGCTTGTCGGAGCAGGTCAGCCGAGTGGCTGGCTGGTATTAACTCTGGAATGCAGCCCTTCTCCTGTGTGAGCCGGGCTGCCCTAAGGGCCAGCAGACTCGTGACTCTGCGCTACAGCCCTGCCCATCCTTTCCCATTGCCTCCGTTTACCCCTTGTTCCTAGCCCCCTGTGAGTAGGGAGGGAGCAAAAACATGGACCCTCTTGGGAGTCCCAGAGGACTGGTTTGAGAAATGCTGCTCTAACCTATGCCTGACCTCAGCATACAGATGCCGTTCGTGTTAGTCTGGTCTAGGCTTAAGTGGCTAAGCGCTCCACCTTCTCCCAAGCTGTCTGTGGCGACTCATGTGAGTTCCAGGACACAGCTGGGTAACGTGTCAGACAGACACATCTGGGTGGACCTGAAAGCTGGAGACCATTTCCCCATGTACAGAACCATACCTGTGAGGTCCCAGGTTTTTTGGTGGTTTCCTTTGTGCCTATTTATATAAACCCTTTGCACCCCCCCCTCGCGTCAAATCAGGCTTCCACACACGCTAGTCTTGAGTAACGTTTTGGTTGAATCAGCCTTTTTCGGCGGGGTCACCTTACTTTCTGCGGTGATTCTCTGTCTCTCTGCGGCCGGCCGTTTCGTTGGCTTTCAGACCATCGAGCCGCGGGTTTTATAAAAATCCCTGAAAATGATACCGGTGAATGGAAACTTGCAGAATCACTGCTGGGAAGTGGTGGAAATGTCAGGAGGAGCCGGAGTGTGATTCCGGAACGGAAATCTCCCGCGTTCTCTGCCGGTGCTACGCTCTGGCAGCGTGGCAAGCGTGTGACGCGTGAGGGGTATCCTGCCACTTTCACTGTGAGAAGGCGGGGCCTCTGTAGTGGTGAACTTGCCTGATGTTACTATTGTCGTCCTATTGAGTTTTTTGCCTGTTTTGCCACTTTGCTGAATGCTGATGAAGGGAAAGTGTCCCAGGTCGTCACGGTGGTGGGGTGGGGGTGGGGCGGGGCTATTGTCATGGTGATGATCAGTGCTGGCCCTGCATCCATATCTGAATGCTATCTCTTTCTGTTTCAGGTACACAAAACTTGGATATGCTGGCAACACAGAGCCTCAGTTCATCGTTCCGTCATGTGAGTATCTCTGTTTTGGGTTTTGATTATTTTTTTTTTATTTTTAATAAGAGGGGCTGGGGGTCATGTCAGTCTTTTCCAGTGAAAGGGCTGTGCTTTGTTTCCAGTGCGGTTCAGGCTTACCCAGATGGATAAGCCTGAACTGTAAAATCTAAACCTGCTTTGTTCTCCAGATGAGTATGTGCAGGGCTGCCCCCCAGGGTTAGAGTGCTGCAGTTCAACTGGCCCACACTCCCATTGGCTGCCGACAACCTGCCAGTCCAGACCAATTGACCAATTCCATTCGCTGGTTACCGGTACTCTGACTGAAATAAAATAAGTTCAGCTAACAAACATCAGTGAACATTAAAAGTTTTTGATTGTGCTACCAAGACCTATTTGGCATCACAGTATCACAAAATATATTGGATGATAAAAAATAATTTCTATTCAGTTAGCCTATTTAAAAACTTGCCATTAAACTAAATTATACCTTGAAAGTGTTGCTATAGAGAGCTCCTTCTGTGGCAGAGCCCTCAGCTTGATTTCTGTGTATTTCCATGTTCCGTTATGTATTCTGCATGGCCTTGTCGCGCTCGCCGATGCCTGGTTTCCACGGTGATCTCAAGCACACAGATGCCTTTATGGAAATACAGGAAGTCCTCAACGCTGACAGAGAGCTTTTTAAATCAGGATTAAATCAGCCCTGCTCAGCATGAGGGGACCTTGTCTCCTGGCCATGCCAGCCCCCCCCCCCAAGCCTGCTGTCACTTCCTGCCTGCCTCCCATAATAAAATCATTCTTTTAGAACCAAGAACAAGCATGGATAAATTATTTTTCTTTTTGCTTCAGTCCCAGTTCACTCTGTGCTGGAATACCAAAACACGGAGGCAGGTCTGTTTTAATGTTTAATCTCGTGTTACAGTAACTGCTGCTGTAGTGCGGGAGGCCGGGCGAATGTGACTGGCCAGTGTTTCTGCTCTGTATGAATGATGACTGCAGATGAACAAAAGCATTCAATTTCTGAATAAAAATGAAATCAAGTGGTTTGTGCTTCTCGGGCTTTGGTAGAGCTGTGGCATAGCGACAGTTGGGTATTTGCCTGTTGGCCTGCAAAATGGCCATGTCGGAGGATGGACTGTGTTCAGTCTGCAGAAATGGCAGCTCGTCATAGGCGGGAGCCCGAGGGGCCACGTCTGAGGGGCCCCCGCCGCTGTGTGACCAGTCTGTGTGCGATTCCCAGGCATCGCCATCAAAGAGACAGCCAAGGTGGGGGACCAGGCCCAGAGGAGGATGATGAAGGGGGTAGACGACCTGGACTTCTTCATCGGGGACGAAGCCATCGACAAGCCCACTTATGCAACAAAGGTAGTGCCGACACCCCAAGAGGATGCTGATGTGTCCCCCACCCTGTGTGAGTGGCAGAATGCGTGGGCCGGAAAGGAGCAGAGCCGCTTCGCCGATGTTTACTGTGATCTTCCCTGATAGTTTCCCAGCAGCAGGCCCTTCCAGTGGCTCGTCGTGCTTGGTTTTCTGGGACGGCTCCCACAAGCGCGTGTAAAAAAAAGCACTTCTCAGCCAGACGTGTTTGTCATGGTGCCGTTTGTCCACAGTGGCCCATCCGCCATGGCATCGTGGAGGACTGGGACCTCATGGAGCGGTTCATGGAGCAGGTCATCTTCAAGTACCTGCGCGCTGAACCGGAGGACCATTACTTCCTGTTGGTATGGAGGGGCGGGGCTTGCGGTGGGGGCGGGTCTGTGTATTGGATTGCAATCAAAGGACAGCATGTTCATAGTTTAACTGGAGTTTAAGGGATTCCTCCTCATGCAACTCGAATTGCATTATATTAAATACTTCAAATGACTGGTGGAAGTTCAGCAGATGTTTTTGGATCCACAATAAAAGCTATTTGCTCTTTTAAATAAGGCTCTTTCATTGTGATTGGGTTTTAAATGCAAATGTGGTGTAGTGCAGCTTAAAAAGGAAATCTCCAAAACTGAAGCAAACAATAGAGAAGGTGTGATTTCCACGATTATTATGAGATGTTTATTTCCTGCTGTGAACCACCATGTGCATGTGGGCAGGTTTGAATACTGAGGCCCTTTAACTGTTGTCAGTAGTGAGTCTGAGCCTGGCCTGTGATGATCCTTTGTTCCTGCTTTCCCCTGCAGACCGAGCCTCCCCTAAACACCCCTGAAAACCGGGAGTACACAGCTGAGATCATGTTTGAGTCATTCAACGTGCCGGGTCTGTACATCGCAGTGCAGGTATGTGTCTGTGTGAGTGAGATGAGTGTCATTCTTCAGTCAGGCTCTCTGGCCTGTTTGACAGTCAGGTGCACAGGCCTCCTTGATTGACAGCTTGAACAGCCAGTCACACTCAGGCTCTCTGGCCTGCTTCAAGGTCAGGCGCTCTGGCTCCTTCACTGACAGCTTAAATAGCCAATCACGGTCAGGCTCTCTGGCCCGCCTCATGGATGGGTGCCTTGGCCTTCTTGACTGACAACTTAAACAGCCAATCACAATGCGTTTTCCATTTCAGGCGGTCCTCGCCCTAGCAGCTTCCTGGACCTCCAGGCAGGTGGGGGAGCGCACGCTGACTGGGACAGTCATAGACAGCGGCGACGGTGTCACCCACGTCATCCCTGTGGTGGGTAGTGATGTCTGCCCCCCGCCAGAGCACCATGCCCCTCCCCCGACAGCAGTCACTAACCTGTACTAATGTGCGCTTCTTCCATCCATCCATCCATCCAGGCGGAGGGCTATGTGATCGGCAGCTGTATAAAGCACATTCCCATTGCGGGCCGTGACATCACCTACTTCACCCAGCAGCTCCTGAGGGAAAGGGAGGTGGGGATCCCCCCAGAGCAGTCGCTGGAGACCGCCAAAGCCGTCAAGGTACGCCAGCCGCTGCGGAAGGTGGAATCCTATCTACCTATGACGTCCTTACCTGTGTGCAGCCGTGATGCCTGTTGCGGTTACCTCACCCTCACTCGGGCTCAGTGGAGCTGGCCTTCGTGCTTGGCACTTAAGTACTTAGTGCTTATATTCTTCCGTGTATGTAATCTTTTGTGGATATAGCATTGATGCACCACAAGGGGGTACTACTGCACCAGTCCCCCCCCCCAGTGGAGTGATGGGGACTTGGCGCAGTTCAGGGTTACATGCTGTGGGTCAGATGTCATAGAGGTGAGCTTAGTTCTGTTTTCCCACTGAGGTGTGGCGACCAGATTCCCCAGTTATGCTGGCTAATCGCACCTCAATTTAGGGGTGACTGGTCTCCTCGGATAATCCTGTGTGGTGGGGTCATGAGCTGTGCATTAGTGGGTCTGAGATGTATATCATAGTGTCAGTTTTGGTGAGTGGTTAGCCAGCATGTGAAGCCCTTTGACGCACGCGGAGGGCAGCTCTAGGTGGTTATTCATTATTAATATGTATGTATGTTTCATGCCATTCACTTTTTTCCAGCGAGGTGATATTTCAGATACACCCAGCTTCACGCCCCTTTTACTGTTTAACCCCTAAAGTCGTCCAAACCGCGTCTCCCGCAGCGAGGTCTTTCGCAGTGCTGGGGGAGTAATGCCCGCACTCTCCCCAGCTTTCCGAAACATGCTCTTCACGATAAATGTGCCGGTTTTGTTTCCTTTAACATGGTGTGTCTTCATAGTCGGGTGATGGGGTTTATTACTGTGTTTTTTATTAAGAGGGCAGCAAATTGTGCTTGTTAAATCTCTGATGGTGGTTGTCGACATATCACGCTTAAATTTTTTTTTTTTCTTAGTACCACAAGGTCATTTCTGGCTCCTGTAATAGACTATTAATAAGGAAAGCAGTTTTCTAATCG
>JAODKN010000037.1:16598333-16613236 GCA_026774425.1 Petrocephalus zakoni
TTTTTTTTTCTTAGTACCACAAGGTCATTTCTGGCTCCTGTAATAGACTATTAATAAGGAAAGCAGTTTTCTAATCGTGAAAGATGTGATGTTAAAAACCCATTAAAAGCAGCTCATTCAGTGTCTGCAAATGTAATTGTAGCTGTAGGAGACATTGCTGACTAGGCCTTGAAACTGATAGAAAGTGGATAGCTGGGTATCCTACCTAGGCGGGGGGAGTCGACGATGGGGGGCCTTGGCTTTGGCCAGTGCTGATGAACGGAGGGGCTCTGGAGTGAGGAACGTGCCCAGCCTCGCTGGAGAGCGGTCCGTCGTGAGCGTGCGTGTTTGCTGTGCGTTGAGGTGCGCAGCCTGTACCGAGAACGTGCCCAGCCTCGCTGGAGAGCGGTTCGTCGTGAGCGTGCGTGCTTGCTGTGCGTTGAGGTGCGCAGCCTGTACCGAGAACGTGCCCAGCCTCACTTGGCATGAGCCGCCGGCAAGACGTCTGAAGAGAAGCATCGGGGTGTCGAGGAAAAGCTCTGCTGCAGGGAACCTGGAGCCTGGAAGCAGCTTCAGATGGGGCTCATTTCTCAGGCTTTTTGAAGCCCTTGCTGGTTTTGGCCTTTGTTGTGTGATACATTCAGCTGCACTTCTTGCTTAATAAAACTATGGGATGCTTCCCTTGGTTATTCAGCTTCAGGAGGCTGGTAGGAGATGGAGAATTAAGGGTGAATTACCATGGTTACATGCTGGATTGGCCCTGTTCCACCCTGGTGCCTTAGAGAAAAAGCTGTTAGGCCAGAATGTATGGCCTTTGATGGGGTTATGTTCTAACAGACAAGCCCCGGGCTTGGTTGAAATGTAGCTTTGACACGGTCAGGGGGTTTATGTGATCGAATCCTGCCAACGGCACGGTTTAGGGGGGTTTATGAAGTCTAATCTTACTGAGTATGCTGCTGTTGTAATGCACATCAGTGCAAATACATGTCATAGGGGACTGAATGTTGGGATTGTCACAGATTTAGAAATCCATGTGACGTGTCTAAACTGATGGCGATGACCCTTTTGTAAAGAGGAAAATCATCAAGCATTTAGGGAGAAAAAGTATTTTAAAGTATGTGTTTTTCTTGTGGTTGTTTCTCCGACTGACCAGCAGAGGCCAGTGTTGCATCATCAGTCACTGTTGAGTTCCAGGTTGTGCATTCTGTTTAGCAGTCATACGTATTGTAGGCAAATTTTGCATAGCAACATAGTTGAACATGAATGTATAACGGCAAACAGTTTTAATGTTGGTTAAACCAGATTTGTCATGTTGAATTATCTAGTGACTTTAAGATGTCATTTAGGTTTCAAATTGTTTGCTGTATTGGTCCCAAGGCATACACATAGAGAAATGTGACGCAAGGAATCGTTAACAATAGTCAGTGGTAAGTCTCTTGGTTTTGCTTTTAATCACAGGAACGCTTCAGCTACGTCTGCCCAGATTTAGTGAAAGAATTCAACAAGTATGACACGGACGGGTCCAAGTGGATCAAGCAGTACACAGGGATCAATGCTATCAGCAAGAAGGAGTTCACCATCGACGTGGGCTATGAGCGTTTCCTGGGGCCGGAGATCTTCTTCCATCCAGAGGTATGCAGCCATGCAGGATGAACCCTGGACATTCGTGCTTCTGTGGGACGTCTGGTGTTTTCAGTGATATGGACCCAGTCCTTGGAAGTGTAGTGCCTGAAGCTGGGCACAGCATGTCTCTAGATGATAAAAGGGAACCCCGGTGGATGAATCCTTGGATTTCATCCAGGCTCTCTGTGAATTTCTTACAGTTTGCCAACCCCGACTTCACTCAGCCCATATCGGAGGTTGTGGACGAGGTGATCCAGAACTGCCCCATTGACGTCAGGCGTCCGCTGTACAAGGTAAAGCGCCGCACAGCCAAAGATGGTCGGCGGGAATACGTGCCAGTTCAGAAGGTCGTCTTTCGGTGCGGCGTGCTCGTAGTTCAGCTTGCTGTCCTTGTCTCGCAGAACGTCGTCCTCTCTGGTGGCTCCACCATGTTCAGGGACTTCGGTCGCCGTCTGCAGAGGGACCTGAAGAGGACGGTGGATGCCAGGCTGAAGATGAGTGAGGAGCTCAGCGGGGGCAAGCTGAAGGTAGGACACCGTCCAGCCCGCAGGTGGCAAAGGATTCTTTGAAGCTTGCTTCCAGTCAGAGCAGTGCCACATCCCACTCAAGCATCGTCTGCTCTCGTGCTTTCATTTGCAGCCCAAGCCCATTGATGTCCAGGTCATCACTCACCACATGCAGAGATACGCTGTGTGGTTTGGAGGGTCCATGTTGGCTTCTACTGTAAGTTTCAGCTTGAGGTTGTGACCCCACAGTGTGATTTTGACTGTATAAGTAACTAAGACTTTTTTTGGTTTTGCGAAAGCATGTTGATGACCTACATGTTTTTAGTTAAGCTGGTTGTTTGATGATTCTTTTATTAGTTCATTGAAAAAAAATTGTGGAATGATAACTGAGATGTTATGGTGGCTCCTCCTGTCCCGGCCAGCCGGAGTTTTACCAGGTTTGCCACACCAAGAAGGACTACGAGGAGATGGGGCCCAGCATCTGCCGCCATAACCCCGTGTTTGGGGTGATGTCCTAAGCGCCGCGCGGGGCTCACCTGGCAGACGGCTGGTGGAGGGTCTGCTCATGCTTCAAGTTCTCTGTTGCTAAGGACGGACCTCAAACCCCCAAGTATACAATGAGGACCGTAAGGTCTCTAAATCAGAACAGAACCAAATGCGAATCAGGCTGGGAAATCGGAGCAGTTCTCTCTGGTGCGGGAAAGTGGTGTCTAAGCCAAAACTAGGTGTTGTATCTCTGCAGAAGCGAAGAATAATTTGGGCAGAAAAAAAAGTAATGATAATGGTCAATTTCTAAAATGCAGTGTTTGGTAATGGAAAAAAATGTGCTGTTCTTGTTTCTCTTTTTTTTATAATTTTGTACATCCAGATCCTTACAGGGTTGAAATATATTTACGCATCTGCTCCCTACACCCCCCAAGTGCACCGCTCTGTCTGCAGGATGAGAGTTTTATATTTCGTATGCCGTTTTTATACATAAACCTGGGGACGTCTGGAGACCCAAAATGTGACCATCAGTACCATGGTTGTAATTCCTGGATAGATGTGCTTCTCCTCCTTATATTTGACTTTCACCTCCCGATTTAAAGCCTCTCCTTAAGGGCTCCAGTACGTGTTCTGCATCGCTAAAATAGGAGGCCGACAGCTTCGTCTTAGCCTCTCTTTTTTGTTGTGTTTTTTTTTTTTTTTAATCTGCTAGTAGTCTTCTGTTACCTTTGTTTTGCTGCAAACTTCATACTAAGCAAAAAATGATACCGTTAATAATGAAATTAAAACATTTAAGAAGCAAATGTTTAAAGGACCAGAGTTCTGTACTTAATCCCACGGAATTTTCGGTTAATTCGTCCCTTGTTGCTTTGTCTTGCTCTTCAGGTCGTCGTTAACATACCTGTTACTTGGGGAGGCCTGTTGTTGTTTAGAGTGGACCGTGTTGCAGTGATTAAATCCATCACCAGGCCCGAAGTGCTTGTTGTCCCCCTTGTGTGAATTAGATCAATGACGGCCTTCTATATGCAGAGTGAGGAACATCTTAACTTCACCTGTACGCTGCCATTCCGAGAAGAGATTAAATTTGTTCAACTTTGCCCTTCGGCCTGCATGTCTTTCCTCTGTGACTCTGTACCGCGCACGACACCTGCCCCTGGACACTGCCCCAAGCGTTTGGCCATTCTGACTGCCTGTGTCAGTGACAAGCTCTTATGCAGACAGGCAGAACTCTCAAGTTATCCGAATTCTTCTAGAGCTTTTAATGAATTAGAATAGTGATACTTTATTCATCAATTTTTTTTTTTGGGGGGGGGGGGGTGTCTTTTCTTATGCTTGCTCTCCATCAGCCAGAGAGCCCAACCGATGAGGGTGAGCTTGGGCGTCACAGCGAGAGTTACGCTTGTGATCGTTTAAAAGCTGACACTAACAAGCGATATTAACATTCATAAAATGGTCTGCTCACAGGACAATAGTGTTGTACTCTTGTGGGTAATGGGCATAATTGCGTATATTATGTGTGGGACTGTAAACTGCCAGGGATGAGCATACTGGGAATGCATTAATATCAATGATAAGTGTTTCAATAATCTGATTCCACCTTAATTTAACTCATAGACTCACCAATCAGAGAGCAGCAAATGCTCTTATAGCCCGGATAGGCTGGTTATATACACCAATTGGATGCATTACACACCGAGCACCTCTGCAAGTTATCGATCTCGATGCATTTGTGTCATGTCTACACATTGGTTTGTCCTAAAACTAAGCAAGATTAGACATGAATATAAACAAGGTTCAACGTGTGAAGGAATTGAAACGGTATGATGACTAATTTAATTTAGTCAGAGGGATTTGACAGGGAAATTAGTCTTCCCTCTTCTTTCCAGACAGGAGCTGCCATGTGATTCTCTCTGCATCCTGCAGTGAGTTTAATGGCCTCACTTCGGCTTGTGAATGTTCCTGAATGATCCTTCGCTTTCTCTGAATGTCAGTTGATCCAGACTGGCTTAAAGCTGCCTGTATGACAAGCCCACAAGCAGTAGAAAAGGCTTATTTATTACTTTACTTTTCATTGCTTTAGATGGTGGCATGGCAATGAAAAACATGCTGAAAATCATGGTTGGTGTATGAAGGATGCGATGGGATCTTGAGTGGAATCTGGGCATTAGGGATAACTCATCCCCTCCAATGTGTACACAGCAGTGCTTTAGTGAGAGGTTATTGTTCTGCATTGTTGCTGTAAACCATCCGTGTTTGGGCCGGATCAGAACGTGCCATGAATGTGGTGGTGCCTTCTCGTAAATCTACTGTGGCACCAGCTTTTTGGAGACCTTGCCGTGGCGCTACTCCATGAATTCAGAATGAATTTCAGCACTCATATGTCACTAGTCAAATACGATTTTCTCTGAGTCGTGCGAGCTGGAGTATTGCCCCGTATTCGAGTATCTCTTTCAATCTCCACATTGAATATTGAGTAGATGTCTCTTCATGTTATGACTTGACATTCTCTGCTGAATAACACCGAATAAGAGTTTGCAGAAACCACACTTCTGGAGGCTCTTCTCATGTGTCCTGAAGGAAGGCCTCTGCTACTCTCTCTCATAACCTCAGGCACATGCGGAAGGGCTTCTGCTGTGGTCTCTTAGGTCACAGCCTCTCTTTGGCCAACTGGGTTTCTACAGGAGTGCAGCTTAGCATGCAGGTTTGGAGATGACTCTGCCCTGTCACACACAGCAGCTGAGTCTTGCTTAGGGCCATCTAAACCCAGTGTGCCAGCATGCAAACAGCACACCTCTTACGGTGAATGTCAGGGCTCCAGGGCTGACATTAGGAAACGCATCAGGGGCTAAACATGAAGCACGGTCATCCCCATATTATTATTGTTACATCACAATAAACATTCTCTTTCCAGTATATACCCCATTGCTCCCCCCAGGATAATCGCTAGGCCTAGTCCCCCCCCCCCACATTGTAGAAGCTCTGGCTATGCCCCTGAATCACATAAGAATTTCCTTCCACCTCGTGGGGCGTTTATTGCAACACAGCAAACGCTCTACTTGGGATTTTGGGATTTTTTAGAAATGTCCTCCAAGCACAATTATTGATTGATTGGACGAGAGATGGATGAGAGAGATATCTCTGAAAAAAGCCATCGGGGGTTTTGTTTGGAGACCAGTCACTGATCATCAAGCTGATGAACCAAGAAATTACTAAATTTGTTTAATTTCCCCATTATCCAGTTTGCCTTTTTGTGTTCCTATTAGCTATCTTATCTAATTAGCTGTCTTGTGGCAATTATCTGAATCAATTATATCAGCACTGCTAATGTGTTTTTTCATATTTATTCATATTACATTATTAAAATGGCTACATTTTATCTGCATAAAATATAGCATTATGTTTAATACTGGTGGTATTTGCTTATTGTGGCACCAAAGAAAAGCTGGTCTTTTAATGAAAAATAAAATCAGCCATCCACATCATTACAGACAAGCCGACGAGCTGGTTATGGTCGGCTGGGAGAAGCTGGGGAGGGTGAGGCTTTCCTCAGATAAATATCTGCGATCCACGGCGATCTGGGGAGCCAAACGTATATCAGCCGCAAGTACACAAGGAGGGTCAGTGCGCTGAGGATACTCGTCACCATTCAAATGTGCCGACAGAACAGATCTTATCTGAGGGGGAATGAGCAAGGCTCTAAGACGGGGGTCTCCAATTCCGGTCCTGGAGAGCTGCTGGCCAGTAGGGTTTCTATTCTATGACTTCTGATGAGTCACACCTGTTCCCGGTATTTACCTGAGGGCAGGTGTGGCTCATCAGAACCCAGGGAGGATGGAAAACCTACCAGACCGCATGCTGCTTGTGGCTGGAGCAACTCTGACCTCTGTTTCAGAAGATCTGATGCTAATCCTGATCATTGAACAATTTAATTGATTACGGCTTCACAATGCTAAAATACTTCAATACTTGATTTATTCTCAGGTGTATCAGTTAAAGATATGAGCAGTAGACTTTGCTAGAGTGAAAAGCAGCTTTTCTGCCTTAATCCCACTAAATATGAGCATAATCCAAATGCTAAAGCTATCAAGGACTTCCTCCCAAAGCCAAATAAACGTCAAGGTCCATAGATGAGCTGCACTACACTTCATACTCATGGAAAGACCTCCCACCTACCATTTCAGCCACTTAAACTGGCTGCATTCTGGGAAACTGCTGGGTGGCGTCATTTTAGGGAGGGAGGATGGAGCGTGAGCTGTCTTCTGAGATGCCTATGAAGGCACTGAGTTCACTCAAAGGTACAGGTTCAGCGCTCTGTCTTTCCAGGGTTCATTCTACACTGGGATCTGTCAGAAGCTTCAGAGTCAGCCCTCAGCGTTTAGCTCAAATGCCACACATCTCATCAGTAGGCGAGACAAAGTGTGTCAAAGCAAACGGACGTGGTGGGGCCGTGGGCTGCAGAGACTGTAAATGCTGTCAGATATTGGTTTGCAGCAGTGTAAATTTACACAAGTATATCGAAACTCAATAAATCCATCAGCGCTTTATGAGCCCTTTCAGACGGCGCTGAAGGGAGAGATTGGCTGCTTTGGGACAGATGAAGGTCTTTGTAGGCCAGCGCTCACAGAAGTGTATCAGTGCTCATCAGCACAGGCGACAGGGGAGACCTTTGTGGTGTCTTTAGCTTTCATTTGCATCTCCATTAGCTATAATAGAGAGCCACTGAGCTTGAAGAAGCAGCTATGGTGACTGTAGCAGTGATTCTGAAGCCCTTCTGACTGAGCCCAAGGGAGTTTTACTTACATAAAAATGTTCTGAGGGCAGAATGAAAAATGATTTGTTTAGAGGGATAACCAATCAGAATGTAGAGGAGGTAGGTCTAAGCAACTGGGACCACCTCTAATTGCTTGGATCCACCCTCCTCTGGCGTTTACCTGGAGATCCGTGTGGCACACTGATGGCAAACCAGGCTCTAGGACAGAAGCACTCAAACTTTAGACTTTGGTCCACATCAGAACCGAAGCACAGAGTTATCTTGATCGTGCAATTAACACTCTACCCCGCCTGCAGCTAGGGAAATTTGTGCAGCTGGTGAAATTTGGATCTCAGGGAAAAATAATTGAGTATCCCTGTGCTAGAAGGTGCTCTGTATGGATTACCCTTTAGTCACACCATTTACTCATTATGATTATGTGTGATTACTATAAGTTTTCCGTGAGGGGTGGGCACCCCATCCTGGGCTGTTCCCTGTACCCTCAATTGGGTATTTGTGTCGGGGGAAATACTGAGATATTTACAAAAGCCTATTCTTTAATGATGACATATATAACAAATGTAAAACTGTATTTATCATTTTTAATCGTGCTATTGGCCCAGATGACTGCACTGTATGTCCAACGATTTGTGTTTTCTGTTTAGTTGCTATGCCCATAAATATCAGACAGGCATTGTGCCTGATAGCTGGGCTGGTGAGACATGCTGGTCGTATGTAATGACAGGAAAGAAGACAAAGATGGCCTGGAGGTGTAAGGGTTATATGCCCCATCCCACCCCACCTCGTCCAGGTCATCATCCTGTGCTTTTCCAATGGACGAGGAACCTGCCAACGTGGATAATACACTAATTACACTGTCGCACAAACACGTGACTTTGTTAAGGGAACCCTAGCCACATAGGTACAAGAGTGTCAAACCTCTGCGATTGCAAATTAGCCCTTTATCCAAAAACACACTATTATATGGTTAAAACAGCACAAATAAATAAAACTCTGCCAATTTGTTTCAACTGAGAAGGCCTGATTTGTTACCCTCTGGAGGGACATAGAATAATTTAGCCACAGGATCTGGTCATAAATAACAAATAAATAAATACATATATATATTTATATATTCTTCCATCTTCTCAAAAACCACCTAATTAAAAAAAAAACTAGCCTTTTTATTGCAGGAAATTCTCAGTACAAGTCTGTCTCCACATTACCACATTGCTAGCTTTTCCATATGTAGGCTGAGATGGAACAGCATAACATAGCATTTTTATGATGCCCCAAGGGGAAATTCCCTACCCAAGTCCCTTAACACAAACACTTTGTTTGAGGGTAATAGGGCTGCATTCACATTCCTGTCTCTTTCTCCATTCTTCAGTAATGAAGTTACACATCATTGATTGGGATGTCCAATATCAATTTTATAGTAAAACATACCTTTGGTAATGTTAACCACGAATCGTGTATTAATAGAATAAAACCAGCGAGGCCAGTCAGCTCTCGTGACAATGCCATTTATTAAAACACCCCCCAAATGCCAAAGTGTCTGCTTTTATGCATTTTCTGTTTCACTTGACAGTTTTTGTCACTCCCTGGAAAGGTAAGTATAAATGTTCCAGACTTACTACTGTACAGGAGACTTTTGTCTGATTAATGATCAGGCATTAAATCATAGGTCACATAAGACCTCTGATGCCCAAACTTCCGCCTGTGAGACTATCTGGAGATGTTCTGCATTCTGCAGAAACCATTTGTCCATTTCTGCTGCTTTGGTGGGAGCCAGGTGGTGTGATTTATGGAGCCGGTGTTGGCAACAATTTTGCAGTCCCAGTCATCCTCTGACCGACATCTAGATCACCTAGAACTCCAGCCAATCTGAGGGGACTCCATACAGGGGATTCTGAAGTGGAACAGGCAGGACCATCACTTTTCAGATAAGCATCATGCTATACATAATTCAGAAAACATGACCCCCCCTACCCTTCCACAATTGGTACTCAGGTGACATCTGGTGATGAAAACAAGCATGAATTCTTTTTGGATAGAATTTCCCTCTTAGCTGAAATAAATCAGAATGACCTCCGGATGCATAAAAGCCTGGCTGCCAACAAAAGGGCCCTTTGTTACAGTTCCGATTTGAATGTGCAATTACCAAGGGTCGTCCTGCATGGGTCTGTCTGCACCGCCAGTGTCGGCCAGTGGGTTTGTCAGTAGAATACACTACTACTTACCCTTATGTGGGATTCAAATATGACAGGCTGGATACACAGAAGAACACAATGGGTACAATGAGGTACAACGAAGTACTGCCTGATGACCCTAAAGCCAGCCAAGGGCTACATGCAGCCATGCACTCAGGCTCATGCTACAGTGGTTTTGCTTCAATAGCTTAATTAGCATAAGGTCCTTTAGCACCTTCACCTCGGCCCACCTGCCATAACCTCCCTAACTCTTTCTGGATCCCGTATATCCCCTCCAATGCTCTCCCATGTTTATTCCCTTTCTGAATCGATCTGCAGTCGGGAGTGTAGTATCCTGGGCGGTATGCAATTTGCTTTCACGCAAATTCTGTTGGTTCTGCTGTACATTGGATCTGGGCCTTCCTTTATGGTGGAGCTGGTACTGTTCACTCGTCCCGCCCTGGAGCATCTCATTTGCTTAGCAACCACAGCGAGCGTGTGGCTCAGAGAAAGAAGGGAAGCCCCTTAATGTCACTCCTCCGTTGGTGTAAGGACACTGCATTGTACAGGCATCTGTGCCCTTAGCACTCTCAGATCTGACTCATTTCCCATGGAGGTGGAGGAATGGGGGGGTGAGCTGGGCAGTAAGCCAAACATTTGGTTAAATGCTAGCAAGGCGGCATTAATTTAATTAAATGTGCCAAGAAACTCAATAAATGCTCAAGTGTGAATATAGAACTCAACGCAACATGGCATGAGCGTTTGGAGGAAGGGACACAACGTGAAGGAGATGGAACCAGAGAGAGACCAGCCAGGGCAACGCCTCCCAACCCAGTCCTCGCTGACCCCCAGACGGTCCATTTTTTTGCTCCTTCCCAGCTCCCTACCAAGGAAGAGTTTTATATAATACTTGGTGCTCAGTGCAGGTTGAAAGGAGCTTGTCCCCCCCCCCCCCCACAGTGACATTTTCAGGTCTTAAGAAATACACTGAAGGACACTGGTGCATTTTCATGTGTTAATCAGGCAAACCACGAGATGCAGGTATGCCGGCACTCATTGTGTGGCGTCTTTCCTTCAATTTCTTCATCTGCCGTGCTAATTTACAGTTACTGCTGCGATGATATTAAAAAATGAACTCCTGTAAAAGTGAATGTCACTTTTAATGATGAAGTGAAGGTCGGTTCATGATTGCATCAGACAGAACTCACAGACCCAGAACCAGGAGGAGGACAGGAGAACTTGATTAGGAAAGGAGGAAACTCAAGAAGGAGATGGATTCCAATCATCACCAAGAGGGTGGAGGTACGAAACGTGGAAATGCCGGACGTCAAACTGGCGGCGATTAGAGAGCCTCTGAGATGTCAGACTGCTGACGCCGTGGTGACGAGTGACAGAGTTTGGGAGATGGCACCAGGGGTGCCAAAGACATCAGCGTGTTTGTGTTCCGAGCTACATGAGAAACCGAGAGAAGAACTAGCTGCTTTCAGAACGAAAGCGGAGGGTGACGAGATTAAACAGTGTCAGAGCGTGGGAGCACCTTCGCGGGGGGAGGGGGGGGGTGGTCGCTTGTGAAGACAAAGGCATGCGGCTGCGTCTGCGTGACTGCTGAGATGGATTCTGCAAAGATCAAGAGAACAATCCAGGGGAAAGGACACAGAATGTCTCAGCATTTCAAAATGTCTCCCTTCAAGGACCGCTGAGGTGAGGCAGGAGCAGTGGGCTGGTGGCTGAAATGCACAGTCCTTTTATTCTATGAAAAAAGTAATACTCCAGACTTCTTATGAGGCTCCTACGGTAGAGCAGGTAAAGGAGCTTCTGTGACACTCTCTCTTCACCTGAGTAGGTGGGCACTCGCTGACTGACGCAAGCTGTTTTCCCCCTCCATTTGCCATCAGTCTTAGAAAATGACAAAGCTTGCATGACTGCTGGTGCTTGAGATGTAAACATAGTTATAGATGTAATGGAAAGAGGGGAAGAGATTCACTGGCAGCACGGGAGCAGCTAGGCATTCTGGGCCACCTGACAAAATTCAATTTGTTTTCAATCCATTGTTATATAGCGCCTTTCACAACCCCAAAGCACTTTACGTGGGTGTGTTATGGAACATTACCACATCACTAAGCAAGAATAAGTACCTCGGAAGTTACCTTTAGTTAAAGTACATCCCACTAGCTAAGACAGTGACTCATGCATCTACTGGATTTGATATTTTGAAATTGACATTTCTTGAAATGATACCATGTGGTCTTATATAGGAACACATTTAGCTTTTTGTCACGTCAGAAGGCCAGCTGCTGTTCAGGCTTAGTCACATGATAATGGGTGCTAATAACAGGCAGATCTTCCGTGTGCCCGTACCTGGCACAGTCGCTATTGGCAGCATACAGAGTATGCTTGCACACGGAGGCTCAATCGACTCGATCCGTTAGATGGAAGATTCATTAAGTACTTGCCTGAGTGAGCCGCACTCCGTACACAGCATGATCATAGGAAAGAAACTGACACACTGAACACTGGACACAGGGATGCATATGTGATCTTTCAGAGACATTCGGCTACATATACATACAATACACATATATAGCTAAAAACAGCTAGTAATAGGCAGTTCCTATATATATATATATATATATATATGTGTGTGTGTGAGTGTGTGTAAATATACTATATATATACACATATGTGTGTGTGTATATGTTATATATGTACAGCATATATACACATATACACACACACATATATAACTGGAAATAAAATTGCTGCTACATTTCTAGACAAACATTTCTGTACTTAAAAAAAAAATTAAAAACAACTGCAAGTACAGTGCTCAGAAGAAACATATATGTCCAGGATACAGATTAATAGGAAAAGGAACATTTTGTCTTGTCCACAAAGAGATATATTTGGAAAACTTGTTCCTACCGGGGACTGTCTGTATAACAAAGTATAAGAATAGCCACTAAAAACAGAAGCTCCAAACAGCACCTTCAAATGGGTATTATTATTGGTGCCATTCAGGTGGAAGGCTGACCCATGTCTGATTGGTTATTGTGAAAAAAAGCTCTACAAATGGGAACCGTTCTTCCAGAATGGAAATGAGAGGTATTGTCCTCCTTTACAGCCGGGGAAGACACCGGAACATGACAGGGGAGCCTATCTTCAAAGCAATTACCTACATTTTGGGGGAATTTTCAATTCTGTCATCTTTGAATATTGGTGGAAATAGTAGTTATTCATAAGAAGGTAAAGGATACTGAACTTTGTCACCCAAAAAGGCCAATTAATTTATGTTGATATGAAGGCATTAAGTGTACATGAAAAATAATGACCAGAATTATAGATTCAGACCAAACAGCTTCATTATGGGGCAAAAGCAATTTTTCAGCACCAGCGCCCCTCTCAGGATGTCGACAGTGATGCCTCTGCTTTCCCATGTTACATCAGAACTGCAGGGTGTGGCCGATATCAACCATCTTGGTGTGATGGGTCATCTCTGGTGGGTTAGGGGACTCCCACGCCCCCCCCACGCAGATGACAGTCTAATAAGCACGATCGATGCTGTCCATTACCCACCTGAAACTACTACCAGCATATATCTGTGACATTATTAGGTTATAAGGTTCATTTTACCCAGTCAATGGTAATGTGAAAGAGAGAAATGGGAAACGTCTGTTAGACTGGAGACCAAAAGCCTAACAGAGCGGTGAACTCAGACCCTTTCCATGCTCAGGGCTGTTCCCTGTCAGTGCTGGGTAAATATAAAAGCAGTACTTCATGCATACTCCTGCGCTCCAGCTTTCCTTATAAAATTTAGGAGGGCCTATAGGGGGTCAGCTCAGCAGGCTCTAAGTCTCTCTGCGCACTATTGAAGAATCACTGGTTTGAGCCCTGGCCTTCGTGGAACAGTCACATGCCCACGAGCCCTTGAACAAGACCCCTAACCCCCCCTCACCCGCACAGCCCCCATCCCCCGCCAGCTCCAGGGATGCCACATGTCGGCTGACCCTATACTGTGATGGCGCCACCAAGCTTTGGAGAGCAAGATGGGGCAGGCAAAGAAAATAATTCCAATTATGCATGCACATATCGAATAAAGGATTTATCATTCTTAAAAGGAAGTGTTAATTAAGCTTAGAATCTAAGTGAGTGCTGGGGATGGTGCTTAAATATAACGTACAGTATAAATGTCACGTCTGCTTCAGATTGACCTCGGCCACGCCCACCTTCGCCTGAATCCCTAACCCTCCAACAGCAATCATCACCTGAATACTGGACAGCAGAATCGCATTAACTATCTATTTAAGATGAACATGAACTGAGCTAAGCACAAAATATTGCGTCTCTGAGCCGTGCTGGGAATTTTTGGATTTGCGTCTCTGAGGCGTGCTGAGCATTTTGGATTTGCAGTTTTTTACCTGTATCCTTGGATTTCCCCCATTGGTTTTATAGCTTCACTGCTTCCCTGGTTTTGACCCTGCCAGTTGACGACTATGATTTAAGCCTCCTAATTAAACATTGCTTCACCCTGAATTTAGATCTCTTACATTCATTGCAATAATCAGGCTATTCCAGAGTCCTCCAACACCAATTTCACTTGCCATTTGGTGCCATCTGGATGGAGAGACTTCACTTCATGAAGTTTGTAAATCTCCTTTGGCCACACAGGCCCAGAAACGAAACTATGGACCAAAATAACGACAATAGCAGCCCCCTTTTGCATATTATCTTCATTAGCAGGAAACTTTCAGCTGCCCCCGCTAACATGTGATTACACCCCCAGGAACCAGCAAAATCTATGACCCATTTGAGGACAGAATGCTACCTCAGTTTTTGTTTTAATTTAGTACACAAAACCTAATCAAGCAGTATGCAAATACTGGTATGACTTCAGCGGAAAATATGACACTTAAGGTACCGGAAAATGACTAGCCAAAAAAGTTGGTCATTGTCAGTTGTGACCCTCAGAGAAATGTAGGAGGCAGATTCTAGTTGCAAAAGGACCATGTATATTGCTATTTCCTCTATTTTCACTTGTACCAGGACCTACATCAGAGGCTTAACATAGCAGCAGTCAACTACCCGACAACCACTTTGCAATGTGCTCATTGTCTCACGTGCACTATTTTGGACAAAAGTGTCGCTAAGTACAATAAATGTAAATGTAAATATGTAAAAGCACAAAGATTGTTGCTGTCGCTGGGTCTCCCTTTACAGGAAGGGCAAGGTCAGGACCCTTAAATCTTGACTAGGTTCAATGACTCCGTAAAAAGCCGTGAAATCATGATTACATATCAGGATTTGTCTGGCAGAAGGGTGATCCGTTGGGATGTTGTTATACCAGGACAGAGTCAACAAAACAGCACTCAG
>JAODKN010000037.1:16696644-16708705 GCA_026774425.1 Petrocephalus zakoni
CTGTAGACCAGAGAGCCCCATTACATGTATGACTAAGCTGTCACTGTAGACCAGAGAGCCCCATTACATGTATGACTTGGCTACGGCTGTCACTGTAGACCAGAGAGCCCCAGTACATGTATGACTTGGCTGTCACTGTAGACCAGAGAGCCCCATTACATGTATGACTTGGCTGCAGCTGTCACTGTAGACCAGAGAGCCTCATTACATGTATGACTTGGCTGTCACTGTAGACCAGAGAGCCCCATTACATGTATGACTTGGCTACGGCTGTCACTGTAGACCAGAGAGCCCCAGTACATGTATGACTTGGCTGTCACTGTAGACCAGAGAGCCCCATTACATGTATGACTTGGCTGCAGCTGTCACTGTACACCAGAGAGCATTTTCTTCACTTCAGCTTAATCTTGCGGGAGGACGGCGCTGAGTTTCACTCAGTCAAGCAGGGCCGAGTAGTGTCAATGAGCGAGTGCAGATTTTAATTAGATAAACACACACCTCCTTGCAAACACCATCATCATAATAGTCATAGCAGCAGAAAGCATCAGCAGATAGTGGACTTCAGAGTATTATTAATATTATTCCTTGGTTAATGTTGCTTTTAATGCCGGACTCGAAATGCGCATCGCCAGGGTTGATGCCTCGTGAAAGCCGTAGAACGCCATTTCTCGTGTAAGTGTCTCCGCCACTCATCAGAAACTGACTGGAAGCACTAAAAAAATAATTGTTGCTAAGTGGTGAATATATATATATATATATATATATCCATTAGCTGTGTTCACAGGTTAGTTAATGTGTGTGTTCATTAGCTGCAACAGCTGCTGAGATGTTACGTGTTTTAAAACATGAGATGATCAACTTTCAGGACTGCTTGCTGATAGCTGGAGCAGTTTGGGGGGGAGGGTAGGTGCTGTGCAGCCCTGTGGGTTAATCCCCTATGCGTGTGATCAGAGGGTTGCTGGTTCTAATCCCATCCTCCACAGGATACTCACGTCTCTGTTGTTCCCTTGAAGCAGCGCATTTAACCTTCTGAAATGCTCCTATGACACCAGACAAAGGGCCCAACCCTGTGCAGAAACCCAGGGCTTTCCTTTTAACTGCATACATCTTTGAAATGTGTCTTTATATATGTGTATGTGCGTCTCAAAGAAGAGCATAATGGGATATGCACAAAGAAGCTTTCCAGTGTACTTGCACCAATGGTGAATAAAGAAATGTAGCATTATTTCATTTTGTAAGTCTGTTGTGAATTTGGTGGGAAAATGCAAGAGGCTGTTTCCTCGGTCCCTGCTGGCAACATGTATGCTCGGTCTGAACCGATGCCCCCCCGTTCTCTGTAGGGCTCGTTAGGGAGGGCAGACGCTCCTGATAAGCACGCATTTCCGCTGCGAGCGGCCCTGCGGCGTAGATGTCACGGAGCAGCCGTCAAATGGCACGGCTCCGGCTGATAACTGGGAGAACCATGTCAACTGCGCGGGCGGCACGGAGAACTTATCCGACTGCGCACCTCGGACGGGATTCTCAGCATTCCAAAATTTATCTAGGTAATATGTTGAATACCTTTCAATGAAATTTCCTAAATGTGTGTATTTCTGACCTCTAATAGGGCCACTGTTTGGTAAACTGATACTCGTTAGCTGGCTGCCCGCCTGCTGTGTCGCACAGAAAGTTGACTTTTACAGTACGCTTGATTCGGAATTCCTATGCAAATGAAGAAATGGACGGTAATGCGCCCATTTGAGAAGCAGCAGATGCTGCGTTTATAACAGTGGCGGAATAGGCTCTGAAATATGTAGACATCAATTATTAATGTTTATTATTAATTCACCCCAGGAAACGTTTCAGCTGACATCACGAACACCAGCTCAGGGCGTGTGAGTCAGTGGTAGACATGACACGTCTGGGTCTTTCAGATTCACAACGCGGACTGCAGGCCTAGGACGGAGCCCCCCAGGTCCCACTATATGGTTTAATTAATGCCTGATTTACACTTGATAGTACATCAGATAATCATTACAGTTATGAGGGCTGGCAGCTTAGGTTCTGTGAAAAGCAGAGGCCCGGCTGGTGCAGATTACACCCCACTGTTTATAAACTTCCAGCTGGACTGAAAAAGGGAGGAACTCTTTCAATGACGATGACAGAGCATCTCTAAACGGCCTTTCCCCCCTCAAAATCAGATCCAAACTATGTAAAACATTCTTAGTCCAGAGTATCTCTGCCTTATTTTGAATAGAGTTTCTTTTTAGATCATAAGTGTTAGGAGCTGCAGTCTGAGACCATCGCCATTGGCAAACAGAGAAGGGGATTCTTACTGGATGTGCACCAGCTGGGTACCAGCATGGTTAGTGACCCTCAGTCTGTAATCAGGGCATGGAGGTGAAGGAGTGATGACCTGCAGAGAGAGCACCCAGCAGAGGCGTGGGAGAGCCACAAGGGGCAGCTGGGAGTCACAGCTGCCAGGGAATGAGCGTCCCTCTCAGGGATGGCTGGGCTTCAGCGTGCAACAAAAACATATCCACGAGATGGGAAACCAAAACAGAGGAAGGTGTTAGCCATGCGAGAGAGCGACAATTTTGATAATAAAAAGGTCTGGGGACGATGACTAAAAACCCAAGCGTCAGCCTGGTTTGCGTGACGTGGTTTTCGGAAATAATTTAACAAAACTTGATGTAGAGTTCTAAAATATTTTATCAGTCATCTATTTTAGGTGACATTCATAGAAGTTACTAGTGGTAGCTGGTAGAATTGTTTATTTAAAAAATGGATCGTGTCAATACAGTTCTAGGTCATTATATGCATATATTATCATGTTGCGCACATGCATGCATGCACAGCACACACAATTATCTTATGCTATATACCAATTCTCTATTTCATATTATATCCCTATTTGATATTTTGTGAAATATGTTACATGAACTAAACAAACTGAATTGAATAAAAAAGTACATTGTGTGGTAAAACAGTCTTGTGAGTATGGCCTGCACTACACTGTAAGTCATAAAATAGTATTTGGGTGTTTAGAAAGTTTTGAAAGAATGGCTTTTCAAAAACGGATCAATGCCAAATCGTTTCCTGCAGAGTTTGTCTGACACCTGCAACCTTAATGTTTTTAATGATGAATGAATCACGGTGCAGTGGTTAGTACTGTTGCCTCACACCTCTATGGCCAGGGTTCAAATCTCCGGCCAGGTTCTGTGTGTGGAGTGTGCATGTTCTCCCCGAGTTGTTGCACTCTGGTTTCCCCACTCAGTCCAAAAACATGCTGAGGTTAATTGGAGGCACTGAATTGCCCGTGAGTGTATCCTGCGATGGGCTGGCTCCCTGTCCTGGGCTGTTCCCTGCCTCATACCCATAGCTTTTCGGATAGGTTCCAGACCCCCTGCAACACCGAAGGATAAGCGGTTTCCGAAAATGGATGGATGGAGATTCACATTGCGTTTTAAGGCGTCTCCCTCTGATGGGGGTATTTTATAGAAGCTTATATGCGTGAAGAAGCACATTGGTTTGGTTGCTCATCAGTGAACGATTATAGGCTATGTTATTATAGCATTAGCCATGTGGCTTTAGCTACACTTATTACAAACTAACCACAAAAAACAGTCCAGTGAGAAGAACTAGAATAAATCATTTTTAGACTCATCAGTGATTTTATGAGTGCAGTAAACTTCTAGGAAAATGGGCCACACACCTGCCTGTATTCCTGTCACGTTACACAGTGTCACCAATGATATTTCGCAAGGGTAAAAGATTAAACACTTCCTCTCCTGGCAAACTGAGTCACATGACACTGGTAGTTAGCGCTGAACCAGTCTCCCTAAAGATGGGGTGATATAATGAAGGTAGAGAAGCGAAGATGAAGAGGAAGAGAGAAGATGAGAGACCCCAGCTCGCTGCTGCCACAATCACCTCCTGGGATGAGGAATCGATCTGTCTGAGACAGTGGGAGGCGGCCCAGTGACGCACAGAGCCAGATCTGGGGCTCCCCTTTGCAGGGGAAAGAAGCATTTGGATCTTGGCGAACAGATGATCAGCCCTGCTGGGCTGGAGTCCAGGCGGGGAATACCTTCAAGTGTGCTATCCATTTGGAGATTCTTACCCACAGCCTAAGAGCAACCCCATACAGCGAACCGGGCTCTGCCCAGTGCCACGTCGGAAATGCAGTGGAGCCCACATGCGGACTCAGAGGCGTGCTGAAGTGGTGAAAAGAGGTGAGCTGTGGACCTCGCAGAAGGTGGCCTGGGCTCCAGCGATGAGACAATCTCCTGGTCAAGTAAAGCCCTAAAGTGAAGGAATAAAATAGCGGCACTTATTCTGACCTGTGGGGAAATTGGGCAGTTTTTCGCATATCTCATCTTAGTCTCTGTGAGAGATACTGGTGGTAGCTGCTCTTAGGGCCAGGATCCTGGCGTCAAGCTACCATGAGCCTCTTGTAAAGGTTTTACTGATGGATTTTAAACGTGGTGTTAATTTCTACAGTAGGGATCTCTCAGCCTACTGTCCACTATTGGCTATAGGACTGAGGGTGTTGTCCCCACACGGAAAAAGGAAGTGTTTATGACAGGGGTGGGGTTAAGGTTAGGCTTCTGATGGGAGGGGCCCACAAAAGCCTTCTCTAGGATTCTTAGGGGTGCAGCACCTTGTGACTCTGACTCACCTAGGGCAGATGGAGGCTGCCAGGTGGATTCTGGGGAAATAGGGATGTGGAAGATGGGGTTTGAGCTTGGGGAGTCTGCATGGCACAGGGCCACATTGTAGCTTTCAGACAGAACTTCTGCAGCCACAGTTTGGGAGGCTGGTCACCGTGGACTAATTACAGTCCGGAGAAAACTTTAGCGGGGTCTGTCCACCTCCCACAGGAGTTCAGGAGCTGAAGTGTGGTGGCTCAGGTGGCACTGGAAGAGGGAATCTCTGGAGATGTCCCGTGATATGAACATGATAATTGATATGCTATGTCATAAACTGACCTGTGCAAAAGTCTTGTCACAGAAAATGATATTCAAATGATCTCCATGTTGGTGTAGAACTATAATGTTATGTCTGCCAAAGCCTGCCAGCCAATGTTGGGGAGTAACGAGTTACATGTAACGGCGTTACATAATTTAATTACAAAAAAATTTAATTGTAATTGTTACTATATAAAATTGTGTAATTAAATTACAGTTACTTATGGAAATATTCATGATTATAATTTTAGTCACACCTTAATATTGTATGCAGAACCTTGCCGATATGATTAATAATAGTATTTTTATTGCTTTGCATATTGCCATTTCCCTCCACAGCCGAAAGTTTTATTCTGTTCTGGCGCTTCTGATTGGTTATCCTGACACGTCACTTCTGCTAATTAACTTGCCTGAGCGGTCAGTTTCTGTGGCACGCAATGTCAGACAAAAAGAAAAAACATATAATATAAAATATTGTAAACATCGAAAATCTACGTCCAACCTCAGGAAACATCTAGAGGTAAGTGCAAACAGTCACACTAACCCCTGGGTGGTGCAACCTTGCCATTGTGCAAACCATTTTATTCTACAGTGCCGCTAAGGTACTGTTTTAGGCTTCCATGATTCGTGTTTGAAGTAAAATGGAACCCTTTCCCTTCACCAGTATAAAATGTTTGTATCATAATGCTGAAGCTAGAATAGACAGCTACTTCTTCAACGCTGTTGAATGTTAAATATTTGATTTACCAGTTGATTTAAAGTTGTGGCTTTATAACTATATGATCTTACAGTAAAATGAGGCCTGAAGCCTGACCTTGTAGTGGCTGTTATTATATTACCTTTATTAAACTGAACAATTATATTTATGTTAATTCATGTATTGGAAGGAGTTTGACAGCAGTCAGTGTTTAGTATTGCTACAGTATAAAGTAAACACTGCAAGGTTACAACATTTCAAAATGGTTAATGGATGAGAATATTCATTCATAATTTAGGAAAGTAATCAAAAAGAAATTAAATGTAATTAGTTACATTACTTTCATATAGTAATTGAAATAGTTACACTACCATTACATTTAAAAAACTTGTAATTGTAACAAATTACCAAATCACAAATTTCCAAAGTAATCTTCCCAACACCCGCTGCCAGCCTAGTGATTTCAAACCTCTCGTACGTCAGCACAGTATGCAGCAACCATCCCGTACACCCATGTGTTTTTTGACTTGACCATTAACACATCTGCTATAGCTAATCAATACCCAGTGGGGTATTTTTGTTGACTAATTAAATTAATTAATTAATTGAGGGTGGCCTGGTGGTGCAGTGAATAGCACTGTTGTCTCACACCTCTGGGACCAGGGTTCGGCCCTCTGCACAGGTTCCCTGTGTTTGCATGTTCTCCCTGTGTAGTCGTGGGGTTTCCTCCAGGTACTCCGGTTTCCCCCCACGGTACAAAAACATGCGGAGACTAATTGCTCATAGGTGTGTGAGTGTGCCCTGCGGTGGGCTGGCCCCCCATCCTGGGTTGTTCCCCGCCTCATGCCTCTAGCTTCTGGGTTAGGCTCCGAACCCCCGCGACCCAGAAGGATAAGTAGTTTCAGAAGATGGATGAATTAATTGAGCTGAAGGTGAAATTTAGCGAATACATGGAATGAATGAGGTGCTCATAAGGAGAGGTTTCGGAACTGAAGTGGTGTCCACCTAGCCATCCAGCTAAATATCTGTAACTTTCTGGAGAACAGAAGAAATTCCTGTGATGTTCTGGAACCTGCTCCCAGGAGATTCTGGGCCCCATGAAAGCATGCCAAATTTGGCCCCCAACCCAGACCAATTCAATTATGCTCCAAATTTTTTAGGGTCCCTGTCAGTCAGGGGCTCTTGGAATTGTCCTAACCCACAGTGCTCCTGCCCTGAGCTGTAAAAGATTAATACTATATTACTTGTGCCCCCTCAAGAAATTGTTACTGGATCATACTCTTGATGCTCGTCTGTCTACAAGCCTGCTCTTTCTAGGACGGCCGCCTTCAAAAAATCACAGGGAGGCATGTCAGTTGGGAGGACCTCACCCAGGCCCCTCTCATGGCTCCGGGTTCTGGCTATTTCTCTTCTGCCGAATTTGTGCCCCAGGCACTGGGCATTAATGTATTACTCTGACAAATAGCCGAACCACATTTTTAGGATGTGGCACTGGCTGGTGAATTAAACAGTTTGCAGTACTGCATTTTGTCTCATGCTCAGATACAGTGAAAGCTCTTCACGGCCTGATATGGATTACGTTTGTTTTAACATGCAGGGTGCAGGGTGAATACGTTTAAACCATTCTGTGGGTTTGCTTTTCGATGGGGAAATACATCTCATTTTGGTGTAGGGTGTCTGCCGCAAATATAAAATCGCAGGTTGTTGCTTTGTAACAAAAAGCTTAGTGAGCTGTCAAGTCATTTCTTAATTATACACCTCGGTATCAGTGAGCTGTGGCTGTCTGTTTGTTTATTATTCATTGGACTTGGTCATATGTTAAATTAGTTTGGTTGTTTAATGTGTAACGTGTCCAGCGTCTTAAT
Source organism: Petrocephalus zakoni (assembly GCA_026774425.1). Classification (NCBI taxonomy): domain Eukaryota; kingdom Metazoa; phylum Chordata; class Actinopteri; order Osteoglossiformes; family Mormyridae; genus Petrocephalus; species Petrocephalus zakoni. The sequence goes on from JAODKN010000037.1 coordinate 16,704,156, forward strand.
TATGCTCATGTGTATTTTTTTTTTATTTACTTTTTAAGAGCGGCACACGTGATTTATTTCTCAAAGCCTTTAAAAAAAAACTAACCACGACTTTCTTTTTTAAAAATGGACATGCCATCCCTCTCTCCCTGACTCGTCCCCCGTGGACTCGCCTTGGCTCCTCCCCCATGCTTGCCCCGGGGCCTGCCTGATGCTCCTCTCTCCCAGGCTACCCACAGCCATACCTCTACTAAGACCATTACCACATCCCCTATTTGTTGTTGACTCCTGCTGTGCTGTGATTGGACAGAGTTACATGATATCAAACGCTGGACGGATCCTGATTGGTGCTTTGTTAGTTCAGACAAAACTGACCGTGGAGACTTGAAATAGCGAGTTGGCAGTTGAGTGTAAGGGGGGCTTTCAGCAGGACCCTTTAACTCTTTCACTGCCCCCAGGTGATATTTTTGGGCTCACTGTGTGAGTCTGCCATGAAGATGGCTATTTGCAGAATGTGCTTGGAGCATCCTGTGCTTTAGTGTGGTGTCTGTAGCTTTTACAAACACATACTTATTTTCTTTGGTGCTTGAATAATTTGTCTGCTATGAGCTGTTATCGTTTTAGTGACACAGCTCAGTATCTGCAGCAACCATCCACTAGACCAGTGTATTTTTTTACAACTTGACCACAAGCTCACCATCTCTGGCTAATCAATAGGTCACTTACAGAAATGACCTCAAATGCTAATTACTCCACTATACATGCAGACAAACCATCCTATTTCATAGATAAAAAAAATCTATCATTGAACTCAATATTAAAGTCATACGCATGATAAATTCATCCTGTGATGACTGGCCATTCATGCAACACAAGTTTTTGTTTTAAAATTTTATTTCTTTTATAAAAGGTACTAAATTTTATCCCCCAACCTTCTCTCACCTCCCGCAGGAGTCTGGCTCACTGCGCAAAATTACAATAGAGCTACATTTGCATGTTAAACCACATAAATTGAATAACGACTGATGTTACACCCTTCATGATTCGCTGTTATGGATTCTGCATGTCTTCTGAACTGTACTGTAGATCTGAAGATTGCTGTACCATGTTTTTTTGGGTCACAGCCTCATGACCCCATTATTATTATTATTATTGTTATTAATATTATTATCATTATTCTTACTGTTGTTGTTGCTGTTAACTCATCAGCTTATGCCTTCAGCTGACTGATCGGGATGCACAGTAATACATTTATTACTTGTATATGTAATACATTTAATACTTGACTCTTGGACTCTGGGGAGATTTCCCCAAAGCCGGCTGTATGATTACTGCTCATTTACTCTGCACTCGAGAGGTGGAGCTGCACTGAGCAGGGGAAGCCCACTCGCACGGCCTGCATTTCACTCAGCCCTGATGGCAGCCTGAGCCTGTTAGCCAGAACATCACTGGTGACATTCTGATGCTCCATCCACAGCATCACTTACAGAGTCATGTGATTCTGATCAGCACTACCCCCTCCCCAAGTTCTTCTCTGGGTGTGTATGAATGGCCTGAAGAGTCACTGGTGTTACTGGCCTTATCCAGTCTGCTGACAGCATGATTGATTGATGGATGGATGGATTGATGGGTGATATTCATAGATAAATCACATTACTCAGTGTGGGTACCTGCATGCATGATCTAAAAAGGTGTGTGTACTTAACAGGCATACAGAGAGCGGAGGAATTATGCATCTGAAATGCATATTTACTGAAAACATTGGAGCGGAAATTGCAAATACATGTTTGGCTTTTTGTTAGGGTAGACTTTTTTAAAGTTGAGTTTATAAAAGACAAAAACCAAAACTGGTTTTCTATAGTGTGTGGTCTGTAGATTGCGAATAAGTTCTTGACAGTTTACAGTGTCCAAGGGAAATACCTTCTTGCTGTGTAAATTTTAAGTGTACATCAGTGCATCTTGGGATGATATTATGCCTGATTAAAGTACGCCTACAGAGCAGCCCAGGAAGGAGAGGATGTTTAAGATGGTAATGGGAGGCTGGGCTGGTTCCACAGGAGGACAGGAATGCTCACAGCAAATCGCCGGTGGAGCTCATGTTAGCTGAAATACGGCTTAATTCCTGTAGAGCAATAAGCATTCGGTACAGAGATGGGCTAAGCTGGCCTGCTCTCCAGACACATCAGCTTTGTCCTGTCCCTTGCTTTCCTTTGAAGAAGGATGGTGGAGATTTTATAGTACAACCCTCCTGTAATCCCGATCTTTTCAGATTCATGAGGAATCACAATTCATGGGGCATCAGTGAGGGTAATCCGGCAGGCACTCTCCAGTGAGCCGTGCGTGCTGTGCGGGGAAGGAGGCAGTCTTATAACAACAGCCCCGGAGAGGCTAAACCTAAGTGGGTACGTCCGACTTTCTCCTCAAGGTCCCCGTCAGCCAGTCAGTGCAGATATTGCCGCGTCAGGTGGTTTATAATTTACACTAACCCTCATTTCGGGGGAGTGACAAATGCCCCAAAGCATCTTGGGTTAAGCGAGTGTGACCTGCCCTCCTCGTAACCGCGTGACAGTGTGATCATGGAGGTGCGTCCTTGGCCATGCAGGTGGCAGATTACGGCTTCAGCAGCCAACTCCGCCATGACACGGCTGGACCTTGAACCACTTAATGTGTGCTTAATGTGATTCAGACAGCTGTCCTCTCATGTGGAGCAGGGACTACAGCAGCACACCATCAGGGATGCAGCGGACTTGGGAGAAGAAATTAGTGTTTCCCAACTCGGTCCTTGGGGACCCCCAAACAGCACGAATTTGTGTACCAGAAGCCAGGAGGGACGAAAAAAACAAGGTCTGGGAGTCGCCTAGGACCGGGTTGGGAAACATTGTGCTAAATTACTGTAGGAGATTTTCTCTGCATTTGACATGTATTGATGCTGACTAAAAAGGTACTTCTGCATCATCGATTATTTCCCATGGACAGCTTCGAAGCTTGGCATCATCTTTTATGAAAGCATGTAATCATAGATGAGGGCTGATTTTGTATTGATAGAGTGCGTTTCCTGGCAAATTTGGAACCCGACAGGATTTCACAGTGATTCGATGAGAATTTCAAGCTACCGATGATGCTCTGAACTGACAAAACAGTTTATTTCGTTAAACAATTCTAAATCGATTGATGGTCAATGTTGACACACTGCTGCAAACGGTGCACAACAATGAAATGTGTTCTCCTCATTTAACCCGTGTGAGTGAGCAGTTATTTTAGTGCCCGGAAAGCAGTGCTTAGGGGTGATACCTCACTGGTTGGTGAATTCAAACCAGCAACCTTTCCACCATACGTGCTCTTCCCTAACCATCATGTCACTGCTGCCCCAAGTCTGGCCATATTAGTGATGATAAGATGACGCACAGGAGGAGCATTACCTTGTATATAGTATATAGATCTATGATTATATGAAGTGAAATCTTTACAGCTTGAAAATGTTTTACTTTTTTATATATCAAACATGGTATAGCGGGAAATTGTTGCATTCGTATTTGCAGTTATTCATTTGGCAAATCCTTTTATCCAAAAATGACTTAAATAAATCCATCCAATAGGCATTAATAGAGATTATTTGAATTATAGCTTACTGAAATTGTTATAATTGCTTTTAAATGACTGTGACAATTTCCAATCTAGTGGTTCGTGGTTTCTAACCCTGCCTGCAATGCCCCTGTGCTGTTGGTTTCACATCCTACCCATAATGCCCTGCCATGGGAGGATTAGAGACACTTCATTAAGATAGCGTTTGCTGAGAACAAATGCGACATTAGGAAGTAATTTGAGACCAGTGAGGGAAAATGCCAATCTGCAGCATGATCCAATCGAACCTTCCCTGCGTCTGAACTGCATTAAGCTGTCCTGCTGTCTCTGGTTCAGGGAAACAAGTGACCGGGCTGCCTATCTGTGAACAATAGAGGTCTCTAATTCCCCATGAAATGGCCCGTTAGGGGCAGCACGCAACGCCGCCTGCACACCGGCTGCCCCAGGTCACCACGGCACAGTAATTAGGCACAATTGAGATATTAATGAATGTGCTACACAGTTCTCACCGGTGGGAAGGAAGTGTCACTTCAGGACATGCAACATAGCTATTGTCACTAGAAAGCCTGTAACATGTGTCTGCATTAATAAAGTGCACGCCCTTAATTTTATCAAATGCAAATTTAACAGGACCAAATATATTTATTATACGTTTCATTCTTTAGCTAGTTAGTAATCACTGAGTAACTGGAAATTAAAAATGGAAAGAGAATTATTGATTATCTGTAGTAATGATATATTTAAGGGGGGCTCAGTGGGTAGTGCTGTCAGCTAGAAATTCTGGGCCCCCTGACATAATGTCACCTTTTAAAGCCCCCCCCCCATCCAATCTAACACATAATTTTATGTGTTAAAGGGCCTTTAAAGGGCCTGGGCCCCCTAAATCTGCCCAGGCATCCGTGTCCCTCTGAGGTGTTTAGTGTTGAAATCCCACTATGGACTGGGATCAAATGTGGGTATTCACAGCGAGTCCTCAGCTAACACACTTG
>JAODKN010000037.1:16708805-16725855 GCA_026774425.1 Petrocephalus zakoni
GTGTTTAGTGTTGAAATCCCACTATGGACTGGGATCAAATGTGGGTATTCACAGCGAGTCCTCAGCTAACACACTTGTCTGAATGTAATTAATGTTACTAAAACATTCAAAAGGCAGGCAAGGTTTCTAGGCATCCTCCAGGCTTATTTGGAAAATACAGATTTCAGCCGCACAATCGAAGGCACAATATGGGGGGGCAATGATGGGAGTTTTTCATATTTGCGGTGTGGAATTTTCTTTATTCGTTATTTAATAAGCTTTTGCAAACTTACTGTACACTCACATCATCCTGATCGGGCTCTCATTCCTGCCCGGTATAGCGTTATAGCCTAGCAGGCAGGTAGCTAGGCTCAGTTCAGCGCTAGATCGTTTGTCTAATATCTGTATGCTTGCTCACATTACCCGGCAAGTGACTGCTCAAACGTCACGGTTTCAAAAGAAAGCTTTTAAGATCTGTGCTAATATCTAAATTGCATCAGGAAAATGGAAACCTTGCAGACTGTGAATTGCCATTGTGTGACTAACAGACTCACACGCACATGCAGTGACAGATGAAGCACTTTGTATCTGTGTATATTTTTTTAAATTTCTCTAATGTGACTGTACAAAGGCCTTCTTGCTGCTACTGACCTAGTTACACCTGCATTTGTAAAGCAGGTTCCGATCAAACCAGATTTTTGTACAGACTGAAGTTCAGATCCCAGGACCATGCTGTGCTTTTCGCTGTACTATTTTAATGATGTGTTTTCCTTAAAAATTCCGCTAAATTAAGTATCCAAAGCACCTTACAGAGTTTTAGGGTAGTTGTTTTATATCAAGCTTCCACTGAACAATTTTATATGGACATTTTACAGAATCTTCTCTAAAATCACTTATGGACTACAGTGATCGAGAAGTAGCCCATAATATGCTTGACCTGGGTTCAACATTGGCTGCTATTGGGAAATCATCTCAGGGATGTTGCTGATGACAGCAATCCCAGAATTCATAGCGACCGGGCTTCCTTCCTGCTTGTCTGGGCTGAGCTCACTTCCCAGTCACAGTTTCTCTTCTGGGCAAGGGCTGTTCCGTTTACACTGCTGCCATTATTCGCGCCGTGAGGGGAAGGCTGCTCAGTGACGCCCAGTCCCTGCACTGGGCCTCTCCATCACAGGAGCTCCAATGGCCCCGAGTCTCTGGATCGTCCCATTTATTCGTCTCATACTGCCCCGCTGTTCACTGTCAGTGATGGCTGGAGAGGGACGAAAAACAGGCAAACTATATTTCATTTGTGGCCTTTGTCAAGAATTTGATATCCATGAAATACTGTCTCTGACCATTGGGACTGAATTGTAATGCCATCATAAATATGCATCTCAGATATAACAATAAGAGCAGGAGATATGGGGACTGGCTTGCAGAATCAAAGAATTTCTGCTCATCAGAAATTTGTATTATGGAATTAATATTGACAGTTATCACCTCTCTCCATAAACACTTTCTAACAATGACTTTAATAGGTCTATTGAAATGTACAGATTAAAAAAGAATTGTATGACGCCAGCCTCACAGTACTTAATATGAAGGATGTAAGCGCAAACAAGCCCGTTACATCATACGTGTGATCCCCAGATCCCCGGCGCTCCTCCCCCCGTGTCTTTGGGACTCCGGGTCTCAGCTTCCAGGCAGCAAAGCGGGGTCTGACCACTTGACGTTGCCCCAGATGTGCGCATCGCCGAGTAGCCTGCCGCTCGGAATCCTGCTCCATCTCCGCCTCGCACATCACGGGAGAAACCGGCACGTTTCGGGCGTCATCCAAGGACTCGTCCCGTCTCGGTCTGCGTGGGATGTGACCCGGCACAACCTTCAGGTTCCTCTGCGGATGCTCGCGGAGCGGATCGCGGCGCGTCCATCACCGGCAGCCCGGCGACCCCGATAGATCCCGTAGCCAGCGGCACCCGGATGCATCAGCGCACGCTTTAGGACGGACTATCCCCGGAAAGTGGCAATCATCCCCGAGGCTTCAGCATGACGGCCGCCAGCGAGAAAGCGGTCCAGAGAGGGAGCCAGCAGCCCCAGCCGGACGAGGTAACCGCTGGAGCGGACGCCGGCTGCCTTCCAACTCGGGTTCGGCAATAGTGACCGTGCTCACCTACAGCTTACCTGCCTTTACCCGCTCCAGCCCGCTCGCCTCGCACCGATCAGCTTATTCCTTCTTGGTAGTTTAAGTATCTTATTCATTTTGCAGAAACCACCTTATTCATGCATCATTTATGTGTTTATTTTAGGTGCGGATTTTTAGTCGTCCGGGACCAGAGGGACAGCCGTGTAATTATGCATGTTTTGGGAGAAGACGCCGACTTTTATATGGCAGCAAATAAGTAGAAGCAGCGTGAGCCGCTGGGATACGTGACCCGCAGCCGCATTTCTGAGCACAGAGCCCCGGTCAGCGGGCAGCGCGCCGCCGGCGCCGCCGCGCACTTCAAAGGCTTCTTTGTATCGCTATATTTACGCCCGCGCACGCACCGGCGATAATAACAGAATATGCATATATTACATATATTACTCGGGGGCTGTGTGCATGTCAGCCGGCTGGATTTCGGAGCCCGCAAGCCACCTTGCTGCACATTGCCTGGTAAATGACAGGACGGCAAACGCCATTCGCGTGATTTCAATCAGTCTCCAAAAAAAGAGCTTTTCAGCTGTCGATCCGTCGCATAATTAGAGTTCCCGGGGGACAGAAACCATTTAGACTGTCAGAGACCGGCTGCGGAGTATTGCAATTCAATGGTTGTCATTTAGTTTTTTTAATTATTATATTATTTTTTTACAGTTCGTTGCTGGTCCGGTTTAACTATATGGACGCCAGGATTAATTGTACTTCTCTGTGCATGTTATCCATGTATTATACATCTGGGGGGGGGGAGCGAAATGGTTTGCGACCGAAGAAATGCAGCGTCTGGAGACGCGGCGGCTTCCCGTTAAACGTGGGCTTTGCTCATGCATGGCGCACTGTATTTACCGGCGATGTGCTCACGCTTCATCATCGAGTTTAAAGGAAACCGAAAGGCCTCCACGTTCAGGTTCCGTCTCGCATCTGGAAGTGAATGAAAGAGCTTTCAGAAAACAGGCATGCTGTTTAAATAGCAGTCCGACTATAGGCACCGGCTTCTGCCGGGTGCCGGCGTGCGGATCCAGCGGTTTGCCGCTGCAAAGACGCTCAAACCCCGTGCTGCTCCGTAATGCTCAGCGCCGTACTTCTCCGAGCGCATTCCGCTTAGAAACAGCGCCGTCTCCTCAAATGTCAAGATCCGGCTCCCTAAAGCTTAGCTGTTTCACATCACTGAACTGGTCCTGGCTGTTTGTGGTTATAGAGAGTGATCCAATCGCACCTTCCCTCCTTGACGGTTCTCTATTGACACTGCACAATGAAACAGGGACATTGCTAGTCTGATTTGTGGTTGGAGGTCAAAGGGGAAGTCGAAGCCATGAAAGCAAACCTCTGTAAGTGAAGAGCATAACTAAGCATGAGATAGTCATGATCGCCTTTCCTCAGCAAACGGACGTTAGCTTCTGTGGAAGATCACACAAGGACCTGACAGCTCTGTGGTTACTGGCATTGTTAAGATAAAGCATACAGAGAAAAAGCCCCTGTGAGTGTATAACCAAGGTAGAGAACTGCTAGCTCCTAGGTGCTGGAATCAGTCAGATGATACCGGCCACACAGAAGCGCGGCTTGCCTATAGCCCGGGTTCTGCTCTGAAGCTGGATGCTCCTGGACTTAACTCCCTAGCAAACACAAAGCACACTGCACAGCCCAGCCTACTTATGGGCATCAATAGGGTTGGATATTATTACCACTGCAGTCAAGGTTGAAGAGAACTTGCTGGTATCTCCAGGGGCTTTTAGTCGGATTCCTTTTCACTATGTTCCATGTTACTCTAGCCATTCCTGCTGTGATGCAGATGGGTCAATAATCTCAGAGAGGAGGTTCCTGGTGCAGCTGGGAGAGTGACCGGGGATGGCTGCCACTGGCTGTACATCGCAGGCACTGTTGGTCATGTCAGATGAGCACCAACCCAAGCAGCGCTTTGAGTAAAATGAATCCATATCATTGTCATCAACCATCGGTGTCCCAGCTGACTATCCAATGGCATTATGGATAAATCAGCATCTTTACTAAACTGATTATGCAGCAGAGAATATTTAGTTAGTGATCAGAGTAATACATGTTTTTAACCCTCTTACAGAAAGTCCTCCACTAACGTTTCCCGTAATGTGATTTGCATTTAAATAGTATCTCGAGCAAGCCTTATTAATTAAGAGATTAGCGGTATCCGAACAGCAGCTGACGCCGGGCCGTGAGGACCCGGGTTGACAGGCGCTGCTTTCGAGCTCCGCGAAGATCCCTCTGCTGCTCTTTAATGGTGTTTGATGGTGGCTTTTTAAACATCAGCCCCTAATTGTTTTCTCGCATGCTTACAGCCTTTGAAGTGCTCGGGCACATAAAGACGGCGATATACAAACGGCGCCTTTAATCTTCCGACGCCTTGCGACGCCACACCGGATGAATCCGCCGAGATATTTTCATAAATAATTTAGATTGTACATAAAAGCGCAGCACGTCTTCGACTCGAAGCTGCCGATTTCCACTTCAGATGGAAACACTAATGCGCGAATCATTCCGTGACTTACGCTCGTCCCTTATCTGGCAAAACGGGAGTGTTTGTGTTTCTGACGCTTTCCGTGTAGAGCATAGTGGTTTGTGTTCCTAATGTCCCGCACCTGTATAGTCTGACTGATAAGTCCTGTATTATGTTTGAAGCTAATATGGCGACAAAGCCAGTCTAGGGTTTTTTTTTTTTTTTTTTTTTTTGCTCATCTTGTTGTCATCATGCAAAATCTGGGGCAGCAGGCAGACGCTGACCCCGAGTGGCTATCTGTCTTGTCAGTTGAAGTCTCAGAAGTGGTCCAGTGATATGCCACTGAATCAAGAACCATACAAAATGGTAATTAAGCATGTAACAGTCTTTCTAAATTAAAATTTATAAATTTATAAAATGTACAACAACAACAACAATAATCTTTCATATATATCGTGGCTTTCTCACACTAAGGGGTGCTTTACAATACATACTATCCACACAGGCAACCTTACAAACTATTAAGGTATAAATACTGTAAGTACAATGTAGCGATAAAGCAGATGAAGCAGTATATGTAGGTTGGATGAAGCGGATAGGGATAGAGCAGAATTTTCGTAGGTATTCAGTGTTTGGTTATTCTTTGTGTGCAAAGTGTCACCTGAAGACATGGGGTTGAAGGGGAATTTCTTATGGACGATACGGCAGATGAGCAGATGTGTGGTGGTTGAGTTTGTGTGGCCGTTTCCATCCCCCCTCATACTGTGACAGTAATGTCCTGTTAGAGAGGTGCTGGAAGGCTCGGGATGAGTACTATCGTCTCTTTAATGGCCCGCCGAAGGTGGTCCTTAGGGCCGGAATAAAACAGACTGACAGATTCAAAAGCAAGGTGTTCCAGGGGCAAATGAAAAAGCCAAAAAGTGAAATAGCAGGCTCTTTTTTTCTAAATTGTCCTTCATATTCTGAAATGCTATTTCCTGTTTTGGGTTGTTTTTTTTTTTTTGCTGGATTCCTTCCTTTTTTGGTTTTCTAATTTTATTTCGTGCCCTGTTGGGACACTGTACCCAGGCAGTGCAGGCTTTCCATGGCCCATTTTACCCCTGGCCTGCTTCTCTGCACTGGCGACAGGTGGGAATTAAGTTGCACGTCCCCCTGCCACTCCACAAAGACGGCATTAATCGTAACTGACTACTCTGATGGGGCTGAGATACTTGTGGGTGCCGCTGACCGGTGCGGTCTGCGGTCGGTGGGCTTTAACACGGCCGGAGTCCGGCGTTAATCAGAAGTGAAAGCGAACGTATTGCAATCACGCCGGGGACAGGGAGTTCAGAAATGGCTGCCGAGAGGAGGCTCGCCGCGTTTAATTGCTTTCTGAGCTGCGGGGCTCAGGGGACGAATGGAGAGTCCCAGCGCGTGTCCGATCGCAGCGAGCACAAGTGACAAGGAAAGGAACAAGGACACCAGAGACCTTTGGAGGCTCTTCACGGCTTTCCGCTCGGCAAGGAACGGTTTATTTATCCCTGAGCACAGTGGCGTGAAAGGCAGGTAACACAGACATACGTCTGCAGTGAGAATTGTCACTTCGTTGGGTTATTTCTGACGAGCCGACACTCTTCGAAAAGGTGTGAGATCATTGGAGATTACGTAATATTTTGTTGTCCGGAATGTTGACATTTAAGTAATTATATAAAGAGCTGACAAAGGAATGCATAAATTTGACCTTACAATGTCTTTGTGCATCAAATTATGTAAACATTCAGTCTTTAGTGTTGTCTGGAAAAGTGATTTCGATATGTAAATTAGATTAATGTAATTATGCTGTTCTCAGCTTTGCAAAACGGTTTTCTAATCAGTCAGTCAATACTGTAATTGCAAACACTATTTTCTCTGTAGTTTATCAAAAGATAGCAATACAAACACGGAGGCCAGAGGATGGAGGCCATGCCGATTTTGGAAAACTGGGAAATGTGGCACTAGGCTGGAAGAGTGCAGTGGTGATACATTTGTGGTGCTCGGTTATATCTTAACTGTACCCGGAAGCTCCAGCAATGGCGGGCTGGCCTGCCTGGGGGTGGGGGTGGGGGGGGTCGATTTTTAACTCATTGGGTCACTTTGGTGGGTTGGTCATGAGGATGTACGTGTGGGAGCTGCAGAGGGCTTGGGTGATGTTCAGCATACAGGGCTGTGAGGATTAAACAGGAATGTATACTTAAAAAAGCATAATAGGCGGTATTTGAAATGTCTTTGGTAAAGACGCAGACACTCACAGATGCTCAGATCTCAGACAAACACTGAGACATGAATCATCGCAGACTCCTGACTTCTCCTGTTTATATTCTTCAAGCTTCCACTTAAGACTCTTAGCTTCGCTGAAAGGAAATGGGTGGTTTTCATCTGCTGGTTTGCGGAGCACTTCGGGGCTGATGGCTCCAGAAGAGCGCCCTCTCTGGCAAGTCTGTGATTTTTTTTTTATGTCACAGAGATGATGAAATGCATCTTTTCATTAAAATCCCAAAGAGCAGCCCGTTCCCATTGGGCCTCCACGCTGCACTGAGGTTAATCCTTTATCAGTGAGGGATTTGTTACTAGTGAAATAAACCAACATAGCTGGGATCATATAAATGCAGGGAAAGTTGGCTACCTAATTAGAGCCTAAACCCAGTACTCCTTTGGGGTTGGTTCTTTCATTACTTCATTTACCTGACACTTTTAACCAAAGCGACTCAGGGCAGAGGTCATGATTAATGTGGGATCTGAACCCGTAACCTTTGCCTGTTGAGCTACTAGGAGTGGTGGTTCTGCTGGGCTTGTGTCTAATGACTTATGATGACTATGTATGCTGCTATAATGTATTTAAAGTAAGTACTGCGATGTAGGGCCCTGGGAGACGTCCGTCTCCGCGTCTTTCACTTCCGCTAGACGGCCACGCTCCCCGCAGCTGAGCTGTTTGTTTGGGTTTCCGATTCTGTGCCTTTTCATTCCCCGAAAGCGGTCACTGAATGGCTTTGATTGCGCTCTGCATATTTTAAAGTGAAGGGAAAGGTTGTGTTGCTGCTGTCAGTTTAAATCGGAATGGCCTTGATGGGGTGATTCCCCGAGTAGCCTTGAAAAGGGCTGATCGCACGCGCAGCTGTACTGCACGACAGCAGCGCAGAGTATATGCATGGTGTAAGACCTAAGGGGACAGTTCAGCTCCCGCCACTGCCGTGGATTGTTCCAATGCACTCTTCTTAAATCTGCTTTAAACCTTTAATCCCAGATTCTCTTTTGTATTTGCATGTTATTGCAGTTATTTTATATTGTTTTGACAAACCTGGTACTGTCAATACAGTTTATCTGCAGTCAAAGTTGTCTTGTATCAACACCAAGCAGGAGATGGTTATCAGTATGCTTAGCCGGTAATTCCTGTGCCCTGAGTTACGCTGGTGACAGAGAAGGTGATAATGCACTAACTCCATCTGTCCGTGTTCTAATGGTGCATGATAGACAGTGAAGCCACTGATTCCTGGGAGCAGCGGCCCCATGAAGGATGATTTCCAAGGGCCCCCTGAGTGGCAGGGGTCCTAAAAAATTTGGAACATAATTGGAGTGGTCTGGGTTGGTGACCCAATATGATAGCCATTCATATCTGGAAGTACAGCTTTTACTCAAGGTGAGATACCAGCATGATTCACCTGTGAGGTTCACCTTGGGATGATGATCATTTAGTTCTAGTTATGTTTGTCCTATAGCCATTGCTGGAAGAATTTCTGGTAAAAATGGCTGAATTTGATTTTGATGTGTGCCATTGAGTGGCATTTTTTTGGCCGATATTTAGCTGTGCCTGTTCTCCGTCTTACTGGAAAGAGGAGTCTGTGACGTACTTTGAGATGGTGCAGCATTAATGAACTGTCTGTTTGCGGTGTTCCTGGAATGACGCATGTTTTGTGGCTGGTTCCATGGGTCATGTGACTCTCTTACATTAGCAGCCTGCCCTTCAAGGCTGTGAATATCAGCTCTGGGGGCCCTAAGGGGCTGGGGGCTTAGATGGGACTAAAAATGTACTATGACTAATGCTGTCTTCTGAAACGACTCATTTACCTCAGTTTTATGAAGATGTCTTGAACTTTACTCACTGTTTGCGGTCTTTGCCTTACTGCTGAGTCAGGTCTGGGCCCCCCAGGACTAGATAGCTTCATTTGTCATAATTTTATGCTACAGTGGAACACCTTCTGCCATTGCCAGCAGTGTCCATTTTACGTCAAGCGGCTGAGTATTTAATTCAAGCGTCAATGCATCCAGCAACACACTACATTATTCTGAAGAATGCCATTAGATCAATTGAGGCCATGAATGTTGCCCTTCATTTATAAAACCCTTCTTCCAAACAGCCAGTCCTTGTCTGCCTCTGTCCTCTTCAGGGGTTGGAGCTTCAGCTTGTTCATTGACAATGTTCCATAAACGGCGACTGCGGAAGATGGCTTCTGATTCAGCGTCAGCCTGTAATAAAGTCCCCTTTTGTGAGGCTCAGTGCACTTCAGGAACAAATGTCTGGCTATGTTTTCCTGGTTGATGAGATGCCATTATGATATCCACCTATTCACATACTCCTATTTACCTCCCAGGCCGCTCAGAGCTGGTTCTGAATAGGCAGTGATATGAGGCAGGTCATAAAATTGCACTTAGATCATGAATTTGCCCTAAAATTAAGTTAACGATCTGAAATGAATACAATAGTACTTAGCTGTATTTATGGAGTTGACATGTTAACATGTCCTTACACCCTGGTGAAATAGGGTTACTCATCCTTCAGTCAACAGACCCTGATCATAGCAAATTGTAGGTTCTTCCTACAGGAGAATCTGACCATAGCAGTGACGGCCCCTGAAGACTGAAACTCTTTTTATACTCCTTTTTTTTTGTTTGTTTTTTCCTCGGGTCTGGAATGACACCTAAATATACCCGCTAGGTCCATGTCACCTGTTATCCTTAGGGTGGCCTTTCGCCAGTGAACTCCTGGTAAAATATTTGCCCATCTGTAGCATTGATGCTGTTTTGCTGATGTTAGCAGAGTGATTTTGTATTTTACGATATGTTATAATAGCATTCACTCATTAATCACACATTGATTAAATCATACAATCATGTAATATATAGTAAAGTATTCAGTAATATCCTATTGATTTGTGGCTAATATGTAATTTCAAAGTTGTGCTTCTTTTGCAAGGTCAGGGCTTGGGATTGGCTGATGCTTGTCCTCCTCCCTCTCATTCTGTCCCACATGACCACTTGTTGACCAGTCAGAGGTGCCTTTCACTTATGAATTCGGGGGTGAGCACCACGCATTTCCCCTCAATACCGTGCTGCACATCAATACTGTGCTGGCCGTGAACCTGTGCCGCTACCTGGGCCTGTACCTGTGCTGGGCCTTGGCCTGTTGTACTGTACAGGCCATGTGAACTCTGGGAAGCAGGTGGTCTCCTATATAGCTGCTGGAAACCCACAATTATTACCGGCTGGCAAATAAGATTAACCATAGAAGGTTCTGAACTGGATCAACAGCCAGTGACTGTGTTGAATCAGAGAGGATGATGATGAACAGGGATTGAGGGCAACTAATCCATCAGAATTCAATGCCCCTTCACATTCCCTGATTGTTCTGCAGTTCACGTCATTGAATGGTCTTATGAGCTTCTTGCTTTATTAGAAGTTGCGTAGCTCCTGCCCCAACACTGCTTACACGTGTAGCTGGGCATTCATTGCAAGCTCGGCCTAGCTGCACTTATGCCTAGTTGACTCCTTGACAGCACATATGTTAGTAATGTGCTATTTGTCTCACTTGTAAAAAAAAAAGCGCCTGCTAAATATGTAAAATGTAAATGATCCATGCCACTAGTAATTAGAGACATCAAACAGGCACAGCCCGCTTGCCGATCCCTAGCTGTATGAGGACGCGCCTAACTTTATGGAAATTATACACAGCTGTTATATGCAACGCACAAACATCACAATGTTTGCAAGCTTTCCGTGTCTGATTCCATGAGCGCCCAGAAGACTCCAAATGGAAACAGACGCCCTCTTATCTCCTAAAATGAGGCGGCATAATCACCCTTCACAAATTTGAGCCGTAATTAATCAGTTAAATGTAATCGGAGAGAGTGATGACAGCTATCACTGGCTCGCAAAATGAATGGCTTCTACTTTACATTCTTTTTCAATGTAAAGGGCGGCCCACATTAGCGCTTTATTGTGATAATTATTAATCGGTCTCCCCTAACCAGGGCAATATACTTAGACACAGCGGTTCATGCACTGTAAGCTTATAATTCATCTTTGAGGCAGTTATCAGGGTCAGCAGTGTTCCTGGCACAGTTGGAGTCGAGGACCTTGTTCAAGGACCCAGCGGTGATCTGGCTACTCTGCCAGCTGTGGGATTTAAACCCATGACCTTCTGCAGATATGACACAGATCCGTAATCCACTTGAGCTACATCCATTCCCAGGCACATCTGACTCAGGAATGGCATGTCCAGCCCCCCCCCTGACCTCCAGTGATGTGGGTTGTGTTCTCAACTGTTGCATTAAGAGCCTCCGTGTGGGGGGGTAGGTTGCTCGTAGAGACCTTAGCTCTGCGGCTGAGGGCAGGCGGCCGTGTCCTCCGCTTCTCGGCCCGGCACGGCGGCCACAGCGGGCACGGCGGTGCGGGCAGAACACGGCCCTCTGCTACCTGAACACGGGGGCCGCTCGATCTGAATACAGGCCCCCGAGGAGTCGCAGCAGCCATGAATTATTCAGCTTAAGTTCCTTGCTGAGGATTAAATGCTTCTCGGCTTTATCGTCCGGCCTGATGGAAAGAGCAGAGGTGTAGGTGTTGAGCACACCGTCACGCGGCTTTAGATGCGTCCAGCCGCCAATCTGGCGGTCTGTCGCATCAGCACCAGCTAGGCTACCAGATCGGCCTTCACCAGGACCTTTACGAATAATTCATCTTAAAGCATTTTTGATCATGTTCTCAGCCTTTGCGGTTGTAGTTAAACGGCTGAGAAGAACCCCAGCACCTTGTTCGTAATTTACACAGACGCCCCAGAGCCTTTACTTTTTTTATTACTTAAGCCATTCACTCCATCCGTTGATCCGTAATGAACATAAATCACAGTAATGGTGCCAAAAACTCCCCAACTCTGGACGATTTAACAGCAGAAGGCAGCTTTCACCCAATCGGGAGCATTTAGCTTCTCAGCTCTGCGATTCTGGCCGCCTGTGAGGAAAGAATAGAATAATGTGCCCGCTAAGGATTCAGCAAACATCCCCAGGCTCATTCATTACCGTTGTTTACAATGGCTGGGATTCCTGATCCGGGGAGGGACGCCGTTCTGAGAGGAGACCCTGTCGCCTGTCGGCAGAGAGGCGATAACGGGAGAGCCGGGAGCCGCCGTCACGCCGGCGTCTGCAATATTAGGCGTGAGGAACACAGAATGTGTCACACGCACTTTATTTCAATGGAAATTTAAACAAGGGACGGTGCCTGAAATAGCATGTATCAGTGTAAAATCCATAGGTGTTTGGCCAATTATTATAATACACGGTTATAAGCGGCACGCGGCCCAGCTGGTGAGGACTTGGCGGTCGGAAGGCTGCCAGGTGAAATCCCAGGACTGGCTGGCCGACACTGACGTCGGGCCCCAGAGTGAGGCCCTCAACCCCCACTCCAAGGGCACTGGATGCTGTGACCCCAACCTTATTCCCATCTCTGTTGCCTATGGGATAGGCGAAAAGAGAATTTACCCACAGGGATGAATAGTGTATCACTACCGGTAGTCCAACTTACCCATAGCTCATACTAACAAGTGATCTGCCAAATAGCCTTTTACATAAAAAATGCAGGTTAAATACAATGGTTCCTAATAAAAAATGCATGCACTACTTTGACAGCTGTGTAAACATTGTGTTTTCAGCACTTCACCAGTTTGCGGTGCTGCACGGTTCCGTATGTAGTCACTTTTATTATTACTGAATATTATTATCGTTATATACTACTTTATTGTTTTTCTGACTTACCTACTAATTCAACTTAAAGATTATGGATTCCAGGGTGAAGCCTTAGGGAAAGGATCTCATTCATAACCTGGGGACTGCCTGTATTCTGTTCGAAGGCTGTACTGTATAATAGAAGGTGGATGCAGGCCTCGCTGCCATAAAGCATTCCCTAAACGTCCCACAGTGTGTCTAATATATGTGACACATGCTGCTATTGTAGTTCTTGACAATATATATGCAGATCGAGAAGAATAATTACATGAAGGTGCCAAGAACAACTGGCGGCTGAGTGAGAAGGGCACCTGTGAGCTGTGCATAGACACATCTGGCCACAGTTGCATGCCGCCTGGCCATCTGGATCCCGGGCATACCCGCGGGGTGGGGCAGGGCGGGTCGGAGGAGGGGGGGCACGCTTGAGCGAGGGGGGCCGTGCTTCCCTCTGAGGACAGGAGTGTAATCGGGGGCCAGTGACTTGTCGAGCACAGCTGGTAATGACAGGAGGTAATCCCCCCCCCCCGCAGGCTGATCAGCCGTGTCACCGCACGCCTCTGCGTCTCTTTGTCTTCATCAGCCCCTGGCTGCCGCCGCCGTTGTCCCCGCATCCCTGCAGTCTCGTGAGACTGATAAAAAAAAAAGCCCCTGCGTTCTCCTCCTCAGACCTGCTCCCGGGAAAATGTGCATTTCACCCATTTACCCACACTGCGCAGAGTTCCAGTCCCCCGCCAGATGCCTGCAGTCTGCCTGATCTTTGTGTCGGTTTTCTCCCTTGTTTTTTGATGGGTCTAGGAAACCCAGACATGCGGCTGCTCATTCTCAGGCTAATTGATGCTGTCGCGTCGTAAATGTTGCCTTCTCAATCTTGTTTTGACTTGTTATTCATTATAAATCCCCCCCACAGTCATGGAAGAAGACACATGGCTGTACATCATCTGCAAAAAGAAAATAAATGAGTTTTGTGCTGCTATGTTAAATACAGTGCGACTGTTTATTACATAATCTTGTTTATTGACCACGGAATGACCACGGTCCTGGCTTGTGTTGCCATAGTTATGATGACGGCTTGTTTTCCTCTTCGGGCCTTCGTGACCTTCGCTGTTTCCTGCATCCAAAACAGGAAGGACAGTGAACGACAGTACAGGGGCAGACTGAGTAGATGTGCTGCAAGGGCAGCTGGAGATAAAAGGCTTTGAGACTTTCTCTGGCTGATTGGCTATTCAGCTATGCTGGTTTGCTACCTGGTGACTTTAAAATTTGAGTTTTCAGGGCTGTTACCAGAGAGGTCTCTGTAGGACGCTGGGTTTTATCTGCAGCATCCGATGTGAGGTCCATTTGTGTTTCCAGGCTGCATGTTTATGAAGACTGTGTCGAGTGTGTATATACTTTAAGAAGACCGCTTTTCCCACAATTCCCTGGTGTAGTGTGCATAATCTGATTCTGTTATGCTGGATTGACCTCTTGTGCTGAGAGGTTCTGGGTATCCATTTATCCATATGCTAACCTCAGCACAGCGCACAATGTCAGGAGGCATGCCGTACGGGATGCCACGTGTTTCTAACCAGCTGTACTGTGCTGTCAAAGAAAATTATGTTTAAATGATGTTTGAATTTATGTTTGTATACAACTATGAAAGTATGTCTGTCAAAGTATGCCATTTCAAACCTCTCCTAAAGACCCCCTAGTGTTTGCAGCAACCCACATATTTTTTTTCTTTTAACTTGACCATCCCCTACCTTGATTAGTTAATCAATACCTCACTAATTAAGATAATTAATTAACTCGCCCCAGCTGCCTCTTGTTGTGATCCCTATGAATGCCTCCCAGTCCTGTGCTGCCCAGTCCAGTCATTGATGTCATGCTGCTTACCCTACCTGCTGCCCAAGCCTTCCCCTTTTAATTGATTTCCCTGTGTTTGGATCCTCTGTGACTCTTTTGAATTTGACCCTTTTGTAATTAAACCTGGTTTTTGTTTTTCCCAACTCCTGCTCTCGCATCCTTCCTCCTTTGGTTTATGACAGTATGTTCTAATGTTAACTTGTGTGTTTGTGTGTGTGTGTGTGTGTTTTCAAGCATATGTATGCTTACTACCCAAACGTAGAGCCCTAAACATTTTCTTTGACTACCTAAGACTTCTGCACAGTACTGTACAGTATGTAAAGCATATTGTGCCAAGGGAAGGTGTGTTTTTTCTAAATGAGAGGATATCAAAAATGATTGAAGTGTCAGGGGGATTGACCCTGTCTTTGTACAGCTTATTTTGTTATCACACTTTCACTTTATGAACTTCTCTATCACCCTGAAATTCTCAGTGCGTTTTCGATGTTCCCTAACAACACCCAAGCAATTAGGCCTGAAATATTCTGCTGTGTTGAAGGACTGACAGTGAACACTTTGATGCCCTCTCATTAAGCAAATCATAACAAGCAGAACAGGACTTCCTACTTCTACTGAAGATAACCAATCTGCTTTTCCCATAAACACTTGAATAAATGCTCATTTCATCATGTAGAGCCATACTGAGCGGCTGTTTTGCTATACTGCTCATGCTGGTTAATGTTAGGGAAGGCCTTCGAGGTTTATGTGAATAAATCCAAGTTGCCTTGGAATTTGCCTGTCTGCTGAAGGAAACACAAACACTCATTTGCGATGCAGCCATGCCCATAAACTCCCCAGTGTTAGGCTGCCTGAAAGCGATCGATAGGCTACACCCAGGTTGGGTGTACAGGAGTCTGGGCCCATGTCCCGACTACTCAGGTCTGTTCTTTATCCTTCAGGGCCCTCAGGAAACATATTAATCTATCCAGCTTCTGCAGGCAAGTCAGTCAAACCCATAAACCGTTCCACGGGCTGAGCAAGAAGGAAGCTTACTTCATGCAAATCTGCTGGCAGAAAAAAAAACAAAGTGAGCATATATTATAAATGTGTGGCACAGTGATGGTTCTGCATACCAGCAACTATGCAATGGGGCACCTTACTTCCTGCTAAGGACGGGTGCTAGTTTTGCCAAAATTGCTCCCCACGAGGTGGAGATTGTAGCTGAAAGTGACCCAGGTGTTCGTTCATTGTTATCCATGTGCCCACAGGACCTGAGCACTGGAAGTCCCCCCCAGAGAAACTGGAAGGGCATCGCCATTGCCCTGCTGGTCATCCTGGTGGTCTGCTCGCTGATCACCATGTCCGTCATCCTGCTCACTCCAGGTATGCTGCGGGTCACTGCATTCCTCCACCTTTTCATCTAAAAGTTAGGAAATATTTATTTTCTGGATTGCAGGATTGTTCTCTTCATGAAGGTTACAGGTCAAAAACTGGTCCCCGGCTCTGTTATGCTAAGTTTGGATATTCTGCCCTTATCTGTGGTTTTCTTGGGTCCAATTTAGTCCTGTTTCCCATAATCCTTCCTCAGCCCAAAGAATTGCTTTGTCCCTCCAATTTAGAAGCACCAGTCCGGGTGGAAAGAGTCCCGCATTTCTGCATTTTAATTAAAAAGTGCACTTGACACTTATGAAGAGTAAGGGTTCATGCTGAAGAGGGTTTCCTGTTCTTACCCCCACCCTTCATTTGTGGATGTGTGTGGATGTGCCGGGACCTTCGGCTGGACGAGGGCGGTTTGTGTACGGCGCAGTCCTGCCACATTACAAACCTTTAAAGTGCAAGTTCCTTTACTCAACACTTAACAATGTGTGGGACGGAGATGGGAGAACATGGCCCTGGATTGTCAAATGGGAGAAGAATTGCCTCAGGAGATTTCCACCTGTAATACATGGGTCTGACAGCCGTGCAGTGGAAGAAAAAGAAGTGAATGAAAGTGTCTTTTTAGCAAAAAAATATAAAAAATGCTGCTCAGTTCCTCTGCTTCCTTCAGACCCGCTGAAAGGTGTCGATTCATTGTGATAAATATAGAAACACAGCCTTAAATTCTGTCTGGAATTTCTTTTGAGGAAAGAAACAAATCGATAAGTGGTGAAAATTATGCTAAGAAAAAAAAAAGTCATACAGTGAAGTGCAAATAAAAATAAATGCTGGTATAAAATGTGTCACAGATTTTGTTTTATCTGATATAGCCTACAGTTACCCATTGGGTGTTTCACTCCAGACTAGCAGGTTTGCTTTAGAATCTGTTCTACTGCTGTTCAGACAGTGAAATCCGGCCTGTTTCCAGGTCATGTTGAGTGGCACCGTCAGCCGTCCTCCACAAAGACGTTTGACGTCACCGATTCAAGCGGCTGACATCTGGAGGCCTGTCCTTCGGCGTTCCAGCCGTGCTGATTGCAGTGACATGATACAGCGAGCCCTATAGAGTGCATAAGCACAGCGTAAGCAGAGGCAGGCACATGATCTTGTAGGTACTGGACACTGACATAGTAAGCAGAGGCAGGCACATGATCTCGTAGGTACTGGACACTGACGTACGTGGAG
>JAODKN010000037.1:16725955-16747684 GCA_026774425.1 Petrocephalus zakoni
GTAGGTACTGGACACTGACATAGTAAGCAGAGGCAGGCACATGATCTCGTAGGTACTGGACACTGACGTACGTGGAGCCCTGGAGTAGCTCCTGCACTGTGGCACGCCGATTTATTATGTAAGATTTTGCGACTTTGATCGGCGAGCATCGTCCTCCTCCAGACTCCGCATACTGATCTCTGGTGTCCTTTGACGATGATGACGCTTTGCAGAGATCATTGCGTTCTTCTGAATCCAGCTCTCCCTGTGGAAATTTCATCCTGGCTCCATTTAATCGTAAATGAAGAGCAGCCGGGATGCGTCTCTGAGTCAGCCAGGCTCCAGAGGCCATTCTGCAGCAGTCTGCACCCCTTAGGCAGGACATTGGCTTTTGGGGAGGGGGGTGTGGGGGGTGGGGGGGGCGTCCTGTCTCTCCGCCCGTGTCGCCACAAGGCTTTGTGGTGAAGACCAGGAGACGGCCAGACAGCGTGCCGTAATAAATTTTGCCTCCGCTTTGCCGGCCTTCAGGATTATCGAAAGTTGCAGCGAATTTGTCCTTACAAACAACAGCAATAAATTTAAAAAAGAAAATAAACTACACACCCACAGTCCTGACAATTGCTGTAAAATATATAACGGTTATTGCCGCTTGCCAAGAGAGGCAAAAACAAAACAATTTCGGAACACAATTCCCGTTAAGTGCTTGTCTCTAGGGTCCTTTGTGACTCCTTTGTGAGCAGTGTGTCCGCTATCAGCTGGCATCCCGGAGAAGGACTTCCCCTCATGTGTCATGTCCCCTTGCCCGGGCTGCTGACGGTGACTTCGCGTGACGTTCCTTTCCTTACAGCGGACTCGTCTGGGGGCAGTGACACCAAGCTGACTGTGGATGACCTGTTCAAGCCCCACTTTGCACCCCATGACCCCGAGGCCACGTGGATGAGCGGTGGGTATCTTTTGGCTCCACTTATCCGTGCTGCATGGATACGGAACGTTCCGGGTGGTTGGTCAGTTAGTCAGTACTAAGAGGTGAAGGGAAACTGGTTACCACTTCATCAGCGGGAAAATTACCCCAGTAAAGTGAACAGTGGGATCGATAATGTTGGGATGTATGCTGTTTGTGGTTGTGTGCCTTCATTTGGAATCTAATTAGCTATGCAGTTCCAGCTTCCGTTTTTATATAAAGAAAGAGTCAAAACATTTGGGAAGATAATTATTTCCTCTGTGGAGAGATGACAAAATATTTTGGCCCCACTGGGGGGAGGGGGGCCGCAGTCTTTCTACAGTTTTCAAAAAAAGAAACAAGAAAAAAACATCCGCACTGCCAAAAAGGGAGAAGAAACTCAGAATGAAGTCTGTCTGTCTATCGCCTTATAAATACATCGCTGTATTGATTTTCGGAGATATTCTCAAGTTAGCTGGCAGGCAGCATAAATGTGTTTAACTCAGCAGTAAATGGATTTCTTTTTATTGCGTATACATAGGTATGAGCAGTTAGGATTAATGCTATTACTGGTTTAGGTGTGCTCAGGTGTCGGTAGTTTTGATCGTAGAGAAAGCAGCCGCCCCTTTATTGACACCCATTGATTGCAAGACTTCCCTGCCGGGGGGGGGGGGGGTTCATATCAGCCAAGATGCCTTTCCTCCTCCTTGGATGATGAGGTGCAGCTGATTGTTTTGTCTGATAAGCACCATATCGGTAAACCACATGGTCGATACATTACCCTGCCATTACTAGTGCCATTAACTGCAGAAGGAAGGATTTTGTAGGGTGATTGCTCATCTGTCTACAAACGGCGAGTCTAATATAGGACTGTCAGCGTCGTCACACCAAAAAGACTGGGCGTTATCAGTCAGGAACTAGCGTACTCCATAGGATGGATTTCGGTACAGGCTCACACAAAGGATTCCAAGTGAGGAGAGCAAAGCCAAGGTCATCGCTACAAGCTCATCTGGAGAGCTGTCTCAGATCGGTTCACCTCTGCTAAAGAAGGACACTTAGCTCGGGAGAGCCGCTTTGCTCCTAAGTAGACCGCCTGAAACGATCCTGGATCTGATCGGCCTGGCATTCACGGGGTGGCTGCGAGCCAGAACTTTCACTTTGATAGCAATCTGTGACCTGATAGCAGTATTTAAAATCCCAGAAGGTATAGAGGTAATACACCCAAAGGGAGTATTACACCGGGGTAGCTGCAGGAAGGAGGTGGGCAGGCAGTAAGGGGAAGTGGAACTTTGTTTAATGCAGAACTGTGTTCATTTTTATCCTGCCGGAGTTTGGTCTCAGGCCAGTCTTGAGCCAGTGTGACAGCTGTATGACATACTGGAGATCAGATAGACATTTTATATACTTATTGCATCATCATCAACATCATTATTATTATTATTATATTATGTTTTTGATTATTATGGGATTGATGCACTAAGATGCACTCAGAGCTAAAGGCTGGGGGCAGTGCCTGCTAACAGCAGCTCACTCAGCAGCGATGCAGATCAGAGCTGTTGATTTACCCGCTGTAATTATGCAAACAAAAGCAGCACTAACATACGGCTGGATCCATCGGACCTGCTCTCTTCCTGCCCGTTATAATTACACGAGCGTGGCAGGTTTCCGGGGGCCTCTCATGCACATTGCTGTGCCTGAGGCCTCCTCCTGCTCCTCCTGCTGCTCCTCTTCCATGCACCCCCCACCCCCTTTAATGCCTGTGGAACCTGCGGCCATGCTCGAGTTAAGGTGACCGGGTTGGTTAGCACCCCTCACCCACAAGTGCTAAAGAACCCGTGTAACGCTGCACTTCCACAATTCCCCCTTAATGAGTCGCCGTGCGCCATATGCAGCGCAAATACTTATTTATTCATTATTTTTTTCTCCCTCTGTTTGGAGGTTCTGATGGGAATTCGCTCATTAAAATATTCATTAAACTAATTTCACATATTTTACCTGTCACTCTCAATGTGCCTTGTCAGAGTAATAAAGTACAGAATTTAATAAGGTAATAAAGTAAAAAACAAACAAGTATGAATAAATTAGCATAAGCTACCGACACATTCGTTTCTTAATTTATTTTCTTTCCTCATTCTGTCTCCTACATGAGCTGCAAATACTTCATTGGTCACATAATGTGTCTTTATTCTGAAAGGTTTATGCTTGTTATCCATTCCGGCGCTTGTTTATTAGCTTATTTCAGCCATGACAGCTCTGTTCTCTGTTGACCTGCAATCAGGCGGTCATTCTCTGCCTAGATATTGCTCACAGTAATATGGTGTATTTCCGCATTCCCATAAACAGGCCACGGGCATTACGCCATGCTTTGTGATTGGCTTTCACACAGGAGAATCTCATTTTTGTCGAGATATTCTGTGCACAGCAGGCAAGCTTTCAGAAATGCGCCTTTCTGTGCCCAGGTTCCGGGGTCCTGCTGGCATCTGGGACACAATTGGGGTTCTTAGTGTAGGAACGAGCACCCTCTTTGGCATCATCAACAGTTATTGATGAGAAATGTGGATAGCCGTGAGGTGGTACTAAGGATAGCTACCTATCCTGCTCCTATTTCTGCTCCCTGGTGGCTTTATACAACCCAGTGTCTTCGGCTTGACTATCCAGTGTTATAAAATACCGCAAGGTGACTGAGGAAGCCTGACTTGGTTGGAGCTTTTCTCTTCCTGGAAATGAGCTAACAGGTACGAATAATCATGGTGCATCATGGGTAAGATAGCTGCAGTATGGATCACACTCAGAGCGTCCACATGGTCAATACACCACCAAGTATACGTCTAATCGTGCTAAATCCCATAATATTACCACAGGGAGCTCATTAACCAAAGGCAATATTTTTATGAAACCGTTAAATGGTAATATTTTATTTGAGCCGTGGATGACTTAGCTGTATATGTTTAGAAAAGCTTGTGCACGCAGATTCACTGTCCCCTGAATATAGTCCCCTGAATACTCATCACAGACGGCTGTACTCGGAGGTACACAAACGCCGGGGGATTCGGTAGGTGTGCAGTTCAGAGAGGGAACAGTGACAGATTTAAGCTTGGAACGGAAGCCAGTCTTTCAGAAGGCGTCGCCTTGCTGGGGTCGTCACTCGCGGCAGAGCCCTGGCTAAAGGGAGAGTGGCCTAACCCAAAAACAAAAAGAAATCCCCATAGTTCCATTCCTGCAGCTGGAAGCAGCTGGTTGATGATGGAAGAGGGTGAAGGAGAAGGGCTACGGTCAGCTGGCTGGGAGCGGAGTACCGCAGCGGTGCTGAGAGACCCGAGCACAGCGTGAGCCAAGCGCACCTTAGAGCAGCTCATGGCACTGAAGTCCACTCCGCTCCAGGCTGTGTGGCTGACGTGAGATACAGACAGGCATGGGCAGTATTTCAATTAAATGTATTTAAAATATGTATTTAAAGTATTTTGTAAGTTATAGTTTGCTGGACAGAAAAAAAAAAAATCAGACGTAATTTGTAACAAAATACGGTAACACTTTCTATGAAGCCCATATTTACATTTACATTTACACCATTTGGCAGATGCCCTTAGCCAGAGTGACTTACATACTTACATACTTACTTACATACAGTAAGTGCTATAAGACTCAATGATGAATTTTTCCCGATACTGGCTCAATAAAACCATGGCTATGAATACCATCTATTTAGCACTCTTTTGGGAAAATACAGGTTTTTTTTATATATATATATCAGGAAAAGAGCTCAGAGTACTAATCCAGATATTTCTGAAAGAGGTAGGTTTCTGAAAGTCGTCGTTTGAAGACGTTCAATGACTCAGTTGATCGGACATCTAGGGGGAGTTCGTTCCACTAACTAGATGCCAGAACAGAGAAGAGCCTAGATGTGCATCTTCCTTGTGGCTTGAGAGGTGGTGGGATCAGTCGAGCAGTGCTGGAGGATCAGAGGGATTGTGGTGCAGTGCGGGGTGTAATAGGTAGAATGGTACCGGACCATTTTTGGCTTTGTATGCAAGCATCAGTGTGTTGAATCTGATGCGGGCAGCCACAGGAAGCCACAGCTAGTGGAGGGAGTGGTGTGGGAGAACTTGGGAAGGTTGAAAACAAGTCGAGCAGCAGCATTCTGAATCAGTTGGAGAGGGCGAATGGCACTCAGTGGCAAACCCCCCAGAAGCGAGTTGCAGTAGTCAAGGCAGGAGATGAGGAGGAACTGAACAAGTATCTAGTTAGCCTGTGTGGAAAGAAATGGACGTATCCTTCTGGTATTGAACAGGAGAAACCGACAAGAGCGAGAAAGGTTAGCAATATGTGAGGAAAAGGACAGGAGATTGTCCATGGTAACCCTGAGGTTGCGAGCAGTGACTGAAGGACAGATCAGCGAGTTGTTGAGGGATATCCCAAGGTCCTGGTGGGGGGATGAGTCAGCTGGGATAAAAAGCAGTTCCGTTTTACTAGGGTTAAGTTTTAGTTGATGAGTGGCCAGACATACAGAGATCGTAGTGAAGACATGAGTGTCAGAGGGAAGGAAGGAGAGGATGAATTGAGTGTAGTTCGCATAGCAATGGTATGAGAAGCCATGTGAGGATATGACCTCGCCAAGAGATTTAGTATAGAGGGATAACAAGAGAGGGCCAAGAACCGAGCCCTGAGGGACACCAGTGAAGAGACTACGTGGGGTAGATGTGGATCCCTTCCCTGTCACTTGGTATGATCGGCCTTCTAGGTAGGATGCAAGCCATTGCCACGCTAAGCCCCCAATACCAAGACTCCTAAGGATGGACAGGAGAGTCTTGTGGTTGACCGTGTCAAATGCTGCTGAAAGGTCAAGAAGGATGAGGACAGATGACAGTTTGGCTGACCTGGCAGCATGTAACTTCTTAGTGATCACTAAGAGGGTAGTCTCCGTGGAATGAGCTGCTTTGAAGCCAGACTGATTAGGATCCTGGAGGTTGTTCTGCGAGAGATAAAGAGAGAGCTGGTTGTAGACTGTGCGTTCGGGGATTTTTGAAAGGAAAGAAAGAAGCAATACTGGTCGGTAGTTGCAAATGTCCGAGGGATTTAGAGTGGGTTTCTTCAAGATGAGAAGGACCCTGGCTTTTTTGAATGCTGTTGGTACATAACCAGAAGTTAAGGAGCTATTAATAATAGTGGTGATGATGGGGAGAAGGTCTTGTGAGATTGTCTGGAGCATTGTGGAAAGGATTGGATCCAGTGGGCAGGTGGTAGGATTGGAAGATGAGATGACTTGCATGATCTCATTTGCTGTAAGACTGGAAAACCATATCCATAAAGCCTGGTACCTCTTCTTATATTTCATTGTAACTCATTTTATAAAGTTTTATAAATATGGCTATGACTCTTTATAAAGAAGCATAAAACATTATAGCCATGTGTATAATGCATTATGGATGCTCTATGAAGCTCTCATCTTCTTGAAGCACTCATAATAAAAAGTTACTTCTTTTAGTACGCGCATGTTCCGCACCTCACTGTAATATAAAGTGGGAAAGTCACACATCATGGTCATTTATTTTTAACAGCGTTGTTCTGCCTCCTTGTTCGTGCGCTGACACACACCGGCACCCCTCTCATCCTCTGCCACTAATTCTGTGGGAAACACTGGATATGAAATAAGTCACGGTTCTGAAACCAAGACTGAAAAAAGTGCTCATAAACTGGTAGCACGGCTCTTTCTTCTGGAAACCAACCTACTGCTGCAGATACAGCCTGTCAAGCTCTCATAACGTTACTAATGCTACAAAAGTCATCTTTAATTTGACATGTAACACATGTAAATCACATTTTTTTTAATATAAGTTAGTGCAAGCTGTATATTTTGCAAATATTACCCATTACTAAGGCTTTTACGTCACATGTATTCATCGTGTATCATTACTATTTTACAAGTATTTTTTGTGTTTTCAAATGATAAATTACTTGTATTTTAATTAAATATATTTTCTCACACCAGTACTTTGTATGTTATTTTGTTGCATTTGATGAGCACGTATTTGTAATTTGTAACAAGATACTTTTTGATGTATTTTTGACCATCTCTGGCGATGCATTACTAGCCCTGGACTCTGGAGGACTGGAGGAACATCGTTTGGTTTGATGATTCCCATCTCCTGCTGTTCCTCATCCCGCTGAGATGTGAGGTTCGACATCTGGCAAAAACCTGCATGACGCCATGGATGAGGGATGATGGATTAGAACATGGCAGAGCAGAGGTGTCCGTCAGAAGCACTCCCTTATGGATGCAGAGTGTGTATTAGCCAAAGGCTTCTTTCAGCAGAACAGCCCCTCATGCCACAAGACTCGGATTGGCCAGGAATGCTTCCCACGACCTCAAGTCCACTTCAAAAGGGGTGAGGGGGGGGCTTTTTTTTGGACCCGTTCATCACTTTCCGTGAGGTCTGCCTAATGAAGTGGACACTCGCTGTGTGTATATATTGCAGTTCCGCGCTCAGATTTCCCGCTGCCAGAGTGAGAAGAAGCCCTCTTTCGGGCCAAATGCCAAAATATGCTATTTTAAGGTCTGCTAGAAAATCCAATCTGTTCACTGAGCAGAATCTACAGACACCGCAGGGCCGGGAATCTCTGAGAGAGCTTGGCTGTGGGCTAATCGGCACCAACACTTGGAGGGATTGGAAAACATCGACCCCCCCCCGGAAATCCCGCCCCATGCACAGGTTGGCCTGTGACTGTTTTAGCTGCTACAAGTATCTGTCTGATTCTTTTGATTTTTAGCAATAACTTATTCAGCGCATAGTATGGCTTACAAAAGCTGTATTTGATGTCTAACTTGTGTCCAATGCAAGACAATACGTGGCCCAATGACACTGCAGTGGACTTCAAATGACCACCCAGTTCTCTCATTCACCCCATGTGCTGATCTCCTGATCTCACTCCACCACTAGACAGGAGAATCAGCATCCAGTTTATGGTTAGACAATTTGTGTCATGGAGCAAATTGTTTCTGAAAGAAAGCTACTATACTGGTGTGATATATGACAGTAACAGGGGGAAAGCGAGTGAGAGAGAGACCGTTGTTGTTGTATCAGAGAACTGGCGTTCTGTTGTGTTCATTTTTGTAAGCATTTAGCACATTTAGGCTCAGGTGGTGCTCCTGTGCCCACAGAGAAATGTGAATGCATAGGAGACCAGGGGCCAGTATTGCTAAGCAGGATTTTTGGGTTAGTAAGACTAGTAAGTAAGACTTTTAGTAATTAGTAATTAGTAAGACCTTTAAGGTAGTCTGGCCTTAAGACCTTAAATCTGACGAGCCATCTAGCTACCCATCAAATCTTGCTTCATGATACAGATGTTATGTTGTTCGTTTATTTGTGTAAGCACATACGTTGTAAGGCATGTTGGGACAGATGGGGCTCTCCTACACCCAGGTGAGCTGTGGTTGTAAGGAGCCTTGGTGTGGTGTTATGTCTCCTACACCCAGGTGAGCTCTGGTTGTAAGGAGCCTTGGTGTGCTGTTATGTCTCCTACACCCAGGTGAGCTGTGGTTGTAAGGAGCCTTGGTGTGGTGTTATGTCTCTTACACCCAGGTGAGCTGTGGTTGTAAGGAGCCTTGGTGTGGTGTTATGTCTCTTACACCCAGGTGAGCTGTGGTCGTAAGGAGCCTTGGTGTGCTGTTATGTCTCCTGTGCAGATGTGCAGATGGTAAAGGCTCTTTCCGGGCCTCCTCCCGTTCCACATGTGGGCTGGGGCATAGATGGGGGGGTTTAACCACAACAGATCGCTCATCGATTTTCCAATCCCAGCTGTCCAGCTGCTGGACGATTTGCCCTATTGTGGTGTTTTCAGTTCCAGATTTAATTTAATTGCCTTTTTCCGTCTAATTTTTTTTTTGTTTGTTTTTGGTTCAGCAATGGCAGTCATCATTAAATGCTCTTGGCTACGGCAATAGCATATTTATATTTAGCGCTAGGCGACTCTTGGCGCAGACCCATTAAGTGAGACCCTAATGGTGCAGATTTATCAGCTGGCGCGCCCTGCCTGTGCCGGGGGCGGAGAACACAGGCAGACAGTGATGCATCGGATCAGAGCTCCAGCTTGGCAGGACTCGGCCTAGGGGCCCTGCGGCAGTAACGGCGACTGGTCGATGCACATTGCGTGGGAGCCGCAGCCCTTATGGCAGGCCCGCCTGCGGCTGGGCTCGCTGCGGCACAAGAGGACAATGCCGCACCCGGCTGCTTTCCCGCCCGCTCCCTTTCACTTCTCACTTTGGCTTCGGCAAGCTAATCAAGTCGTCTCCCTGTGAGACAATGTGATGTTTGAGCTTTTCTCTCAAATTCAAATGAAGTTTTAAAAAGGACTTAGATCTAAAAATAAGCATGCAGTAATGTAAGTTAATTTTGGTCGTCATTGGGCAGTGTCCTGCAATTCCTATTTTCCTGACGTAGGCGTGCCCGCACAGGCTACCTACAGAATTACCCATGGACATTAGATGTGCCTGTACAGACTACCTACTCAGTGACTGGCAGGCAGTAGGTGTGTCTGTACAGACTGCCTACCCAATGACCCACTGACATTACGTGACTGCCTTCTCAGCGAACGGCCGATGGTAGGTTTGTCCATACAGACTGCCTACCCAGTGACCGGCAGACATTAGGTGACTACCTACTCAGTGACCGGCCGATGGTAGGTGTGTCCATACAGACTGCCTATCCAGTGACTGGCAGACATAGGTGTGCCCGCCCAGGCTACCTACAGAATGACCCGTTGCCTGTGTGACTACCTACTTAGTGACTGGCAAGCAGTAGGTGTGTCCGTACAGACTGCCTACCCAATGACCCGCAGACATTAGGTGAGTCCATACATACTGTCTACCCAATGACCAACAGACATTAGGTGTGTCCATACAGACTGCCTACCCAATGACCCACAGACATTAGGTGTGTCCGTACAGACTTCCTACTCAGTGACCAGCAGATGGTAGGTGTAACTGTATAGTCGTCATTAAAGTTGTAAAGTTGCGATGGTGATCATGTAAATTTGACAGTCAGCTTGATTTAATGAATTACCATTCTCTATTAATACAAGTGTTCATTCTTATGCAATATTGGAACCAAAGCCACAGTTTGCTGTGATCCTAAGACACATTGCAAAGACTAAGGTTTAAAGATGTTGATGTTCAGCACAGTTTGATTTGTGCTGGTTGTCCGTCACATATTGCATGTTGTTTTGGTGTTTGTTTGGTAGCCAACCTCCAAGAGTGGTTAAGTGTTCTCTAGTTCTTTGGTTAGCAACAGTCGGCTTTGTTACATGACAAAAAAATAAAAACCTTCCACCCCATATATAATTCATTACATTCCATTTATAATTAATTCAAATGTAATTCATTGCGGATTTTTATACGGAAATATGTTTTTAATATAGAAGAAAAGGGCCCAGCTGACGTAACTGGAAATGGTGAGTGCCTTTCAGCGCAGGTTCATAAAAAATGCAAAGCCAGGGTGGGGGCTTCTCAGGCACAAGGCCTTCATCCGGAACCCAAAGGGAAGCTTCTGGAGGGGTGCGTCCTCCTGGGTATCCCGCTAAAGTGGGAGGTGCCGGGCGTGAGCACATTAGCGAGTGGTGTCTGCAGAACGGGAGCTGATCTGCATTATGGCTGCATGGCTGTGATGGGGAGGTGCCCAGCATCAGCAGACTCAGGCAGCACAGGACAGTTGCTGTGTGAGAGCACAAGCTCTGCTCATCAAGCACGTCTCACTTGGTGGAAATTTCTACAGCCCCAGAATTCACACCCCAGGTTCATAAGCTAAAAAAACTGGCTTGAAATATTCAAATTTCTTATAATATAGAAATATATATATATAGGAGAAATATATCAGCTTTGGCATATTAGGCTAATCTGCAGTGGAACTCTTATTTATGCAAACATTTTCCAAGGAACATTAAATTTCATGTCGTGTGCTTAGATGATGTGTTTATATTTGCATAAGTAAAATATTTTTTATGGTGGGTTTTCCAACAGGAAAAAAAAAACATGTTCTTGTGAATATTTGAAGATCGCCTTGATAAGGCACAGTATGATAATTTACATACAAGGCCTGGTTACCATGGTAACCTAACTGGCTTTTTCAAACGTACAAAATGATTACACCTTTTTCAATTTTGTATACATTCATATTTTATGAGGAATACCTCAGACGGGTACCTTTCAGCAGTACAGAAAGTGACATTGGTTGCCGAATCCACACTGAAACTGAACTCTAATTAAAAAGCCTATATATGGGAATCAGGACATGCCTTCGGAATATTTCGAGATTTTCAATTAAAGTTAAGCTATAATTGATTTTAATGTCACAGAACAACGGTGAGAATTGGAACTGCGAGGAAGAAGATCTTTGAAACACGTGTCTCCCTGATCGGCTGCCTTTCGCCCTGGGAGCCGCCGTGACTTCATATTTTATCTCGATTTGTGCCCCTCCCCTTTAAAGGGGCAGGCTCTCGCTTTAAAGGGGCAGGCTCTCGCTTTGCTCATTTCCGTCACACCCTAAGCTGGTTTGTGTATTTCAAAGGTCCCAATTAAAGTGGGTCTGTGGAGCATGCAGACGTCTCCTGCCTGTGTCGCCACCCGCCGTGCCATTCCCAGGGGGACAATTAAAAGTTGTGAGAGGCAGGATGCAGATCTCAGGCACGCCATCAGAAGGAAGGCTTCTGACACGGCAGCGTGAGCATGAGCAGCACGGTGTGCACGCTTCGCTACCCACACCTCTCACCGGCTCTCTAATAAGCATTTCCCCTGTTTGTTTGTGCCGCTTTTATTTTCCACGCCACTGAGTGCTCTTTACACTGAGGTTTACATAAAGTCAGCGCGTGTGTCACCACTCAGCTTTTGACTACTGGTGGACTGCACTTTTGGATGAACTGATTAAAAATGTCATTTTCCTTAGATTATTAGTAACCTGGATATGTTGATTTGATAAAAATACATGTGAACTTCAAGTATTTAAAGCTGGTGATGACTGGAGAGGAAGATATTTTCAGAAAATGTCATACATTCCATACTGGAAAGTGTACTGCTGGACGGATGGATTAGAAACTGGCCATGCTGGTAGAAGACCCTTCATAAGTACAGTCCTGCTGATCCAGCTGCATTAAGCTCACTCTGGGAGGTGCTGTGCACTCTCTGACCACTTTAATGATTGACTTCATTGTGTACCATGGCATTTTCTTTCACTTAAGTCTTTTAAATCCCCCCCGGGAGATTTGTACCTTTCAACATGTTAGTTAACTGTTTACAGTGAAAATGGCTCAAAACTTTTATGGCGGTTTATAAAGCGCTTTGCGAGCAGGTGCCCGGCCGGCTCTACCTTTTCAGAGGCCCTAGACAAAGCTTCACTTGGGAGGCCCCCTACCAAGAAAACTGATGATCATTTGACTTCCTTCACAACGAAAGTAATCCAGGGACCCTGGGCAACTGTCTTTTCTGCCTATAGCTTGAGCCGGCCTGGAGCAGGCAGGTAGGTTATGGCCCTGCAATGCTTCAGTAAAACCAGTAGTGCTGTCCCAAACGATTATTCTTTTAACGGTTAATTTATCGATAATTTTTCGATTATTCAACGAATTGTTTGATTGATATGATGCTGAATTTATTGATAAGTAGTTATTTTCAAGTTAGTCATTTAATACAACAATTCACCCCCCACACACACACACAAATCTGAAATTCTCATTAAAATTTCAATTTGTTAAAATATTTCTCATACAGTAGAGCATTATTCCTTAACAAAAAAGCAATCTTAAGAGATATCAGTGCAAGAACCAAAAAAATAAGAAAAATTCAAGATAAAAAATAAATTAATCAATTGACTGAGGTAAAGTTACTAGTAGACAAACATTCTGTCTGGTAGTAACTAGGGATTGCAATACACAATTGCCATTACCAAGAATGATTCCGATACAAGACCTCTTTTTACTTTAATATTTTAATAAATATATATATTATGCTTTATATATTTTTAACACTAGTAAATATAAATGGAAAAAAAGCCAAAAAATCTTGAATTATAAACATACATAGTGTACTGTTCCACCTTGTTTGTAAATCTTGTTTTAAGTGTTTTTGAGGCATTTGCAGTTTAATTCGAATATCTTCCACGCAAGTATATGAAAGTGGCTAATGCTTAAAATGCCCGACAATGTTTCTCCCACTGGAAACAGCATCATTTCCACTTCGCTGCGATCGCAGCCCCTCGTGTATCACAAGCTGTAGCGAATGCGCAAATTGGCCCCATCGCTTTTTTCATATTACTTGCATTATCTTGCACAATTGCGTGTGCTATGTTTAGTGGGATTTTCCGCTAAACGCTACTTCCACCTCTCCAAAGTTAGTTTTTTTTACAAAGATTGCAAATCACGGTGCTACTAGTTGTTGTTAAAAGTGTAAAATACCTTCAGATCGCCACCCTCTTATCTGATTTGCTTATGCTCATTGTACTGCCAAGTGTATGCGCATAATGTCACACCCGCTTAGCAAAAAAACGTCTCAAAAAGTGTCAGCCGCAAGAAAAAAAAAAGCTCTTGTGCGATTGATTGTACAAACAGATGTAACATGAAATAGGAGCTATCTTTTTACAGACTGCCGAAACCTAATTACATAAGTATCAGACGTGGATCGGACATATTGGACCTTTAGTAGTAACTCTACATACTTGGGTGGAGGAAGGGCGGGGGGGCAGGTGGGCAGCGAACATATGTTGCCACCTACGGCAAGCCCCAAGGGTATAAAGTACTTTCTCTTACAATATGTTTAGCTTATCACTTAGTGCATTGCAGTTACAAGACATTTACGTGGTTTTACACAGCACGTCGATACAAAAATTGTACGTCGACGAACTTTTATAATCGACGCCGCTAATTACTTCAAATAATCGTCCCAGTCCTATAAAACAGCCTCTCTGAGTATGAGATAATTGGAAGAAAATTGTATTGGTCTGGGTTGGGGGCCCAAAATCACCTGCTCAAGATCTACTACCAGGAAATGAGTCTTTTCATATCTTCCAGATTTGGCCTCTAGAAGCTCTGTAAATAACTTTAATCTTTCTTGTTTTAAACATTGTCTACAATTTATTTCAATTCATATTCTAGGACTTGTTTCACCCTGTAATTTTCTTTTTCAAATTACCTTTCTTCGTCGAAAGCTCTTTCATAAAACATCTGGTCTCATTATTGTCTAGCTTTTGTCACAATAATAATATTCCATGCTCTGGTTGAGCTACATTCATAGCTGTGTTGTATGTTGTAGTCAGTTGTACATGCTGTTGCACGTTGCACTGTGGTTCTGGGTGAATGTGACTGATTACACTGTTTACCTCTATATGGACGGTATGACAATATAGCCCACTGAACTTGACTCGACTTGACTATTCAAAGCACAGGTGAATCATTTGTGTCACACACACGGTGAAATACTCTGGGCCTAAACTGTCATGCAGGGCTGCTTGAACAGTCTTTCAGAAAACGAATAAAACTGGTGAACTTGGGGGTAACTTTCCCAAGTATCAGTCCCTCAGCTAGGATCCTTCATCTCACTGTGTCTAAGAACACAATGGAAAACGTTGTTCAGGTCAATCCAGCTTCCCAATTTCTCGTGGACTTTCTATGTTGCCTCGGGGCAGAGCAAGAAAAGTTAGCTGAAAGCAGGGCTGTCAGGGCTCAGCAGATACTAGTGGTCACCCCATTACAGCCTGTGGACCAGGATTTGCTGTGGTGCCCTTTACACTATATATATAAGGTACTGCTTTACATTAACTACACCTTTATAAAACCTTTATAATGCATTCATTTAACATTCAGTGCACCTTCATAATGCATGTATATAACATTCATAAGTAGGGCTGCAACGATTCATTGAGCAATTCAAATAACTGTACAAAAATCCTTGATGCTAATTCTTTGCTTCGATGTGTCGTTTAATCCACACGACTATGTACTGCTCAGTGATCACCGTGTCTCACATGGAGGATTATTGCTGTGGCACAGTGTGCTTACGCTGCATTACGTGTAGCAGAGTGGTAGGAACAGAAAAGAAAGAAACAGGAGTGTAAGAAACAGAGTGGTGCAGCTGTACAGATCAGGCAGCAACAAGGCCGTACAGATACGTTACCAACAAGGCGGTACAGATCAGGTAGCAACAAGGCTGTACAGATCAGGTAGCAACAAGGTGGTACAGATCGGGTAGCAATGAGGCGGTAAAGATTGGGTAGCAACAAGGCTGTACAGATTTGGTAGTGACAGCGACACTTCTGTCTAAAAAAAATGGTGGAGAAATTTTCGGCAAACTTCTGAGTGACAGAGATGGTGAATAGTTCCAAACACTGATATTTATGGCATAGAATCACGGTCATTTCCATTCCAAATTACCAAGCACTTTAAGCGGTATGTTGATAAAATAACAGATTGAAAAAAATACATTTAATACATTGGCTGTCATTAATATATTAAATAATATTTTGTTTTTATATTGGCACAGCATTAGCTGCTAATGGTTATCATACTTAATAGTTATCACCGAAGGTAGCTTAGCAGCTTTCGAGGCTAACGTCCCCATTTCACTGATAATTTTGTCAGTTACTACTAACGCAGGGTAACGTTACATATTCTGGTTATGAACTGGTTATGAACTGCTTCATAATTACAGTTAGCTGCACTGCTACCATGTTAATACAGCTGATTAAAATGTCAGTTTACAGCTCTCCTCGGGTCACATGGGTCAATGTGAATTTACTACCAATGGCAAAATAGCTTACATTATTTTGTGGTAATTTATTTGCCAAAAAATACCATATTTCGGTAAAGTGTCTGTAACATTACGTGTGCTTTTTAAGCGCTGCAATTGCAAACGGTGCTCGAACAAAAAGATTATTTCATCTCCCTCATGGTATTTTGAGTAATTCAACATCATTTGGTATACAGTTTGACCATTAAAACCAATGAATTGTTCATTTTAAGAGACCTGTCTTTTTTCTCTTTTGAATAGTTACTATTGCACTTTAATAAGACAAAAGTATTTCTTATCTGATTACTCAATCGATGGAATAATCGATAGAATACCCGATTACGAAAATAATTGATAGCTGCAGCCCTATTCATAAGCAGCATGTAAGTATACCTACACAGCTATAAAATACATAAATAATAATTATAATCATATAATGTTATTGCTGTATATTAAAGCTGTTAAATTGTTACCATATTAACGTACATGCTGCTTATCAATGTTCTACAAATGCATTATGAAGGTGCATTGAATATTCTACAAACAGATAAGGAATGTGTCATGAAGGTTTAGTTAATGTAAAGATTTACAGGGTTGCCAACTCACATCTGGCGTGACACTGACACTTTCAGACTACCACACTCACACAAGAACTCTTACAGCAAACCTATATTATTCAGTTATAAAAATAGTTACTTCAAAAGTGTTGGGATAGTTTGCAAACCCTCCAGACTATTTACAAGGTAATAAAACTGTTACATACTGTATATGTAAAAGCAGATGCATGTACGTTCCGGAATACCCTGGTGTTACCAGATATAAAATGTTGGTTTATATTTCAGTATTGTTTGGATGCAACAAGTCTGATATTGAGTAAAAAATAGTTTGCAGAAACCAATCTAAGTCTGTTAATCTAAAAATCTATAATTACTAAAATGACAACAAATAATTGAGATTACTGGTGAATTTAAGCATTAACAAAAGTTACGTCACCTCAGACCAGAGTCCAGGTTACTACTGAGCCACTTATTTGTTTGCTAGACAGCATGTTTTTTTCATTAGTATATGGGCAACAGCTCATTTCTTCACATGGTTAAACACTGGGAGATGTCTACCCAGTCGGCAGGTCTGTAACAGAATCAGATGGGCCAGGCCTCTCCAAGCCCTGCAAAACACACATGGACAGATTGTTGATGAGGATCAATCTTGTGTGCTGACCATCCTCATGGTGAAGAGCTGGGTTCAGCTACACAGCACATGGGCAACAGGCACAAGTAGAAAGAACCCAGATGAACACCAGCTTTGAGAACATGGGACATCACCTCTGCAACACCTCCTAAAATTACATTGATTCCTGTTAGCTGCCCATGTTAGCAACTTACACAGTTGGACCCATGCAACTGAATGAGTCTAATTATGAAAGTTGCTAACAGGAGTACCCCAGGTATGTTCCAATAGCGGTTTCATTGAACTCCACATTTTCATTTGTTCCAGTGAAGCCCCTTTTTAATTACTTTTTTCTTTAATTGAGCTGTTGACTGATGATGACTTGGTTTTAATTGCAAATGAAATGCTAGAGGATGACTGTCATTTTCAATCGTGTTAATATAAATGTGGCCATTCTTATTTAAAAACTTTCACA
Source organism: Petrocephalus zakoni (assembly GCA_026774425.1). NCBI lineage: Eukaryota > Metazoa > Chordata > Actinopteri > Osteoglossiformes > Mormyridae > Petrocephalus > Petrocephalus zakoni. The sequence continues at coordinate 16,743,275 of JAODKN010000037.1, forward strand.
GGTGTCTTTCTCGTAATGAAATATGTACTCGTTAGCACATTCATTTAGAAACTTATCGGGATAAATTAGTATTGAGAATAATTAAGCTTAGTCAATTATTTATAGGGAAATTAATTACCCAAGTGCTAAGAATGGCAGAGTAAAAACAGATTAATGTAAATCATCTACACGTGACTTTATTAAGGGCTAAAAATGATTTAAATAAGGCAACAGCCGTGTCTGAGTCTGAGCGTGTATGTGCATTATAGAATGTTACTTTCATCTTTAGATCTATGCCCCTGGCTTTTAACTGAAGTTTACTTGATAACAAGGAATCCACTAATGACGTGCTTAGTTAAATGATTGACCGATCAACTGCAATACATCCAGTAACTTAATCAAAACAATTAGACAAAAGGTTAATTAATGAGGCGTTCTGCTGGAATGATAACAAACGGGGTCTGTGGCCTCACTATCAGTTTGCTTTTCTAAAGTATCTCCATGAACCATGAGAAAAAGACATACAAGAACAATAATCTACAAGCCTTCCCTGTTGGACTCAGTGTCTTTATCTATCAGCAGGAAACGCCAAGCAGTTTAAATTGCCCCCCTTGTTTGTCCAATACCCAACACTACGTACTGACATAATTACATGGGTGGGACTGCCTTTTCCTCATGTGGTCTGAGGGATATCAGAATGTTCTTGGGCGTTTCTGTGCCTGGACTATCCACATCTGCATGCATATTAGGAACACAGGAACAAACTGGAGCAACAGGCTTACTACTTTCCATAGCTTCTAAGATCCAAGATGCTTGACAGGTGGATGGTTCAGATCAACGTCTTCTTGGAGCATCCACTTCTAGCCCGGCTAAAAATCCAGGCCGAGATTTTGTTTCAACCAGCCAGTTGAGTACTCTGACTGTGACTCTTTATACTCAACTGGTTGGTTGAAACAAAATCTTGGACTGGATTTTTACTTGCTGAAGCTGAACTATCCACCTCTGTTCAAAAATAAATTATCAAGGCACTCTTCCAGAAGCAATAATGTTTTAGTGGCTGGAGATGTAATCATCATCATTTGAGACCTCAGACTTTTTGACAGATTTGAGGGGTCTCTTTGAGGACACACCTCTGTTCAGTAGTAACAATAAGCTAGTTGTATCCCCTGGAATTTCTGTTCTATGCCTTGCATTATCCTGCTTTGCTTATAAATCCTCGGATAAATACTTTCTTATTTCGCTGTTTTCGTCCCTTTCTCACAATCAGTCTGCCTGTCAGCTGAATAGCAGCCTTGTCTGATCAGATAATGTCTGAGTGAAGTCTGCACCACAGCCAGAAGCAGAGAGCCAGCCTCTGCAGCCGGGGCCCTTTAGCGTCTCTCAGTGCATTTTACCTTTTAGAGTCGGCGTCAGAGAGCACTGTGCTGCCAACACAGTGTATCGCGCTTAGGCAGCACAGTGTATCGCGCTTAGACAGCACAGTGTATCGCGCTTAGACAGCACAGTGTATCATGCTTAGGCAGCACAGTGTATCGCGCTTAGGCAGCACAGTGTATCGTGCTTAGGCAGCACAGTGTATCGCGCTTAGGCAGCACAGTGTATCGCGCTTAGACAGCACGGTGTATCGTGCTTAGGCAGCACAGTGTATCGCGCTTAGGCAGAGCTCAGTAATACAGCTTCACATGTATCGTGCATCATCAGCCTCCTTTAATCACATATTCACACATGGTGTATATATACATATCTGTGTATCTGTGCTTATACTTGTGAAAATAGCAAGTAAAGCATCGAGTCACCCGGTAGAGCCACCGCTGCGACGGCGGCGGGGAGGGGGGGGGGGGTTCTGCCTGCTTTGTACATCTGCATCCTAAGGGTCTTCTTGACAGCCTGCATACAGATTGTCGACGGCCAGATGTCTTCAGATCCTCACTCGGCTTCCTGGGGTACTTGATTGTTTGCTTCAGGTCATGGTGCTGGTGAGGGGTGCATTTCCTTCTCGACTAAATCAGTTACTCCTACAGGATTTGCCTCTCTGTATCTCTGTCCGTTTTTTGTTTAATTATTATTCTGCTCTGGTTTTGCCTCCTCCCCAAATAAAATTATCTCCAAAATAAGATTCGGTGAAGGTCAAATTTCACAGTAGGGATGGTCATACCTGAATTCCACCTTCCCTTCCCACAGTATGTCACGAAAATTTAAAGTCTCATTAAAAAACCAGCACATGATATCACAACTCACGCCATTATGCTTGACCAAATCGGAGGCATTCCTGGGTCCCTGAGCTCCTCCAAAGGCCTGCCACATGCTGAGGGATGCTGTTTCTGTAACACGTCTCAGCTGTAACTCTGCATTGCTTAAAGCAACATCGCTCTGTTGTTTTGCATTAAGTAAATCTTGAATGGTGACATGGTACAGAAGTGTCGCGTTCAACAGTTTAGCGATTCCTGGTGTGGGTGGGGTGGGGTGGGGGGGGACCCTCACTCCTCCAACTGCACGGCACTCTGCCTTTTCCTGTTCTGATGAAATCCTCAGCGCACACAAAGGGAATGGATGTGTATCACAATAACCGCGCGCTGGAGACCTTGACAGCAGCCGTCACCTTATTCTGCTGTGGCTGCCATTATGTGATGTCAATCTGAAAATGAAGCGTCACTTAGAAGAACCTGGGGGCTGAAAGATTCTGGTTATATAAGCGATCTATTAGCCCATTCCGATATGCGGCAGGTGGGAGGCCACTAAGTAAAATGAAGAGCTCAGTGCATAAAGGGCGGCCTGCTGGTGTCATGGCGGCGAGGTCGTGCGGACCAGCAGGCTCTCCGCTCCTGCACTAGCGAAAGGTCACCGGCTGTTTCTCTGCCCACCTACGCTGGAAGTGTCCTTTGCAATATCCAGCCATCTAAAGGTTAAGTTGTGTGATATTCTGTTAAAAAATCCACCTGGCCCTTTTAAAAGAAATAAAAATATAACGGATGAATCATATCAAGGGTGTCCCCGACTTCATGCCCTAAGCATTCCGGGATGGGCTTCAGACCCACCCTGACCCTGTACTGGGAAGGTGGTATTCTTAGGGTTTCAGCCATGACATATTTCAGTGTCCAGGATCGTGTCCAAATGCTCAGCAGTTATGGTAAAAGAGGAACAAGCCTGGAAATTTCAGCCAGTGTTTTTATGCAGCAAGAGCAAAACGTTCCGGAAGATTCTGCTTGGAACGTGTTCCATTTTGCATGCCCGACACACACCCAGGCAGCTAAAGGAGACGTCGCAGGAAATGCGTGTGTGGTACTTTGTGTAGGGAGTAGCCGGTTTTATCCCAGCGCGTGTGACAGACCAGTCAGACGTGACTGTGGGAGTAAGAGGTGAGGTTTTCACTGACACGGGGCGGCCGGGAGGGCCGAATGAGGGCTAGGCGTTTGTTAGAGATGCTCTGGGCTCGTCGATGAGCTGTATTGACAGAGAGGACTTGTTGGTCACGCGGCTCAAAGTGCGGTTCAGTCTAACGAGGAGGACGCGGTAAGTCATTTATAGATCCATTGGCAGGAACTGGCGTCTTCTCTCGGGGGGACCGTGAGCCACTTTTCACCAGGCACCGATCACTCAGCAGGAAAAATGACCAGTTCCAGGTCCTGACAGGACCACAGCTCAGGAGTCCTGGCCTGAATGGCAACTGTGACCCCAGGCTAAAAATCTGATATTCCACCTTCCTGGCTCATTTGACACGTTACACCCGTAAGACTGTCCTTCACTATGCGTCTGTGAAAGTCACTTCCCCCAGGCGTGAGACTGTAAATAGTTTTTGCAGTTTGTGTCTACTTAAAGAGTCTATCCATCCATCCATCCATCCATATATCCCTTTACCAATCCATAAAAAATGTGAAAGGATTACTGTACAATTCAAACATTCATATATGAATCAGTAATGATGGCTGTCACAATGATGACTATATATAGTCAGTATATATCAGTCTGCGAGAGCGCTAACTTAGAGAAAGACCTCCTCTTATCAAACACGGCAGGATTTATCGGAATCCAATGCTGTCAGGATTCTAAAAGGCCGGCCTGCACACAGCAAAGGGCAGGGGTCTGCTGCGAATACTCCCCGATTTCCTTTGGATTTACCATTATGCGCCTGTTGCCTCCTATTGAAGCTGTTATCAAATATGAATAAAATCAATTTCAGAGCACAGTTAGTTAGTGTGCTTTACCTTTGCGTACTGTACTTGCGTTGGAAATTTCATTGCTTACATCCACTTGCAACTTTGCTACATGTCGGACTGTAGAAAGCAGGACATTTCCTATAACATAAGGATCAGAAAGTCGCAAAAAGTAAATAATAAATACAACACATGCACTGGGAAGGATTACCTGGAACTCCCTGCTTTAGTTAGTTAGTGGAACAAAATGAATCATCTGAATCAATTTTCTGCTCCTTGA
>JAODKN010000037.1:16747784-16761018 GCA_026774425.1 Petrocephalus zakoni
GAGATGAAGGATACCTGCTTGGTTTATGGGAGATTAAGGATGTGTAAATAGTAAATGGCAGTAAATGGATTATGGATTTTAATGAGATTTTTATCATGATTACGGATGTTTACCGTGTTATAGTCTCCATTCCAGCTATTATTCTTTTGTAAATAATTTTAGTAATTGCATAACAGTGATAGTACAGATATCAGACATTATGCATTACATTTTTTATTGTGTGATATGAACTTTTTTATAACATGACTTCACTTGAATGTGTTTAGTTATTAAAAGGATGTTTTTTTTGTAAATAATATTACTAATTGCATAACAGTGATAGTACAGATATTAAACATTGTGCATTACATTTTTTATTGTGTGATATGAACTTTTTTATAATATGACTTAACTTGAATGTGTTTAGTTATTAAAAGGATGTTTTTTTATAATACATGAAATGATTTTTGTCTTCTAAGACAAATATCTCTCATGGTAAAATTTAGTTTGTATTTCAGCACTCGAGAACATAACTGTTAGCTTTCAAATCCTGCTGGATTTCTGCAAACCGCGACATGGCGGGGGCTGTTCGTGTGCAGCAGGTTCAACGGGGCTCGCTGGAGATAAGAGAGGTCGCTGGGAGAGCGGGGGGCTCTAATTCCCGGTGGGAATTGATGAATGCTCACATGAATCTGCCCACAGAGTCTCCGCATGGCACAGCCAGATAGGCTTCCGGCCCGAAATCCCCGCAATCCCCCATTCTGAGCTTTGCTATCTGGACCAGGGTTGCTGGACCTGCACCCGGGTGCAGAATGAACACCTCAGTGGTCATCCATTGACTGAACAGTGCAGAGATTTAGAATTTTCTCCACAGTTAACTTTCCCTCAGTCTCTGGAGGAAAAGCATCTGGTTCATTACAAGAATTTGTTGTGTTTTTCAGTGCAAATTGTGGAAGATGACGGTAGTAGCCAGAGCAGCAATGGTGTGATAGCTTGATGTAATTTCTCAATAGAGCTGTGCTGTTTCCAGGAGTGATAGTTAATAATACCAGCATTTTGTCCTTGGGCAAAATTCTCCAAAAACAAATATAACAAGTGATTTTTATTTTTTAATTATATTTGGTAACTCAATGATATTTGATAGTGTTGTATATTACATATTTTAATATCAATTATATCAAGACGTTAAGAATTATATCATTTAGGCCTTGAGATGCATCAAATACCTCAGTCCTGTGTCCTGTGCTTGGATCAGCTCCTGGCCCCTGAAGACGCTGACCAGAATGAGTGGTCAGAACTAGGAGTCGGTGGATGAATGGCTTTAGCAATTTGACCAAAAATAGTTAATAGGATATAAAGTGCGCTCAACGTACCTTAAATTAATAACTACTTGGATGAATTAATGCTGCTCATTCAACAATATAAAGGGCTTAAACCACGCCAGATTTCTAAAAATGAGCTCAACTCACTATGGGCAAAAATGGCCTCCTTATAATGAGGCAGGATCTTCTAGAAGGACAAGCAGCCTGAGGTGGCTTCCCAAAGCAGAGCCTATGTCTCCCGCCTAAGTCCGAGGGCCTCGTTAATTAATGGCTGTAAGGTGATGGAGAGACAGGGCGCTGGGCCTCCCCCGGCACAGACGGACGTCCTCCTGCCAGTAATGAAAAGCCATCTTCCCTCCGTGTTATCTGCAAATAGACACGGGCGAAGCTGGCCTCCCCTTTTACAGCTCCTGATAAAACAGAGTAATGCTGCTGACCTTTTCTCCTGACCTTTATATTAGAGGGTGCCACATTTTGGGGGATATTACTTCAAAGTGAAACTGTTCACACTCAAAGTGGGAAAGGATGCACTGAGGTAACAGAGTATTATACAAGCGAAACATAAAATATGTTTTTACATCCAGATCGTCCGCCTCTCACATAACAAAAACTGATTTCCGCTCTCCTGCGCTGTGCATCCCACTCATGCAAAATATACACCTGTCATTCTTTAAAAGCATTTTAGATTACATCACCATCCACCTTCATGGGAAACTGAGAATCACTTAGATAGCATGTCCCCTTCTGAATAACAACATACATATCCATTACTACTAATGCGATCTCCAGTACATGCTGGAGGCTTTGACTCTGCGATAATGAAAAAGCCGGGAAGTTGTCTGGCCACGGACAATTTGACATCCTTTAGACTGCTAGGACAAATGGCTGGAGAAGAAGGGTGAGATCTTTGTTCTGTGTGCATATGAAAAACTTCACGTGGCCAACTAAATAAAATTAAACTGGTATAATCTTTGGACAGCTCTCCTTGTAAAGATATCAAAATGGGTATGATTAAACAGCTGCAATCTGAAGCTTAAATGATGCCTCCTACACCAGCTTCACTCATGCTTTCTGAATGCTGCTGTACTGTATGTAGTCCTATGGTGGTTGATGGTCCAGCACTTGGATCAGTGTCACCTTGGTGATCTTTTGACCGTCTCTTGACCCCCTGACCATTTAGCAGCTGCAGGGTCATCCTGAATGCCCTCTCTTTATCCCACAGAATCGGAGGTTGTGTACAGGAACCGGGACGGTGATGTCTTGAAGTTCAACGTGGCCACAAATGAGACAGAGGTTCTTCTGAGAAACAGCACATTTGTAAGTTACTTGTGGTGTACAATCAACCCCCCAGTCAGGATGCTCCAGCCATGACTGCTGTTAACTCCTCGTTGGTAATCCGGTGTGTTTCAGGCAGATAAGTGAATCAACATGTTTTTGGATGTACTTGGACTAATCACTCAAACTCTCTGGGATTTCGCATTGTGATAATCCTGGTCACTTGGACAGAAAGGATTTCCGCTACCATTTGTTACATAAGCACACGGGAAACTCTCTGAAATTCATTTCTTAAGTTTTTTTATCTCAGTCAGCACAGATGCATCTTAATTCCGCGTGACATGATGTTTGAGGGATGAATGACTTTGTAAAAACCACATGGAAAAAGTCTTGCACAGGTCACCTAAAAGCTTGTGCCCCTCAAAAAGCCTTATTAGTATTAAATTCATTTAAATATTGGGGGAGACAAAATGCTCTGAATGGAAGGCACGACCCAAAGGCAGGCTGTGGTGCAGGCCAAAACTCCAGACTGGGGACTTTATTAAACACAGCAGGGGAGCACAGGCACAGACAGGTAACAATGGCAGAACTGGGGAGAAACAGACTGGGGAGCCCTTAAATACAAGACTAACAAAGGGGAAAACGAGAGGCAGCTGTGAATGGTTACCATGAGGGCAGGAACAAGAGGCAAGACAAACGAGCATCAGGCATGGCTTGTTTAGGGCCACGCCCACGAGAAACACAGGGACCGCACACTTTGGGTGGGGCTGGACATGACACAAGAATTTGGTCAATTTTCATTTAAATTACTCATAACATGTCTCAACAGTAAATGGGTCGAAGTTCAGAGTTCAAGGATACTTGAGTAAATCTATGTAAATTTTAGTTAACACAGATAGACTTAAAATCCTAAACATCACCCTGGGACAGATACTGACAGATGCCAGATGAACAATTGACTTTGCCAGAGCGAGTGACAGTTAGTGAGACACAATTTCACTGGAATAGCATATTAATTAACCCAGAGTGAATTTTAAAGACGTTTCCTGCTAGTCACGCTGTGCTCTGCTGGGGCCAATAATATACCACAGCAATATAAAACGCCAAATGTTAAAATTCTGTGTTTCCTGGAGGGGCGAACACAGTCTAGCCATGTGAAAAACTGGTTACGGTAAAATGGGGTGCGTGGAGCTACTTAAAGCTCAGTTACAAGGAGTCAGGAGAGAACAAGGGCGGAAAGAAGGTGAAGACGAGAGTGAGAGAGACCCAGAAAAAGAATTAACGGAAAATGAAGTAAGCAGAGGAGAGGGGAGCTGAGGCGTCCCATCTGGGCGCGGTGGCGATGGAGGTCCTGACTGCAAAATGCGTGCCACAGATGAATTAATCACTTATGGCCGCACATAAGTGGCTCTCAGGTCTCTCAGCAGGTTAAATAAGCATAACCTCTAGGTCTCCCTGTAGTCAGTCCATGTCAGGACTGGCTGCACAGGCCGCTGAACGGGGAAGCACCATTAAGAATTCCATTAGCTACAAATAGCTGTACTGTACTGTATAGTGTTCATTGGCCACAGTCATCATTAATTGGTTTTTGGTGCTAGCAGACAGACATTAATTATGTGTATGATATGAAACCAAGATGCATTATGGTAAAAATCCTCACTTGTCTGTTTACTGGTGGATTCTCCCATTACTACGCTGTATATCGTAATGTCCTGATGTTTGTAGAGTGATATCACATGTAAGGGATGTTCTTGCACCGGATAGAACATCCCTTCATGTATTTAGATTTACACTCAGTTAAATATCATGCTAAATGTAAATTCAACTAGCTGAGAACATTCTGAAGTGTTTTATTTTCTGTTACCGAAAATCTTTGAAAGATAAATGCTTACAGTCACATAACAGAGTATAAGTGTCTTGTGTCCTTATCTTTCAGGTTGCTTTCAAAGTCGCAAAATACTCAATATCCCCAGACTTGAAGTATGTGCTTTTTGCCTACGACATTAAGCAGGTGAGTTATTTATTTATAGTCAGGTCTGTCTTTCATGCATGAATTTTAGTATTTCATAACACCTATTCATATGGTTTCTTATTTCTAAAACAGAATATTTTAAAATCTAAACTCGATTTAAGCAAGGGGCATTATATTTCTCTGACAGGCATCTTATGTAATTTGCTTTATTTTGTTTACTCTGCTCAGAATAATTCACTTTATTTTGATTCAGTTCCCCTACCAAAATTATTGGCCCAGATTGCTTCACTCACAATGTAAGCTAAAAAATAATACAGAAATAAATATCGATGGCGGTAACTATTGCAATGAAACGTAATTCATGCCAGTGAGTTTACTGACACTTCACAACAGCTGAGGTAATGTCGCACAGTGGGGAGGGGGGGGGTCTGCGAGCATAAATGTGTCACGAGGTGGGTTTTGGGCCGGATCTCTCCCTACGGCGTTGTGGGTCACTGAGGGGCAGGCTTGCAGCTGGTGTCTGGGCTGTGGTCGGGCTAGCAATCAGCAGGGGTGGATTTGCCAGGGCAGGGGATGTTGGGGAAGCGGGGAGGTGTTTACTACAAACAGACGTCTGATACATTTCAATGCAGCATCTTGAATGAAAGAATGGGATTGCAGTGGGTAGGCTTGGAATAAAAGGATTTACTACTGGATGTTTTGTGGAGTGCCGTGTGCAAAAATGACGTGCCCTGAACTGTGCTGTTCTGCTCGCTGCAGAAAATGCATGTGCCAAGGTGAGGTTTTCTGCTCTGAAGTGACCGCGTGTTCTGAAGTGTGCTGTCCTGCTCTTCAGAAAGTGCATGTTCTAGGTCTTGGTCAGTGCTGAGTAATTTCAAGAAGTGTTCTTTTGAGAAGTACCTTTTTGCTCGTATAATAATATGTAAATATGAAAACAAAAATAATAATAATAATGTTTTTGATTTCTCAGAGTAAAATGCATGTGCATTTTCATTGTAGTTCATATTCATGTTTTTTATGCGTTATACATGTTTTATACACAGTGACAAAACCTAAGGGCGAATCTCAAGTTTCTACAATTGAACATTGAAGAATTACATGGAGGCAGGAATATGCAGGCTATGTTGAGTCTGTAAATAAAGATGGATGCTGACATAGAAATAGACAAAGCTAAAGGTTTAGCGTTTGTCCTGTTGTTGTCTCCATAATTATCTGCGTCTCTGAAATTAGCCCTCGAATAGAAGCCTCTCTGTTATTCGCAAGGTCAAGCCCTAAGAGTTTCTCCATACTGCCGGTGAGTGGCTGGTTAAAAGAAGAGTGTGCCGGAAGTGCGATTAATGGGCGTCCATGAAGGCTGGATTTCTGTATGCAACGTCATTTATTGGACGCTGTATTATTTATTAGGCAATCTGCTTAGAGGGAGAAAAAAACATGAGGAAAATGTCAAGGTGCTGCTCATCTGTCCTGAATTTATATTCAGCCTCCACAATTTGGTGGTCAATGAATTACAAGATGAGTTTGTTCATGGACGTGGCCTGTGGCTGGAACTCATTAATAAAAGACACGTGGCCAAGCACAGCGGCTCAAATGAACGGGGAGCCCTGATAGGCCAGATCATCAGGGAGGAATGAAAAGAATGGCACCTTCAGATGTGCGATAAGAAAAGGGGAACCGGACCGCAGTCAGGAGGCAGGATTCATCACTGGGTTCCGTGACCTTTGCTATCGTTTGTCCAGCAAATAGAGAATCAGCCCCAGTCAATCTAAGAATAGAGCAGAACACCTGCCTTTTGTGCTCAGTGTCCCCTGAGTGTTTCGGAGAGAAATGCCGTCCTTCTGATGAGATTCTTGATGTTATCATCATTCTGACGACATTTCGGACCGCTGATGCCAAGTAGTGATGGACACGCGTTTAGCACAGTTTAGCCTTGTGCTGGGTTGTAGCCATTCATATTGATTTATGCTTGTCTGTTTGGAGTCATGGATTGATGGAAGGAAAGACTGAAAGACAAGATTTATGTAGAGGACAGGCAGATGTTGAGATGATGCCTGAAAACGCCTCTGCTATTATGCTGAATAATGCGGTGGAGAAGCAGAGGGAGCACTTCCTGAATTTCAGTCAAGACCATACTTTTGAATGGCTGGAATAAGCCTTGTTTGGGCCTTTAATCAGCTTCAGTATTGGATTCAGAGACAGCGCTGTGTTGAGTGCCATATGGAGGTGTGCCACGAAAATCCAGTGGTTAGGGTTTTGGCTTGAGCCAAGTGAGCTGTAATTGTGCAAGTGTTTAGCACTTAGAAAAAAAGGATTTTAATGAGAGTGATTCATATCTATCTATCTGTCTATCTGTCCATCTGTCTGTCCATCCATCCATTGTCATTTTTTATAGTGTAATGAAGAAATGATATCTGACGCACTGCGTTACAGCAAATACCCTGAAATCCCTGGAGGCCATACCATTTTCCTAACCCACTATACTGTACTTTGATGTATACTTTGTTCAGCTGACTGCAGTGAGATAAGGTGAGTTAAAGCTCATTGCTTGAGGTCGGTGGTCTTGATCTGAGCTCTCTGATCTTATTGATTAAGACTGGTATAACTACAGTATACATGTACATGGATTATGAGCTGTTCAAGTCTCACCACATAATCTGACATGAACTTTTTTCTCCCACTTATAATTCTTTTTAACTTAATTGGTTATTTATTTTTAGTGTTGTTATGAGAGAAAACCATAAAAGCCTGGATGTATAGCACTTCACTTTCATCCGTGACCGAAATGTTCTGTGCCACTTGTGTTGAAGTAATCAAGAGCTAACCAGCAGACCGGGTCAAGGAAAATGCAATTTTTTTAACAAGAAAGTAGTCCAAGAATCTATATTGAGCATTGCAGAGGAACGAGTCCCCAAGGTCCCCATTGTCATTGTCTGTAGTGCCCTTATTTTCATATTAAGGAGACAGGAACTAGCTGTGACGTCGGGGACAGGTCAGATAGTCAGGCGAGACCAGGCAGGATGGATGCTAGCCTTCATGTCCTCTTCCCCGCTGCAGAGGCCTGACAGTATTGGCACCACAGCTCAATGCTTAATCATGTATCTCTATCTCTGAGCTTGTATTGGAGGTATCGGGCTAGCCAAGGCAGGCCGGCTCAAGCCACTTTGGTGAAATATCGGCCAGACTTTGTCCCGTGTATCTCCCTCATCCATCGGACCAATTCCGGCCCCTAATCAGATCTGCATGCTTACTCTAAGAAGGTTGAATAAAAGCTCCCGAATCAATTCTCTGCTCTTCGAGAAGGTTGGGGGGAAAAATACAAGCAAATGAACACTTAGTAGCTAAAGAAATAAGTAACACAGAAGGACTGAGAGAACTAAAATTCAACTTGACTGCAAACACTCTCTAAACTTTGTATTTGGCAAAAAAATGAGTTCAGTTAATCATCTGTGAGGAAACAATGCAATCTCCGGCCATACAGCTTTAGGAGGGGTAACCACAGCCATCCCCTTGATGGATTTATTAAACATAACGTTCAATTCATGCATGGGCTGAGAAAGAGATTAATTATTAGCTAGGTCAAATAAAGGTGAAACATCGCCTGTGAAAATACCATTTAAGAACGAGCAAATATATCTGCCTGAGTTGAATTCATTCGAAGAAAATGCAAGGCCATGAATCCATCCAAAGCAAGAGTTACGTACCACGGGACAAACAATTAGCATTGCTCTTGTTGTCTTTTGTTTTCCCAGTGCTTAATATTTACATTTATGGCATTTACCTGACACCCTTATCCAGAGTGACATTACCCCATTACAGGGGTTACAATCTCCATGGAGCAACTTGGGGTTAAGGGCCTTGCTCAATGACCCTCTGGTGGTGGTAGGGTTAGGGTTAGGGTTTACCTTTTGGTTCATAACCCAGGTCTCATACCACTAGGCCACCACCACCATCCCAGGCCTCATACCACTAGGCCACCACCACCATCCCAGTTTTAATTTCTACATGGCTTGCTTGTGCTTGACAGGACAAAGAAAACAGGTTGAAGAACTCTCAGTATAAGAAGCACCTATTAATAGGGATTGTGGTGGGACAGATAAGGGCAATTCGCTCACAGTGCTAAGGAGGGAACAAAAAGACATTGAATAATTTAATTTGAAACATTAGAGGTAAATATCACACTGTGTACTGTTACAAAGCCTTTCATTAGTCTGAGTTTGTTTTCCTTAGGATACAGGATGAAATGAAATGGAGTCAAATTAATCAAATGAAATGAAATAACACTGGGTAGAAAGAGAGAGGGAGAAGGAGATGTTATGGACAGAGGTGTTTAAAGCAGGCAGTCAGCTGGATTTACTGTGATGAAATGCTGCTGATTGAGGGGGATCTTCCAGCAGGCAGTATGGCAAGGTGAATCTGGAGACAGGAGACTTCTTCCAGAGCTGAAACGCTGGTGGTAGGGTGATGGTTGGCCAACCTTGAACATAAGGGCTGAGCAGCAGGCATACAGGCATGCCTGTGGTCTTTGAGGAGAAGCCTGTGGAAGGGATGTGCTTGAGAGTGAGGAGATCCTAGGGGGTGGTGCTCAGTCCTGAGAGCTGCTAAGGCTGAACTGAGTCTCACCCACAGAAAAGCAGCCTGTGGTCCAGGATAATGAGGCAGGATCCAGAGCTAACGACTGTACCAGCAACCATGCAGCCTCAGGGAGGGTAGTGGGACAGGACTGTCCCCCTTAAGGGTCTCAATATGAGTGCAAAAAGTCACACGCTGCTCACAACTACTCTTTTGGCTTCCTTCTCCATTTTCAAGCCGTTTTAACATTTCTTCGTCTGAACTGTATGTCAAAAGAATTCTGAACATCATCTATTTTCACCCAGACAGCAAATCAGAAGCTTTTAAATTATCGAGGCGGCCTTGTTTGGCAGGCTAGAGAGACTCTAAGCAAGCAAGGCAGAGGGGTCAGGGCAGAGGAAAAGTTCTATAACGAAATCCGTGAAAAGTCCTGAAACTAAATCACTGAACTTTCTGGGATGTGTTTTGGGCTTGCATTTGGCACAAGGGCTGTCATGTCATATTCTGTACAATTAAAACTCAAGCCCCATTGTAAGCAGGGTGAGTCAGAGGAGATGACAGCACTTAAAATGACCAGTGCAGCCCCCAATTCAGGGCCATTTCAGGGCACGCTGTGTCTCTTTCCTACGGACACCAATCTCTAGTCACATCGGCATTCGGATCTGGCTGTGTGTGTTCCGCTTGTTTAGATTGATTACCCTCTATGACCAGAATATGACCCCTGCTGTGTGTGCAGGTATGTGTTGGTAAACTGCTGATTGCCTTTAATGCAGAGAGTAATTTGGCTTTTTTGTCCTGGGAGGGTGAAGGTTGCTTTGCCTGATGAGTGAACGTGCTGTTTCGTTACCGACACGGCTGTGGTCACACTGATGCGTGCTCTGACCCCGCCACATTGTTACATCACTGCGAAAGGTTTTCGAATGTGTGCTTGGAAAGTATCCTGGTAGCAGATGTGCTGCGTTACACTGCTGTTCTCCTGAAAGAAGCCATAAGCGTAGCGTACCGTCTAATTCTACATTCATGCCATCGTATCTTCATAGAAGCCGTGGCCGACGCTCAGGGCTGCACCGCGGGAAATTACACTGCATCCATCTGGTCCTAGACCAGATTCCGCACCTGCTGGACCCCAGCTGCCATTTGTCCATTAATTTGTTTTAAAATCCAGAATTTTCTTTTTTTTTAAATGCTTTCCTGTCCTGCTTTCTTTTAATATGAATTAACAGGTGGCCGCTGCTGTAACTTGGGGGCGAGCGTTAGCAGAAGTCTGACTGCGGTCTCCTGCCGGCCATTGTATCCCTGGTCATGTGGATCCTGGGCAGAGCTGAACTCCAGCTGCAGTCCTGAGTGCCGAGATGTTTTCAGACTTTGGCTTTTATTGGGTTTTGATTGAATCCACTATGAGGATGGAGGACAAATCAGGAAAGAGAGCAGCCGGGACAGTCTCGTGGTCTGCAGTGACGCGCCTCCTGGGCAGGCCTGGCCGCGGCTGCATTGATAGGCCATCCATCTCACGTTATCAGGGGCTGTAGCCGCCTTCTCCCCAGCTTGGGTCCTAGTTTCCCAGGGCTACACATTATTCAGCACATGGGACTTAGGCCTTTTACACTAAAAAGCTGGTGTGAATCCTGGCCTTCTATCCATCACGCGGTCCCTGTCGGTCTGATGTTGCATTGCAGCCTTGTTAGTGCGAATGCATCACACATTGCACCTGTCACTCCTTCTCTCTGGCGACAGTGTGTCCACACGTTTCCTTTGGAGTGATAAGGTTATGGGCTCCCGTGTAGCTGATTGCCAATATAAATAACCTGCAGACTCTCAGAATGGCTTTGGAATACGCCCGAAACCACAGAAGATCTATCATACTAATGGCTCCATCAAGGCTCTGCTTGGACCACGTGCATCTGTGTTCTTCCTCGAGGTCAATGTCATCTGTTCATTTAACTTTCCCACTTGTTTTAACTATTAAATAATTGTAGATAATTATTTTGTGAATAAACAAATATGAATCAATCCATGAGGTAACATACAGGCAATCCCGAGGTTACAAACAAGATCCAATCCCTAAGTCTGTCTTTAAGTCAAATTTTATTCCATTATTCCATTCCTTATTCCATTTGAACTTGTTCACTTATGAACCGTTTGGCCTTTGCTCATTAAAATCTTTCCGTCGCTGATAAACCAGGATGTCCACCATGCAGGGACCCTGCCGGCTCTGTGGTACAGCTTGAAAATATCTGTGGTTCTGCAGGCCGGGCGCTCTGTGGACGCCCTCACATCCGCTTGTAACCTGGTGTTCCCTCTTCTGTATTCCCAGGTCTACAGACATTCATTCTCTGCCTCCTATATAATTTACAACATAAACACCAGGTAGGTTTCTCATCCTGAAGCAAATGGAAGTTAAGGATTGTCTTTCTATGCTACTTTTTACTGACGTGACACAGTCACCTTCAGCACAAGATTGTGGTGTATATGCATACTTATTCAAGGCTTTAAATCAGATTTCACATCTTTCTGTAATCACATTCTGAGTCTCATAGTAGTTGTCAATAATAAAAAATGGATTATCAGATATTTACCAGCCACCCCATGTTATTTTTATTCCTACATCAAATATTCTTCATGCCCTTTTGGAGAGAGTAGCACTGTATAGCAGTGTGACATCTTCTATGATAAGGTACATGGATTTGCTGATATGTGCACAGTACATTCATATGAAGGACTTAGCATGTGTTCCTTTGCTCTGCTTTTAAAGGGAGGTACTGGAGCTGAATCCTCCGGAGGTACAGAACTCTGTCCTGCATTACGCTGCCTGGGGAACCCAAGGCCAGCAACTGGTAAGACGCTGCCCGGTGTGTCTGCGTAATCGAGGCGTGACGGAGCAGGCTGCTTCACACGCATGCCCAGTGGAATTGGGCAGCGTGAGCTGCAGCCAAATTACACACAGTAAGCGTGACTAATGCAAAAGAATAAGACTGGCCTTACCTCAGTAAAGCTGGGCAGCACTATTCTGTGTGATTGGCACACAGAATAACACCGCAGAGGTGCTTCTATTGCAGGAAATAGAGCTGTATGCTGATGGGGCTGCTGGGTAACGGAGTTTTTTTTGTTTGTTTTTTTTTTTGTGTGTAATTATTCCTAAACAAGTAAACCCCATTATGCTATTACACAAAGCATTTTTGTTTATTACAGAAAAGACTCTGTATGGTGAGTAATTATGAAAAAAATTATAAACAAAATATAATTGAGCAGAAATGGCAGGAATGATGTGGGCCCCAGATTTCTGTTAATGTTTGTGCTGGGTTATTACCAATGTTTCTCATCTTTCTGGCTTTTTATGGAGCAATGGCGGCTTAATGGGTAGGCAAGTGTGCTTGTGATTGGAAGGTTGCTGGTGTGGTTCCCAGACCGGCAATGTACCACTGAGGTATCCTGAGGTAAGCACTGTGCCCTGGGTGCTGAGCTATGGCACAATATTCCATATGGGTTAAATGCCGTGGACACATTTCATTGTCATGTGCTGTGGTGTGTCAACAATGACAATTAATCACCTTCACAATCACCTCTTCAGTTCTTCTTTAAGGTATGTCAATATTTGGTCTGAGTCTCTGCAATTTGGAACCTCCAGTAGGAGGAACCTCTGAGATTCCAGTAGCTTCCAGCAGATTTCGATGGGTTAAGGTGTTCCTGAGAAATGCCCAGTAGAGGACTTTTGAGGTGTTCTCCCTTTGGCACAGAGGGCAGCTTATGAATTCATTCTTGGCTTCCATTTCATGCAAACATGCACTCCATGCCCCAAATCCCGCCTGACTTGGCTGTGTCACAGGAACATGGGACATTGGCATACCTGTGGGGTTGGTGGTGCTCTGAGGCACCTCCAAGGTGCCCTTGGGGTAGCAGGCAGCCCACGGCAAGCAGAACTGCTTCACTCGCTGAATGAAGAATTGCTCAGGGAACGAACCGAATGAGCGCAGTGACCAAAATCATTTCACTTCATGTTCCGAAAGATATGCTCCGAAGAAATAAAGGAGCTTCAACCTTAAATATCACCAACAATGTGCAGGATTCCCTGCATTCGATTTAGTTAAATTTAAGTTTATTGTCATTATTGTACACTGAGGAG
>JAODKN010000037.1:16799510-16810787 GCA_026774425.1 Petrocephalus zakoni
ACACTGCATCTCTCGACGGCACTGGCTATCAACACTATAGATTCCCTGGTAGATTGAGCCCCCCCCCCCTCCCCCGCCCCGCAACATGACATTTCGTCAGGGGACCAGAATGGGTAGCTATGCCCCTATTTGAAACTATATTGTTTTACATTTCAGTAAAATAGTGCTTGCCAAGTATGTCTATTGCCGGCCTTGTTTAACCTTTAATCCCCAAATGAAGTTTTTCCCTGGAGATGTCCACAACGTGTCGCCCATTTCACTTTTGGTTATACCCTTTTGTTCATCACTGCGTATCCTGATATATAGGAGCGTGTTTAAAATAGACAAATAAATACATTCTGACCTCAGAGCAGCAATCAATATTAAGATAATATCACTGCAGAACTCTGAAAGATTAATAATGTAACATTTCATTATATCTTCAAGCATATGGTTTGATTAGTAGCTGAAAGAATTCCCAAGAAGCTATATGTTGAGTGATCGGTTTCTGCCAGCTTCGAACATCCAGGCAAACATGGTTTCTGGGTTTAATCTTAACCTCTTATTGATGTTTCCTAGAACTAATTTCAAGGTTCAGCTGGAATTACATACAGAGAAAAAAAAATCGTACAGGGGGGAGGGTGCATCTTTCTCTCACATGAGATTCTGGAATTCTGCTGAAATTCAAGGTTCAGTTTGAACTGTTGAATGATTTCATGCTTGATACCAGAAATCAGAATATAAGTATATTTCACATGAATTATTTATTGATATATAAATGTTTTTTTTTTTTCCTCCAGTAGAGCCTTATCCAGTAGAGGGTCACAGGGGGCCTGGAGCCTATGCGAGAGAATTCAGGCAACAGGAGGAGAGAATGCCCTAGGCAGGCTGCGGGTCTGTCACAGAACACACACAGTATGGGCTATGCGGAGATGCCAATTCCCCCAACCACATGTGCTGGGCTACAGGAGGGTAACCTAGAAAAGACTCATGCAAAATAAAGAGAACATGTTAAGAGTAGGCATATCCCCACATCATAATCAGAATCCGTCAAATCTCCATTAAAGATCCCCAAGTTGGCATGTTTATCCTTGGCACATTTTCAGAAGCCAGCTACCGTGTACAGCTGAGTGGGAGGAAGGAAACATAACTGAAAATGAGCCATGACTAAACCACTGTGGACCTGAGAAGACCCCCCCGGAATTCACCAGGAGCAGCTCCAGCTAAATGCGATAGGCCTGAACTTTTAGTCTGAATGCATGGAAAGTGCCACAGATCAATATGAACCTGGGATTAACTCTAATGTCAGTCATATCAGCATTCGGGAAATAAATTCACAGCTTAAGAAAACGTGTGGGGTGGCTTGTTAAATTTCAGAAAAATTGGCAGCATGGCTTATAGTCATGTGACTGCTCCATGTGCAAAAGGAAGAAGGAACGGGAAGTCCAGAAGAAGCCTTAAGAGGAAGCTGTGGAACATCATGAAACACGCTGGCATCATATGCTTTTAGGTCTGATCAATGCATCTTAAGTCTTCTGCTTAGTGTTGAACGTATTAGCAGCAATTTTTTTAAAAAGCACTGCATATTAGTCTCAAAGCAGATAATGAACTGGACCGGAAGGTCTCACCTGCCCTATTTGGATACAATTAAGGTTTTTAATTCATGGTTTTATCTACATGCAATCGTGGCTTACGGTGTAAATTTATTTTCAGATTTCCAATATGACTGACATTAGAATTAATCCCAGGTTCATATTGATCTGTAAAAAAGGTCATGACTTTAATTTAAAATTAGTTTTTCATGATCTTAATATTGATCGAGTGACAGGTGGAATAGATTTGATGCAGTCTGCGTTCGTATTTGAATTTAATTTGACCGTGTTTTACTTAAAAAATCCATGGCTGAAGTGAAAATTCATTTAGTTTATCACAGCCTCCATCTGTTAAGCCCGTGTGTCAGACAGTTACACAGCAGATATTATTACTTTTTACATGATCTGAATGACTCCAGAGGTTGCTGCTTGGGACAAATAAAATATACCAATCTAAACCATAAATTGTAATGGTGTATATTACCTGGTGCTGAGGAGAAGAGGGTTAATCTACCATTACTTCTCTAAAAGGCTAAACATTTGCTTAAATATGAGCAAATACGGTTCAGAGGATCTTGAGAAAAGTTTTACCTTTTTATGGTAAATATGTTTGCAATGAAATGGCTTGCTCTTCATAGGCCAGATTCAATGACCTCCATCCAGAGTGTTTTTTTTTGGGGGGGGGGGGGCAGTGCTGTTTGTACATAGGTAAATTACATCTATAAATCTCATTTGTAAATTAGACTACAATGAGAAACTGATTTGTCGTTCAGGTCTCTCAGGACCGCTGCAGTCTTGAATATTTTGTGAAGAGGGAACCACCTAAATGTTTCTGACCCACCAAAGCCCACCATCTCCCCTGTGCTCCCCCATTCTGGCCCTGTCAAAACACTGCACAGCAGCAGTGAAGGATTTGTGAAAGGGTGATATTAAGATTTTCCTCAGGACAAGCCGGTGAGCAGAAGTGTGAGATGCAGGGCTGTGGAGAAGGAACAGGGAGACGGGAAATATAAAACCAAACAGGTATTGGGTCATGGCTATGGAAAGGTGGGGGCTCCGGAACCAGATCGGGCTGTGTTATGTGAATGTGAACTGAAGGAATGTCACTCACTGTCTGATGCCACTGTCTGATGTCACTGTCTGATGTCAGTACAATTCATCCATCCATCCATCCATCCATCCACCCATCCATCCATCCATCCATCCACCCATCCATCCATCCACCCATCCATCCATCCATCCATCCATCCATCCATCCATCCACCCATCCACCCATCCATCCATCCACCCATCCATCTTCCTCTCACTATCCCGGGTCAGTGTTGCACAGGGTACAGAGCATGGGTATCCCTGGGATGGGATGGCAGTCCATCACAGACTTGCAGTAAAATATTAAATAAAATTGATCTAATGTATTGATTAAATTGACCTGGTCATCCGGCCCATTCGTCACTTGAAAAAGAACTCAAGCTTCATTAGCAAAGCCACGCTGCACTCAAACTCCCCCTTGTAAAGACATTTCTAAAATGGCACTACCTGCTTGTAGGAATAGGTTGATAAACTTTTCATGGTTTAAAAGAGCCACCTGTTGGTTTTCAAGCTCTTCTCATTGCCCTGAATCTTCATTCATCCTGCAAGGTCAGGTTCCTAACCCGTGTTAGTTGTGTCTCGTCTTGCTCATTTGAGGCCTGGCAGACATAGGTTATTCAGCAGGTTCAAGGGCTCGGAGCTGGCTCATACCACTAGGCCACCACCATCCCCATGGCGCGGTGCAAGGAGGCAATGTAAGGCCCCGGACATCAAGACCACCCGCAAGAAAGTAAAAATAAACGCTTTGACAAGCTGTATTTTGGTTTCAGCAAGAATGAACTACAGTAATCCATCCTGCAATCTGGCTGCACAAGGGCCTTAAGAATACCTGAAATAATACGACTGTAAATATAGCATCTGCAGAAAATAATTTTCCGCCTGACAGAATTATGTCCGTCAGTAACCTGTAAGGCTAGGAAATGAATTCAAGGTGCTTGTGTGCTCAGAGATCGTTAGGGTAAATGCCTTTGTCCCAGAGGATCTGGTGTGCAGGGAGGTGGCAGCATTTGGGATGAAATATGCTTTCTTCACCTTTTTAAATAATGCTGCTGGAAAGCACATTAACCTAAGCAGGGATGCACGGCGTGCTCCGTACTTCCTGTGGATACCGTTATGCTCGGATGCCTGTATTTAGTTGGCCTGTTATTTTGACCAGGATCACCTGCGGGTGCTACAATGCTGGAAGTGACATATGGGATAGCAGTGGAGCTCTGGAGTACTTCCAGAGCTGGACACCTTCAGGTTCTGTTCAATGGGCTAATCCATGGTAGTCTGATTCTTCAAGGTCGCACTCTCTGGGACGCGGACCTCCAGGACATTGCCATCTCCTCCACGTCCACCCCAACCTCTCCCTCCCCAAAGTAACAAAAAAAGCAGGGGGCGTCAACGCTGACATCTGCTTCACGCCCCCTGAATAATTCAACGCCAGGCTCGTCCGGATCCAAGCTCTCATTATTAATTCATTCGACTTTGTGGGCAAATTTAAGAGGCGCGGTGCGATGCGATAAATGTAGGCAGATAGAATGGGGTTAGCATCCTCCATCCTCTTATGGCGCGTATTAGCATGCTCTGCTACTTATGCACCCCATTTAAAGACACAGAGGCAAAGAGAGATCAGCGAGTCACGGCACCCCTGACCTCGCAGTGCTGACCATACAGGGGTTACCAGAGAGAAATGACAGCGTGACTTAAGGGGGCGATTAATCGCGGAGAGTCTGAGTCAGTACTTAGCATCATCGAATATTAGATGAAATGCTGAACTTCTCTAGGATTCCTATGAGACCAGGGTAAGGCCTCTGGCAATGTAAATAGCTTGGTTTGAAATACTCCAATGCCTAAATATGCATTAATAAAAATAAGGTGACTGTGTAATGCCTGTCAGCCTAGTGATAATTGTGATGCAAGGATGTGGAACAGACCAGCCTTGCAGAACGTGGCATCTCCAGTGAAGCTACCAGCATCGCTGAGCTCGCAGGAGATGGGAGAGTAAAGATGCAGTGATGCCTTTTAACAAGCTACTACAACAGGACGCCAGACAGAAAATTGGAGGTGAGATTTTTGGGTAGCGTTCAGGTCTTTGTTATTTTTAAGTGACAAATCTGAGAGGAAGCCAATTTGTTTCCTGGCTGTGAGACTGAAACACAAATTGGAGCCACAGGAAAAAAAAAGCACACACAGCTGTTACTGGGAAATAAGTAAGAATGATATTCACTGTAGGACGTATGAGCGATTTACAGGAACATTGCAGGAAACAGCCCACCATACGATAAGATACTCACCTCCCCATCCATATGTCCAACTGACATTTTAATTAAGGGAATATGCAAAGTTACACATCATGATGACCTTTAAAACTTAAATATATACTAAGTTGTTGCTCTCCTTTGATTCAAGCACAACCCAGTTTTCTTCTGGTGTGTTATAAATGCATCAGCCATTGAGGCTCTATTCTGATATACAGTGCTATAGTTTACATTCCAATGAAGGATTGTGTCAGGAATGATCCCTGTCTGCTAATGTTTTGTCCTTCTTTTCCCTAAGTTCCTTGCTCTCCTCTTCTGACCAGCATGTGTTGCTGGTCTTTCCCAGTGTGCTCACTCCAATGTGTGTGTTTGCATTCTTCCAGTGGGTCTGGGTCTGTGCTTCTTTTTGGCCAGCAGGTGTCACTGTTCATCTGGTTCTGCCCTTTGAGTTCTTCTCCGTTTTGCCCCAGTTTGCCCTAGCAGTTCCCCTCACTCTCTGGGTCACCCCAGGGTTGAATACGTTGAGTGTGTGGCTGAGAACCACGCATCCTCTGAACGTCTGGACACATTTGGTTAGCGGTTAGCCCAAGTTTCTGTCAGCCCCATGTTCATTATTTTCTGTGTGTTCTGTGTATGTGCTGTAGTATTGGTCCTTGCCTTTAGCATCTTGGTTCCTGGTTTACCATGCCTGTGCCCATTTTTGTAGCCATATTTCATGCGCTCCTTGTAGCTCCTGGCCCCCACTATTTCAGCAATTGGTAATGTCCCACACCTGTACTTTGTTGATACCTTGTTATCTGTGTGTATATGTGCCAGCCCATACCCTGTTCCTCTGTCAGCTATTATTGTTTTACCTGAATCTGTTGGTTGTCCCTGACTACTTACTCTGTTTGGTTTGGCCTTTGTTAGCTTCCTGTATCTGCCTTTGTACGGACCCCCTGTGGTCCCCTTTGTTTCTATTTCATCTTAGTTCAGTGGATCGTTGTCAATCACGCCCCATCATGACAGACAGTATGGTGTCTCTGACCCCAGTAGTAGAACACAAAAAAACCATCTTGTATAAGTTTGTCAGAATATTACTGGGTTCCACCAGTGAGTGACACAGATCCTATCCAATTACATTCAGTTCAATTCAATTTTATTTGTACAGTGCATTTTCACAACATTACATTGTCTCAAAGCACTTTGCATTATCCCTTCCCAAAGCCCCCTGTGAACAAGCCAAAGGTGACAGTGGCAAGGAAAAATTTCATAGGAGGAAGAAACCTTGGGATAAACCAGACCCAAAGGGGAAGCCCATCCTCTAGAGGCCAGAAGAGGAAGTCCTAACTCTAATCAGACACAAAGGGGAAGCCCATCCTCTAGAGGCCAGAAGAGGAAGTCCTAACTCTAATCAGACCCAAAGGGGAAGCCCATCCTCTAGAGGCCAGAAGAGGAAGTCCTAACTCTAATCAGACCCAAAGGGGAAGCCCATCCTCTAGAGGCCAGAAGAGGAAGTCCTAACTCTAATCAGACCCAAAGGGGGAGTCCATCCTCTAGAGGCCAGAAGAGGAAGTCCTAACTCTAATCAGACCCAAAGGGGGAGCCCATCCTCCAGGAGCAGCAGAGGAAGCCCTAACCAGACTCAAAGGGAAGCCCATCCCCCAGGGGCCGGCAGAGGAAGCCCTAACCATAGCCAGAGCCAAAGGGGGAGCCCATCCCCCAGGGGCCGGCAGAGGAAGTCAAATGGACAAGATGGCAAAATCCTATTTACACTATTGCAAATTTTAAGATTTGAGTGTCAATGCAGATCGCAGGCAGGTGATGGCACACAGGTGCTGCTGCTGCTTCTGATTGCAGGATGAACAGTGGTACAGCAGCAGACCCGGCAGAAGAGGTGTCACAGGCAACAGCGTAGGCAGAATATCTTGATTTTTGGGGTCTTCAGCCAGCACACCCCAGGAAGGTAGGCGAAGTAAAAAGTGATTTAGCCAAAGTAGGGGAGACTAGAGGCAGTACAAACAGATTAGCACAATATGTAAGCTCCAGCAGGTCTTGCTATGGCAGCATAAGTAGGTGGGAGAAACAGGTGGGAACACAGGTATGGGGAGTCCCTGAACGCAGGCGTGGGGAGTCCCTGAACGGAGGAACGCATGCATGGTGAATCCCTGAATGCAGACGTAGGGCGTCCCTGAAGGCAGGTGTGGGGTCCCTAAACAAAGGTATGCTGAGTCCCTGAATGCAGGTTTGGGGAGTCCCTGAACACAACCATGGGTAGTCCCTGAACGCTAGCGTGGGGAGTCCCTGAATGTCAGCACTCCAGTTCCACAGGGGAGTGTGAAGCTGGAGTGATAGCACTGACAGTTCAGTCCATCCAAAGCCAATGGTACTGATCCCCTCCCCCCAGCTCTGCACCTCACACTGTAGGCCAGACTGAGGGTGAATAGCTAGCTAGAGCTAGAACTAGAGTCTCTATAAACTAGACTTTGTGTTATTAGTTTTTTTGTTATTAGTCTTGACTTGAGTATTGAGAGTAAGCCTGAATCTCCCTTGAATCAGATCCAACTCTCACATGACCTCTAGATCACAAGCCATAGATAAAAGCCTTCCCATATATCAGAGGGTTAGTACTATGTCATGGAAGGACTTAGGGGTTTTGGTGGGTACGATGCATTTCAAATGTTTTGGAGTCTTATTTGAATCAGAATCAGATTCTTTACTGCCACACCACCAAGGTCAGTGGAAATGTGTATTGGCATAGGTTGCTACAGCTGGAGACACCATCACAAAAGACACGGAACAACTAGGGCATAAGCAGATAGAGAATAAATACGAGACACAAGATATACAACAGAGAGGCATAAACACGAGGTAGGAGATAATATACAGTGGTTTGTGCAAATATAGTGCAATGCTGAAAATTGACACAATACAGTGGTACAGTGGTACAATATAAAAAAGCATACATGTAGCGCATGATATACATGGGAACAGGCAATGTGCTATTATAATGTGCAAGTGTATCATCAGGGGGTCTGTGCTGATGAGAGGGTAAACATTGAAAGGGTGCAAATGTTGGAGTGTTGTTTATTACAAGTGGGGGGGGGGGTACTATGGAGGATTCTGATAGGAGGATGATCAATGCTGTAATGCACAATAGGATTCTTAGACATTATCGAAAGAATTGCACAAAGAGAATCATCTGCAAAATGACGAAAACAGAGTTCAAAAGCCCAAACATAATACAGGGTATTCTCACCGGGAACACTCAAGAGTGTTGGGATATCAATGACAACA
The DNA here is from genome assembly GCA_026774425.1 of Petrocephalus zakoni. Taxonomy (NCBI): domain Eukaryota; kingdom Metazoa; phylum Chordata; class Actinopteri; order Osteoglossiformes; family Mormyridae; genus Petrocephalus; species Petrocephalus zakoni. The sequence goes on from JAODKN010000037.1 coordinate 16,807,690, forward strand.
TGACATTAACTGTAGTAAAATAACATAAAATAAGAAAAATTAAAGGTAAGGCACAGAGCAGTAGAATCTCTGTACCCTTCTCTATCATATCCAGCCCATCAGTTTTCATTTCCATGCATTTCTCTGATTCCTCCATACCTTCGACGACACGCGCCTTCGATGCTATCAGATATTCAGGAGAATTCCTCAAAGCCATAACCATGCCGGTCATAATTATCATCATCATCCCATCTCCATCATCCCTGGCAGAAAATGTACAGTCATCATACAACTTCAACGTGCTAAGTGCATTTTGATAAAAGCCATTACAAACAATCCGCAGCTGGTGATGCCTCTCTCTAAGACTTCCATAGTAATCTTCAGCATAATCACTGCTTCTCAGAAAGACATCTGCAAGTTGAGCTGAATACATTAGGACCAATGGTTTAGATCAGGGGTCTCCAACTCCGGTCCTGGAGAGCTACTGTCCAGTAGGTTTTCTCTCCTACCTGCCTTCTGATGAGCCACACCTGCCCTCAGGTAAATACCAGGAACAGGTGTGGCTCATCAGAAGCCAGGTTAAATAGAAAACCTATTGGATAGTAGCTCTCCAGGACCGGAGTTGGAGACCCCTGGTTTAGATCATAGACCTGGAATTTCACAGACCTGTAAAACTGTTTTGGGTGGGGGGTGATCAGCGATTTCATTACTTCATTACCATTTCCATATTTTTCAGATTAAAATAGAAGTGTGAGTATTAGGGGTCATACTAAATAGAAATGACAGTTTATAGTCCTATTCTGGAAATTAACCAGCTCCATCACAACACCCCCAGCATTCCATGACCTGGTGGAATATTGGGCACAGAGTCAACATCATTCACGCTCCTGTAAAATTAACCCCAATAATTATCCCGCTCTGGGGTTCAGGTATTTTACCTGTAGTTTAATTTGCATGCATTCTGAACTTCTTAGGCATTTAGAAGTTATCTAAGTCACAGCCCAGTCTTAGAACAAAATCAGTATAACATATACAATTCAGAGTGATCCCATGTTATGCTCAACATAACCCTAAAATATGCAGGGATTATTGGTCAGGGCATTTAACCAATCTGGTATGTTGCAGGTTAAAATGCGTTACAAGCAGGTGTGTCCAGACCCGTTAGCATTTGACTAGACAGCATTACAAATTGACCTCTTTAATTCTCTGTGAAATGAATGATGTGGGGCTTAGAGGGTTTCGAATTGAAACTGAGTGTTTCGACGTGTTATTTAATGTCTGTTGAAGCTGTAAATATAAAGTTGATTCTGTGGAGGATTTTGAATTTCATGCGTGTAAATCCAAAATAATGTCTTTCGATGTGTATTTGTGATTATAAGTGATTTGCATTTTCACTCACTTAAATTGCCTTTAAATGTCTGAGTGTAAATAAAGAGCTTTGCTGGCTGATTGACAGAGACACTAAAATGAGCTCCCGGAGACTGACAGTTAATAAAGCCCTATCCCAGCATCCGGATGGAGATCATGACAGAGAGGAGTTGGTTTCTAAGATGATTGTGAAGATCCTCACTGTGTGCTCTCTTCAGAGCAGGAATCTGCCACGTCCCAGCATTCATCAGACAAATCCTATGGGACACTCATCCCAGCCTCAATGGAAGGGACACGGAAATCTAAGGGCGGGAATGTGGAAGGAATATGGAAGGAAATATGGATGGTCCCAAATGCTGAGGCCGATTCTCAGCTTCTACTGTAATAACAGTACTACTGAGAGCTACTAATTTTGCCACCACTCAGATGCATGACATATGATTAGCATCTTTACAATGAGTTACAGCGAACATTATAGTGGCCAGCTGGGAGGTGAGGCATGGATCGCATTGGATGATCACGCGGTCTTCATTGGCTGTTAACTGAAAAGGAGATGTAACTGCCAGTCTGATGAATATAGAGAGTGGGAGGGAAATTGTTCCTGAAACCATGTCACTGGAATCATTTCGCATGATCATCTCTGTGGGTGGTTTGTTTCTATAACAGTGATACTAAACCGACTCAATGTGAAACAGACAAGCTGGCCGCAATCAGATGCATGGCATGAATAGAGAGAGACCCAGCTTTTCCTGTACAATTCCGTCCCATATGTTACTGTGCGAATGCTTTGGTGCTTACAGAGGATGTTTTCTCCCTAGGAAGTATGTACCCGAGAAGCCTATAATGAAGGCTGGGTGGCATGCTACAGGAAATCCAGCACTTCATGGACTATTCAAGGCTACACCAGAAAAGCTGAGAAAGGGGCACCCCAGAAGAACTTGGGATGTGGAAGATTGTAATGAACAGGGACATTTGCACAGCTTGGTTTGCACATTCAGCAGATTTGCACAGACAGTAACGATGTATTTTATTGAGCATTTTCTGCTTTATGGAGTGGTTTTGTCTTGCAGGAGCTTGGTCTACATTGACTTAATGTCCCTCCTACAAAAGAAAATGTTTCTTTAGTGGTGTTATTTTAACAAAATATAGGGCTTTATCAGTGTTGGAGTAATGATCTAAAAGCACAATAATTGGTTTAGGATATGTACAATATTTAGTGCAATCACAGTAGTGTGAAAAAAAAACTTCTTTTACTGTAGGGCAGGGGTGCCCAATACATTGATCGCGATCAACCAGTAGATCGTAGAGACAGTGCGGGTAGATCACATGACATTCGAAAATGTTTTTAATGTTAGCCAATCTTCTATCCTCCCCTTGGCACTAGGTTCGCCATTAGGTTACCGAAACAAAATACAAATGTATTGCGAGCTAATGCGAAACTGCAGTGAGCAAAGTGACCCAGCAAGCCTTCCAATTTATATCTACTAAAAAGGGATATATAACAATGAGCAGGGGAGCCAGACCAAGTAAGAAACCATAAATGTACTGCATTGCATTGTGCTGTGAGGATTCATGCAGTGATGCAAGGTTCGCCAACATGTACTGTATATATAACGTATACTCAGTGTGTGTGTCTGTATGCATATATGTGTGTACATATATATATATATATAGATATATATATTAGGGCTGTCAAAATTGACGCGTTAACGCGGATTAATCCAGCATCGTGATTAATCTGATTAAAAATA
>JAODKN010000037.1:16816279-16829824 GCA_026774425.1 Petrocephalus zakoni
GACAATGAAAGATGATAACTTTATTTAGCTGTTTTTATTTGATGGTTGGATTTTAATGCTGAGGTTTTTTTTTTTTTTAAGGAGGCGGGTCTGAGGTAGTGACGGGCCCCCAGAGATCATGGGCCCCGGTGCGACCGCACCTGCTGAACCTGCTATAGTTACGCCACTGATGGTGCTTCATTCCTCTACAATACAGCCCAAACATTTTTTAAGAGATGGCATCTGTGCCCTAGTCACCACGACTCAAGGCCAACTATGTTCAGAGCACCACTAAACCGTCAATGACTGTTTCCAGGCGCCCTTCGGCAAGCCGAGGCCCATGTGCATAAACAATATTCAAAACAACATGAAATATTCAAGCGCCTTGTGACTCATGAGACGCCGCAGTTCTGCACATTCTTCTCTGCTCATTTTTTATTCAATTTCACAACATCCATGTCCACACATACTCATATGTATCTCTTTGTCAGATATCAAACTCAAAACAATGACTAAACATAATCTAAAGATGTTTCTGGCTGGGGGTGGTCAGGAATTAGATGGGGGACAGTGACCTTGCTTTTTATTAAGCATGTTAATCGGTCTTGTAGGAAGAAACAGGCCAAAGTGGTTTTAAGAGTCTCACAACAAAAACACAATCATAGTCTAACCCAGGGAAGTTCGGGGTGGAATTTCGATATTTTCTGGGCTGCCAAACTCAGGATCTGCATTATGGGGAGCTTAAAAAAATGCTACCTTCACATTCTGTAAAAACGTATGGCCAAGGTTTACTCAATGCCACTGTGAGATTTTTAAATAACATGGTACAAAATATCGCCCAGATGTCATTAATGAAAAATGACAGTATAAAAAGGCGGAGTACGTGAAGACCTTAAACAACAGAAAGTGCTGAGAGACAGCAGGCTGCCTGATAGTCTGTCCTTCTGACTGTCAAAAATAGAACGTTACTCAGGACTCTGAACGGTTCACGTCGGTGGTACTGACCAGGCCACAGGCAGGCTTCCAGGTACAGACATACAGGGGAGACAATAGGCGTCTGAGTCCTGCAAAGCCGTCAGGTGTGTTCCATACATGAAATAAGGGTGCAGTGGCCAGACCATGTGAATGGTCTTCAGAAAATGACAGAAAAGGAACCCAGAGATGCAGTGTGGGATCTGCACTGCTATAAGCACTGCCCAGAAGAACAGCAGGAAAATGGTTGAGGGGGCAGTTAACAGATGGTGTTTATTAATTCAACTACAGCTTTCTGATTATCAGAGTGGGCAGTTTAGAAACAGCATTTTGCCTAGCTACATGTTCTTAAAGTGCAGGAGGAAATGGGACTAGAGCACAGGGAGGACATGCAAAGTGTGCAAACAGAGACTTTGGCGAGGGATTCAAAGCCCATGCACTCAGGATGGGAGTCTACAGCATTACATGCTATACCAGCCAACAGCATAGCATCCTTTAATAAAAATGTAACTTAATTTTCAAAGGAGGTTGCACTTTTATTCCTAAACACACCCTATTGTGGATGTAGTAAAAATCCGAGCCTCTTTGTAATGGGGGAAGAGTCCTCCCTGCTGGATCCGTCCCTGTTCCTGGCCCTGTTAATGAAGAGCCTTGCAGGCCTGATCTAGGGACCCATCAGAGCCATTCCCACTCTATGATCACTACTAATGAAAGAGGACGGCATCACTGGTGACCCACAGTCAGCGAGCCGCCCGGGAAGGAAGTGGCGAGCGGCTCTTTTAGAGACAGCCTGTCAGCTTATTGATCCTGCTGTCATCTGTAATGCTGGGCCTGTGTAACAGCCACACCAGAGGCCATAATCATGACGAAGCGCCTTTATTCTTACGCCACCCGTGTGAGACCCAAGGCTGCCATCCCGTATCCTCACCTGTATCCATGGCGACACCGTTTCCGCATTACACGACACAAACTCACTCACTCACTCAGCCTGCCTATTTAACGAGCAATGGAATATCTCTACCTATGTTTAAATCAAATTTTGTCGAGCATAGACGTAGGTCCATACCTCAACAATGCTAGTGAAAAATGCATCGTAAAACCACCATTATTTGGGCAGGAATCTGTATTCTTATCGAAACGCATCTCCAACCATTCTGTGTTTTCAAACGCCAATTCACAAAATCAACACAAATGTCAATTTAGCCCTAATGGGTGGCCTTTTCAATGCACATAGGAATCAGCCTCCCCACTCCCCCTGCCTCCACACTTTCGGCACTCAGTATAAATAGCGTGTCACCCCATTGGCTAAGGCCTCGCTGATGCCGTTGCTCCCCACCTAGCTGAAAAGCAGCAGACGTACATGATCTTCTACATGAGGACCCGTTACTATCTGATGGGCACAGCTGGAAGTGTTTACCTACATCAGCAAGCATCTTTGATGAAAGCACCTTTTCCTTTAACTGCATCGTTAAGGAGCTGCGATGCTAATCCGGATGTTGATGCTAGCTTCAATGGAAAGGTTAAAAGGGGTTATAAAAACTCCTTATTTTCAGTTTAGGAAACATTTCAATTTCCCGAGTTAGTGGCATCGCCCTCTCCTGTCTCCGTAAAAATTTCAGCAACATGTCCTGTCTGTCGCACAGCCATTATGTCATTGGTTTTGAATTAATATTTATATGAATTTGACAGAATAATGACCATTGCACCATTGTGTTATCCCACTGATTATACTGGCCTTTAAAATAATCTGCATCTTGTTGTCTAGCCAACACTAGGAGTGATTTGGAAGGAGACGGTCTCTCTATCTCAGCTGGTATTTTATGCATTTTATGAGTGTGAAATACCTTCTGACATTTCAGTGAGTCACATCAGGCCTTGTACTTTAAATGCCTTTTTTGTGCTTAAAGAGAGCTTGCGGGGTACTTGGTCCATATCTGCCTACTGCTGTTAACCAACAGTATTCTGCTTTAACTTGGGTATAGCCTCTAGATCTCGATCTACATTAAAGTATGACTAATTAGCTTAGGTTTGGCTGTCTTCCATGCAGCTAATTTCCTGCGACGGTTTCCCATGTAAATTGGGCAGATCACCCAGCAGCGCTACCACAGCTATAGAGAGAGAATGTCGCCAATCTCATTATGTAGCTCACAGCTCAAAGCAACATTCCAATGCTGAGGCCTAAAGCACAGACTTACAGTTTTTATCTTGCAGCTTCAAGCACGCAGCCGCGCAGTCCGGGGAGATCCCAGTCAACCGTCTAGCCAAAACTTGTTTTTCAGTCAGTCAAACCCAATTGCTTTTCTACCAAACAGACAAAGCTCACTGCAAAAGAGAGTGCATTGCTCTGCAATTGTGTTGTATTGCACTGAATTTTATAATATTTTTACAATTTAAATTCCAGAAGTAGCTACACCGCTTTTAATAAAAAATTATATTTAGTGTAATACAGACCATTTCCACCTTCTGACTGGGTTCTGTTCAGACAGTCAGGTTGTACGTCGAAATGGACGCATGCTTTTAATAGAATAAGATTATTGCTTTTAGGCGTGAACATAAGCCTGGGATGGTTGCGCTGCCATACAGTACTGTACTTTTTTTTTGGTCGTAAGTTGTTGTAAATCACACAGATTGCACGTAGTAGACAGAGGAGGACAGATTTCAGGTCCAGAAAATAAAAATCCAGACCAGGATTTTGTTTCAACCAATCAGCTGAGTACTATGTGGCTGTTCAGCTAGTAAGTTGAAACAAAATCCTGGTCTGGATTTTTACTTTCTGGACCTGAAATGTCCAAAGTGCAATGGTCGTAGATAGTCTGTAGTGGGGCGTTTAGTTGAGAATTCAGTTTGCAGGTTACCTGCTGTGGGCGTCCTCAGTGGCCATGCCCACTCCCAGGTGGTGTCCGTTTGTGCCCGCCCTCTCCTGCAGTCAATCTGTCACCTGTGCCCTGACATTGTGTGGCTGGTGTCAGTGGCTTAACACTGTTATTTATAGTTAGCCTAAAGGAAATGTTTGAATAATTTATTGCAGTGTTTTACCTTTTAGCATTGCATGTAAGACAATTGCATTTATTTTGTTGAATTTTAAATATAGCTTTGCAGCAGCAACCAATGCACTCAATAAAATTTAATCTACGCTGTTTAGATTCCGTCTGTAAAATGTCAAATACAGCTTTCATATTTCAGACACCCTATCAGGCTCTTAATTGACTTACCTCTCTGCTTATCCTAAAATGGAGTATTTTTGAAAAAGACGGATCAGCCCTTCGCATCTATTCCATCTTAAGCTGGGAATTGCAAACGGGGCTTTGAGTCATAGAGCTGCATTTATTATTAATTATCGTCCATTTAAACCTCCATTGGCGAACGAGCCGGTTTAAATACTGCAGAGCAGTTTAAGCTCCAGCCGTCACCAGGCTGTTTATTGGTGTGCGATAACAGGGATTTTCTGTGATGCCTCAGGGAGCGTCTGCGTCTTAAAAACGAAAGGAGCGATCCGGAAATCTGATGTTTTCTGAGGCAGAGAAACTAAGCATCGCTTTTCACGCCTCCTGAACGTACTGTATGATTCCAATTCCGCCCATTAAGTTTGCCTCCCGTCTCTGCCGCTGCCCGATCTTCGCTGAACCGAACCCCGACTGATAAATGAGGACGACTGAAAAGTGGCACGTTTGATTTGCTCTCTTAATACAATAGCTTGGGGGACTCACAGACGGCTTGTCTCGAATCATCCTGCCAGGATCCTACCCAAACAGGGAAATCGGATAATATGATGCCCTGCTATCTCAGCAGCGCTTTACAGGCAAGACGTTGCCAATTGAAATTCCATGGCCTTGCCTTTGTCCCTATTGAATAATTTTAGTTAACTATAGTAATAGTGGCATCCCAATCCTACTTCAGATTCGTTACCTACCTGCTCCTGTGGCCAGTCCCATCTCTCACTGCTTGGTCCAGGTCCACCAAAAATCAACATAAATTCATTGTTTCCACATCCATCCAGAAACTGCCATCTGCATCAAGATGTTTGCTTCGTCAAAGTATCCCAGTACTAATCTGCGATTACATTTACTTATTTGCTTAATTTGTTCACATTACAACATGGAGTACCTATTTATTATAATTTGCTAAGTGTACTTTAAAAAGGAGCAGTTTCCATATTTCCATGCCGCCACAAGCGATTGGTAATAGAACACTGTCACTGCGATATCAGTTTCGTCTTCAACAATAATTGTTTATGACACACAGTCTCTTAGATTGACATCTGCTTAAGTACTAAATATTTATGAATATAAAATATTTCATCAGCAACTAAAAACCATAAATTCATGCATTTCAAAATGAAATGGAATAACTCAGCAGTGCATGTCACTGAATTAAAATATATATTTTTTTTAATTAAATCATTGTTGCATACATGATCGATAGATGTCTTTTAGTTGGTATAGTGTACACAGACTGTAATTAAGCTCCAACAAGAGCCCTTTAATCAAATAAGTCTGTCTACTAAACTGATTGATTTTAAACATTGAGAGCCATAGAGCCAATTGTATGATACAGCCAACCCTAAAATAAAGACCCTAGTCATGCATTCAGGGTTACAAAAATCTGTGAAGGAATCCCTCATTCTGAAGAGTCCAGTGAATTCAAGCATGGTACCATCTAGGGGTGTAAATCACAGCTTTCCTCATGATATGATACCAATATCGATTCCTTAAGACAACGATTCGATTTTTTTCGATACCTCAGAAATTCCCATGATACGATACGATATGATTCGGTTCGATACTAGGGTTAGTAGTCGAAGTAATGAAATTTCACACAATCCTTTACATTACAATGAATTATGCGACTATAATTAGCATTTTGTCATATTTTTGGGGATTGAAAACTAAATCTAGTCCACATTGCAAAAGTGTAGTCAAGTATGTCCCATAAAATAAGCAAAATAAAGTGCAATAAGGTAAAAATAAAACTTTGGATGGATGTAGATTAACATGGTGACTAATTTTTATTTTGAATCAAGTCTTCTCCAGACAAATACAAAAGTGTGACAAAAAGTATGTCCGTAAGAAGTAAAATAAAGTGCAATAAATTCACATTAAAAAAAAAAACATTACATGGATAGATATGTAGAATGAGGAAGATAAAATTCTTCTGCGGTGAAACAAGTATGTCAGTATAGTCTTTTTTGAGAGTTTTTTTCTACGAAAAATTAACTGGTCGACCTGTTCAGGACGCTAGGTACTAAACACACGCTCTGAAGGTACGCTACCTAGCACAGGTAAGCCTTAGCTACCTAGCACAGGTAAGTCTTAGCCAGGTCTGCCAAGAGAGGAAACTCTGCCTCACTTTGATCGGCTGTCATCTTTGAAAAACTTTTCCGTTATCTTAACTTTTTCTAGTTCTTGATTTAGTCGCCGGTTATCATCCAACAAAAGGTTAATTTCCGCTCTCCTAATCTGACATAAACCACACTCACAAACACTTTCAGGTTACTGTGCCACCTCGAAGGGACGGACTCCGGTCAGGATGGGTGTCCAGCATTTCCGATCCTGGCTGTTCTGTTTAGGAACAAACACAAGTAGCGAATGTCATACATTCAGCATAACTCACACGCAGAAAGCGAATTCTACCGGTAGAGGCAGATGTTTAGGGATTACAGGTTTACGTCTGCAAAACGCACTAAATGTCACTCCTGGAGAAATTGGTACAAGACGCTAACGTGGCTACAGCCATTTAAAAAGAATGTAACCTTAGCGTGATATGACGAAGCCGGATCCACTAAAACTGAAATCAAGTCTAATGATCATATCGAAACGGCGCTGCATGATGCACTGTAAGAAAAGTCCGTAAAAATAGGGTCCAATGTACCGTGTTAATATTAAGGAATTCTCATGGGTGTTTTTCACGGGTGTTTTACCCTCTAATTTGAATTTCGCGTTGCATTTTGGGAGCGAGTGCACCCGCTTAATTTAACAAAAATAGTCCGTAAAAAGAAACCGATAATGTACTGCAAATTTCCTGCAGTGCCACCTGCAGACGTAATGCTACATACCGCCACCTACAGCGTAAAAGCGCAGGTCATGTGTACGTCGGAGTGGATCATGAAAACAATACTGGAACAGGCGAAAAAACTACAAACGCATGGATCGATATTCATGTGGTCATGTAGATGCATCGGATCGTTTGCCATTGTATCGATACAGATCGATGTACCGTTACATCCCTAATACCATCATAGGATGCCACCTTCGCAATGTCAGTTTGTGATATTTCTTCTTTGAAGATGGAAGATTCCACAGTCCACAGTAAGTAGTGTTATTGCAAAATGGAAGCATTTAGGAGCAACAGGAAGTCAGCAATAAAGTGGCGGACCAGAGCAGGGGTCGCTGAGTGCTGAGGCACGCAGTGCGTAAAATTCACCAACGCCCTGTTGACTTAATAACTGCAGTACAATACAAACCTCTTCTGGCATTAACCCCAGGACAAAAACTGTGTACTGGGAGCTTCATGGAATGGGCTTCCATGGCTAAGCAGCTGCATGCAAGCCTCACATCACTAAGTGCAATGGCAGGTTTCGGATAGAGGGGTGTAAAGCATGGCGTCACTCGACTCTAGAGCAGTGGAAAGGTGTTCTGTGGCGTGATGAATCACGCTTCTCTGTCTGGCAGCCTGATGGATGAGTCTGGACTTGGCGGATGCCAGGAGAAGGTTACCTGCCTGACTGCATTGTGTCAACTGTAAAGTTTGGTGGAGGAGGGATAATGGTTTGGGGATGTTTTTCAGGAACTAGGCGAGGCCCCTTAGTGCCAGTGAAGGAAACTCTTAATGCTTCAGCAAACCAAGACATTTTTTTGGAGAATTCTGTGCTTCCAGCTTTGTGGGAACAGTTTGGGGAAGACCCTTTTCTGTTTCATCATAACTGTGCCCCAGTGCACAAAACAAGGTCCATATAGACCTGGTTGGGTGAGATTGGTGTGGAATAACCTGATTGGCCCACATAGTCCTGACCTCAACCCCATCAAACACGTTTCGAATGAACTAGAACAGAGGTTGCAAGCCAGGCCTTCATGTCCAAAGCCTGACCTCACAAATGCTCTTCTGGATGAATGGGCAAACATTCCCACAGACATACTCTGTAATCTTATGGAAAGCTTCCCAGAAGAGGGGCATCTGTTATAGCTGCAAAGGGGGGACTAGCTCCATATTGATGCCTATGAATTTAGAATGGGATGTCATAAAAGTTCCTGTAGGTGTAATGGGCAGGTGTCCCAGTACTTTTGTGCATGTAGTGTATGTCTATGGCAGAATAAGGGGGCTCAGTGTGAAGTTGACATTACCTGTGACTAGCGTCCTCTCCCGACACGCTCACATCATAGAGAGTACGTGTTTTCATTGATACCTCCTAAAGGTTGATATGTCTTTAAAGGTCGTATCTATAACAATGCATACTGCAAGGCTTCCAGAAAGCATCCAAGTTATTATTTTTTATAAGAACAATTTATTTAAATGCATTCAAAACATAATTATGAGGTGCTTTAATAGTAACATTCCTGTACAGGCCATCTGATAACGTCACTCTTAGAGCTGTAATACATTATATACCTGCAAAGCAATTTTGTCCTTCTTTCTCCTGCTGTCAGACATGCGGGACTTTGCGATATTATGGAGAATTAGCTATGTGGGTCTTTTATTAGACGTGGAGCTGGGGTCCCTGGTCCAGGAGAGTCGCGTGGCACACGCCGGTTTTCATTTCAGCTGAGCTCTTCATTAATTAGCTTTGGCTGATAAGTTGATTGAATGTGCCGCACCATTGAAAGGAAGTGAAACCGAATGCCTCACTTTTCAGTCCTATTAAGCCAAAATAAAAGTGTAGCAATTACGTTTTGTGCCAGATACGGCCTCCCCTTCATTTCCTGATCTGCGAAACTGCTGCTAAACGGAATAATGAGGAGGTTATTCAGAATAATCAATAAGGATTAATGAATCCTCCACCTCGTCTTTCAAAGGCAAAGAGCAATTAATTAATCATTCATTTTAATAATGAAAATGGGCTAAACAAAAGAGGAGAACCGATTCAGAAACCACATCTACTTACATAACTATTGGTTTAGAGTGATTTCAGCTTAAAACGAGGCCCGTAATGTTTTTTTTTTTCCCAAGCACTTGTAGGGTTATTAGGCTGATGTGCATCCCATGAAAAATGATAGCAAATTGATACTTGTGTCTTTGGGGATCCCATATTGATCCATTCTGCTCTCCGCTGTGCGGGGCTGAAATTTGCAAGAACATGTTTTGATAGCTGGTTGTCAGGGAAACTCATCTCCAAGGAGGAATATGTATCTAGTGTAATGCTCTGCTTTAGTCATTGGCTGGGGGGTTATGCTTGGCTTCGCAGAGGGAGGTGGGTGGCTCAGTAGGTTAAAATATTGGAGTTGGGGTTCAAATCCCAGGGCCCAAAGAAGAGATTTCTCCACCGGGTCCTTGAGTTTCTCTGGGGACTGTCTGACACTCAAAAAAAAAAAAATCCATGATATTTTAAATAAAAGCATCTGCCAAATAAACAATGTAAAAAAGCAAGCTTGTTAATATGAGTAAATCTGGGAGTTTTTGTTAGCTGTGTGAGCAAAGTTAAAAGCATACTGCTGTCCTGCCGGTCCATGTTTTTATTTAGTTCACTCATTTATAGATTTTATATTTCTTCCTTCTTACGTTTATTTCTGTCCTCGTTACTTGCTTCTGTTCTTTGTATCTCATGCAATGCACTCTCACCAAGGTCCAGGAGTCTGGCTTTCTGGGTCCAGGAGTCTGTGTGAAGACCATAGATAAAGGCCCTGATTCTCACTTGTGTCACACCGGGAGCGGGATTTACGACCCATGAGAGCAGGCTGTGGGGTTTAGCCCTTCACAGGGGCGTTTATTAAGGGAATACAGGTTGGAACGGACAATACAGGACGGGTACAGGCGTGAGCCGCTGGCGTATAGGCATACGAACAGACACAACCCGACCGAGAAGACAGGACTGGGGCAGACTAAATACAGGAAACGCCAATCACCGGACACGAAACAGCTGAGGACGGGAGGATCTGCACGAGGGGAACGAGGGGGCGTGGCACACAGGAGGATCCACGGGCTGGGCATGACAACTTGAGTATCTGGGTGCTGCATTTATCCATAAGAGAGAGGCACAAACATGCTCATGGGAGTTTTACTTACACAAACAAGTTCTGAGGGCAGAATGAAAAATGATTGGTTCATGGAGATAACCAATCAAATCATATGTCAGATATCAGGTGAGCCAATCAGATGTGTTTGACTCACCTCCTCTACGATCTGATTGGTTATCTCTGCCCTTAGAACATGTTCTGCCCAAACCACAAACGCAACAGCAGAACATTACCATCATTCTGGCCCAATGTGGCGTAACACAGTGTGACAGGGCATGTAATATCGCGCGAGCAAACACTGCATGTATGTGCTAAAGTATAGAAAAACAGCTAATCTACAATTAAAGTACCTAGTCCATAAAGCAGGTCTGTCTGGGTATGGAGCACTGGTAGATCGATGTTAACAGCTCCACAGAAGGGCAACAGTGGAGGAGGAAGGTCTTTGAAAGCGGCGTCTACCAGCGACTTTATCGCATGAAATGAAGTCTCTGGGGAAAAGCCGTTGCACAGTAACAAACCCTGCTTAAGGACTTCATGCATCTTTTTCTGTTATTAATTATTTGTTTAAATTGTGCACAGGGAAACATTGCCTCATTACCAGTCCTGCCTCGTTCTGTCATGACCAGCCAAACAGACTTATATATTCTCATTGTGGAAGATTTTTTTATATGGGTAATTTGTTTATGGGATTGTTGGTTAATTTATTTTTTCTTTCTTTTAATGATTATTCCAGTAATGGGGCATAATTGAAGATGTGTGGTCCCCCATGGTGACAGCATTAATTAGACACACTAAATTAAGAATTTTATCCATTGATATCACTATATTTCTGTCAGCAAAAACTGAACATGGTCTGGGCTAATTTTAGCCCTGTGGTCATTCTTCCATGTGGCTATATTAAATTTCCACAGATATTAATTCAAGTTAAATTTCCCTTCAGAGATAGATTTGGGGGAGTGTCCAGAATCGCCGGTGGCTGAGTTGGATGACGTCACTTGCACAGCCTGGTCCTGGTTTCCCCCGATTAATATGGCTGTGTCTGTCCAGCACACCAACCCTGGGAGCTGTTTTGTTCAACCTCTTGTCACCAAACAGCATCTTACAGTTTGTCCCCAACAAGTGTTGTGTTCTCACACTTTTGGGCTGCCCACAAATGGTGATCTAACTGCATTCTTTAATCATGAATGAATTTCCGCCTTGGTTTTGACCTTTGTGTCTCTGAAGAATGTGGTAAGACTCTTTTCTCTCAGCAAATCTTTTATTGTTCCCACACTCCTTGTCATTTTTCCCCAAAAATATGCGCAACAGTCTGCCATCTGCTTTGTTCTTTAATCTTGACATATAAGAACCAGTTTCACACTTATATTTACCATAAAATACAGTGTGCAGGGCAGCGTGAGCTGGTGGTGTTATTACTCTGGTGGCGTTGAGTCAAAATCAATACAAACCTTATATTGACCTTCGACGACCGATGAACACTGGGGATTATAACCTCCAAGTGGACAATAAATAATCATGGCTGTAACTAAATCATCGTCAGTGCCAAATGGACCCGAGAAGGCTGATTGGTTATTTTGACAGAAAGCGCTTCAGTGGAAAGCCAAATGAAGGGGGCCGAGGAAGATGAGTTAGGCATGCGTGTCATTACCTTAGGACACTCAAAAGCAGCTTACTAACACAGATTTATAGGCCGAAAGCAACACCTTTATGAGACTAAGCAGCCAGGCACAGTCATGTTTTATGCTTAATTGTCAGGAATAGAAGACTTCATTTGTATTCGAAACACATTTATTTAGTCATTTATTTATGTATTTTAACTTTATGTCTATTTTAAGCCCTTTGCTAAGCCCTTGATATTATTTTTGTGCATCATGATACTGTAAGTGAAAATGGATGCACATAATTAATGCTTCTCTTTACCATGTGAGGTGCTTGCTCTGTTTATGTATTTCGGCTATTAGTGACTAAAATGCATGCGAGGCATATGAATAATGTCAAATAATCCCCTAAGCTGGATATTCTAAAATAATTCCTATGAATGTGTTTGTATTGTTTCTCCTTCCTACTATTAAATTTGTATCGCTGCTTGTGGGTTTGCCGATTTGTTTTAAATGAAATTAAGCAGCATCTGTTTTGTTTCTAAGTAAAATAACCTTTTATCTGGTTGCTGGGAAAATGCTGTTAAGCAAAGAAACCGTGGTTCCACTGGTGAGTGTGTTCAGGACAAAGACTTGCATGGCTGACTGAGTTTGGGGATCTCCGCAGGGGTACAGGATCAGACGCACGTTCCTCATTGCTCATACTGACATCCTTACATTGCAAGCAGTTGTTTTTCCTTTACACCAGCGCTGGCTAACACAGTCCTCAGGGACACCCAGACAGTCCACGTTTTTGGGGAGCTGGGAGGGAGCGAACGTGGTCTGTATGGGGGTCCCCGAGGACTGGGTTTGGGACTGCTTTACACTAATTTACATTACTTGTAATGGATAATTGATTTGCATATGAATAAGTAAAGTAGCGTGGGATGCATGTGGATCATTCTGTTTTAAGGTGCAAAGAAGGGTCCGCCGTACCACAAGCCAGAATCCAGACATGGCAGAAGCTTTGGCTTAACTATGACTGTGGCTGCATTCCCTCCAGAAAGGTCGACGTCCGTGCTGACATACGCTGCTCAGCGCAGAGCAGGTGACTGGTCCCATGCAGGTGCTTCCCCAGTCTGCAGGGAAGACGAGGAAGCACTTTGACACAGCTGGCGAGTTCATAGCATCCTAAAAGCAAGGATTTTGGGAAATCATAGTAAGCATGATCGAAGCACAGCCTTATGGGAAGGGGTCGAACCACAGAGACAAATTGTGGTTTTCAAGCTGAATGCCCCTCTGTTAAACAATACTGCTTTATGAACCTGTGGCCACTGGTGGAAATCTGTTTGTGTAAAAGAGACCGTGACGGTTACAGGGCAAATAGCAGGGCAGCCAATTAGTAAACCTTCAGACCAATGCCATAATCTCTAGAGAGAAAGAGCGAAAAGGAACTGAATCCATTAAAGTTACATTTTTTCCTGGTGGTTGACTTTTTCTTCTTTAATTCTCAAATAGAAGTGAGCAAATGCATGGCTAACAGGCAGACTATAAAGGTTAATTAAATTTCAGACACTACATATACTTTTTATCACATTGCTCAACTCCAATTTTTGCTCATTTTGTGAAGTTACATATAAAATATATTGTAAAGGATACACGCTAAGCAAAGACGCTGCAAAATCTTTCACAATATTTTAAATGGTTGAGTCCAAGCTTTTCACAGGGGGCCCCCCCCCCCCCACCCAAAAAAAAGGAAAAAACAAACCCCCCAAAAGACAACCACACAAAAAAGAACACAAAAAAACCCACACAAAAAAAAAACCCACAAAAAAAAAAAAAAAAAACAAAAA
>JAODKN010000037.1:16829924-16847935 GCA_026774425.1 Petrocephalus zakoni
TAAACGCTAAGCAAAGACGCTGCAAAATATTTAAAAATATTTTAAATGGTTGTTTCCAAGCTTTTCACAGCCCCCCCCCCCCCCCATCATCAGATGGTAGTACAGCCCTCCTCCTCATGGATCCAGCTCTTCAAGGCTACTCACAATCCACACTCCAGATCTCAGGACCGCATTACACTTGTTAGACAGCCTCATTTCACTCAATTTAATTTATAAAGTAATTATGTTGGGTCCTTGGGCAAGAGAGGGAGACTCATTTGCAACGAGACCGGTTACAAGTTTTATGGCATTCAGATGGTATAATTCTGGAAGCCCAAATTCCACCCAGAGGCTCGATAAGTGTCTCACTTGAATACTGATGCTTGAGTCTGGGCCAGTAGGAGACGGCTTGGGTTGCTATTTCAACTTTCAGCGGACCACCGCGGATAATTTACAGTTGAAGTGCAACAAGACACATTAGCAACACTTAAACTCCTTCACTGGAAATTCAACCTTTGAAGACCTTGAGAAAATATAGTGATATATCATCTGACTTATAATCAAACTGTAACTGAATATGAAAAAAACAGTTGAATGGTAATTCTGCATTTTGATGATGGCAAGAGATTTCATGGGTATTTTATTAAAATGATGTAACAGTATAAAAATACAACACAAAAACATTCCCATTTACTCTTAAACCTACCTTCCCCTGACCACCAGCTTCCCAAACACCCGCTACTTTCTGCTGCCATACAAAAAGTTGCACAACAAGCTCCATAACTTGTCTGAAAATAAACTTAACATCCCACTTTCTCTCCAGGAGTATCAGAATGATGCTGTGTTTTTTCACCCCCCAATCTCCCTGCAGAGGCCGCCTGCAAGCTGCGTCTTCTGTGCTCGATGTCTGCAGGAGCTGCCAATATCTCATCCAAAATGATCCTCCTAAAGCCTCTGCCACCTTGAGCCATAACACCTCTTTGCCCCGAAGAGCACAATGTGGGCCAGGAGAAGCTGCTCTCGTGGAAGCCTCTGACCCTCTCTGCCCCTTAGCTCATACTGCAGCTCTGCTCCTAAGTCAGTAAGCTTCTCCTCCTCTTTCTGCCTTTCTTATTGGCGGGTCTTTCTGCAAATCTCATTTAGGCTGAGAAGATCCCAGCTTGGACGCCACACCACCGGAGCGAACAGAAGAACTGGCTTCACCTGGATCTGAACCATCAGGATTGGGCTATCATCCTGAGTTGTCCCATCAGGATTGGCCCGTCATCTGCAGCTGACCCATTGGGATTGGGCTATCATCTGGAGCTGATGCGTTGGGATTGGGTCCTCGTCTGGACCTGACCCATCGGGACTAAGCCCTTTCCAAGAGCTGACCCATCGGGATTGGGCTGTAATCGGAGCTGCATTACCAGGAACTGGAAGAATGTTACACAGACCACAAGACAGCTAATTGTACAAGATTTAGGGGCATAGTCTGGCATTATTACACAGCCACCCAGCTCAATAATCATCAAAATGGGGTTTCTACTTTGTATTTTAGGAGTTGATTATAGGTTGTACCAACAGGACTATTAACATGGAACCTGGATGGGTGGATTATACATGTTATATCCCGTGTGAGAATACCAGTGTCGACCTCCAGCATCGTGGGTTTGCCTCCCACCCTATAAATTACTGTGTGGTGCAGAAGGGCTCTGCTGTCACAGACTTTCCTGTTGAAATCTCAGCTCTTAAAGGGGGCCTGTTACACTGTTACAGCTGTTCCCATCTGCTCTTAAAGGGGGCCTGTTACACTGTTACAGCTCTTCCCATCTGCTCGTAGAGGGGGCCTGTCACACTGTTACAGCTGTTCCCATCTGCTCTTAAAGGGGGCCTGTTACACTGTTACAGCTGTTCCCATCTGCTCTTAAAGGGGGCCTGTTACACTGTTACAGCTCTTCCCATCTGCTCGTAGAGGGGGCCTGTCACACTGTTACAGCTGTTCCCATCTGCTCTTAAAGGGGGCCTGTTACACTGTTACAGCTGTTCCCATCTGCTCTTAAAGGGGGCCTGTCACACTGTTACAGCTGTTCCCATCTGCTCTAAAAGGGGGCCTGTCACACTGTTACAGCTCTTCCCATCTGCTCTTAAAGGGGGCCTGTTACACTGTTACAGAGCATTTTAGAGAGAGGGTGAATAGAGTTGTACAATATGAGAAAAATAATTTGTTTTTGGAACACTGAAGTATATAAATCTATTCTAGTAGACCCCAAAATAAAATTATGAAAAGGAAAATGGCTATAATAGGGCTCCTTTAAACTGATGGAGTAATAAAGAGGGCTGACTGAACAAGGAGCATCCGCTGTGTTTCCACACCCCAAAGCCCTGTGACGTTGGTGTTATTATTTTCATACATCATATGTGCTTTATAAACAGCTCTGTGTTTCATTGTTATTGTCTGTAAATGCCCCAGTGATTGCTCTCCTATGAATAAATCCTGTGGATTCTCACTGGGCCACTAGCTGCCTCGCCCCTCATATGGCCCCTGGATGCCCCTTCCTAAGCATACCAGATCACTCCTGTATCCTAAAGCTTCTCGCCTGCGCCCCCTGGCTGCAGTAATCTAAAATGCGGCGGCGTCTCCTGCAATCGGCGCTCTACAGGCCTCCTGAAGATGTCATCAATAACCAGTTGATAAATGACCGGTGGCAAACAGCCTTAATATCTCCGTAACTGTGCCTCTGACTGCACTGAAGGGTTATATAGTGGGTCAATAAAGGTCTCTGCCAGATGTGATCAGATGGAGTAAAGGCAGGCCGGGATTTCAGGCAGTAAACCGGCAAGTACAGTGTGCCAGCTTGTAACGCCACAAGAGTGTCTCCTGGCATGCACTTCAGCAGAATACTTCACAGGACAAAGACTGTACTACATAAATTGGAGAGAGTATGTCTCTGTACCTAAGGGTATGTTTAAAAGCAATGCCTTTGTTTACTGTGACACAGGGCAGTTGTGGGAGTATCCGAGGAGCGGTGCAATTGGCTGTACGGCCCCTCTACGTCTGTGGAGTATCCGAGGAGCGGTGCGATTGGCTGTACGGCCCCTCCACTTCTGTGGAGTATCCGAGGAGCGGTGCGATTGGCTGTACGGCCCCTCCACTTCTGTGGAGTATCCGAGGAGTGGTGCGATTCGCTGTACAGGCCCTCCACTTCTGCGGAGTATCCGAGGAGCGGTTTGATTAGCTGTATGGCCCCTCTACTTCTGTGGAGTATCTGAGGAGCGGTGCAATTGGCTGTACGGCCCCTCTACTTCTGTGGAGTATCCGAGGAGCTGTGCAATTGGCTGTACGGCCCCCCCACTTCTGTGAAGTATCCGAGGAGTGGTGCGATTGGCTGTATGGCCCCTCCACTTCTTGTAATGAGCTGTATCAAGAGTATCAAAGCATGGTCACCATCTGGCTTAGGGTGTTTTCACACTTGGTCCCTTTCAGCTCTCAAAATGAACTCAGAGTGATTAGTCAGGATTTTTGTCCATATGTGTACACTCTAAATGAACTCAGACTCCTCTGAAACGAGCATATCCAAGTACATGATCCTAGGCAGTAAAGGTCTAAGAGTAGAAGTGAACAGTGTGAACAGAAAGAGGATTCCCAATCGGAGCTGTAGTGAACTAGAAAGAGAACTCAGTCACAATGTGAACCCAAAAGGAACTGAATCACTGAGCTCGGAGCACTGAGTTCAGCTTCTTTGAAAAGGACTTAATGTGAAAGCACCCTTAGATAAGCAGAGTCTGGCTCTTATAGCATTTTGCAGTTTGGTTAGTTAGAGTCAGAGAGTTACATGGTTGTTTAATATCTTGCTGGTTTGCTTACTTGATGGTCCTAACGAAATGGACCCATTGCATCTTCCCTTCTCTCTGTCCTGTGGATTCATTCAATATCAGGAACAATGAGGTTTCACATTATTTTTTCTGATTTCAGGCTAATCTGATTAGATTTAACCTTCCCATCTCCTTTTTTAGGTGGGCACTGTAAATTTGGCTTAACTAGCTTCCAAACCTTGGACTCCACAACGAATTAATTAATGCCAACCTGAAAGAGACATTTTTTGGTCTGGAGAATCGGATTTTGAGAACATCGGACATACGAATCCAGAAACCTTTCCAGGCTTCCTCTGAAGTGATACTCCACAAAAGGTAGGAAGATGGATTTCGATACTTATCTCAGTATTTAAACTTTAAGCACATCCATTAACATTTCATCTGGTTTCGCCGAATGGAAACATCACTAAAGTGACACAGCTGTTGTTCAACGCCTTTGTTAGTATCACAGTGTGTCGTCGTGTGTTTGGAGTTGGTACCACTTATAAACATAACCCTGTTTCACTCATGGCTCGGCCTTAAACTCAAAAAAGAATGAAAACCACCATCTGTGTGTTTCTGAAACACATTAAAAAGTTTAACATCATTAGCATTTCACATACTTCTACATAAAAGCATAGACTTTCTTTAAGCCTTTGCATGTACAAAGATATTGCTATTTTTTCAAGGGAAATATAATATGAGAAGTTAGGGTTGCTCTGGGGGAGGTGGAGTTTTGTTTGAGTTACAACCGTTTGCTGCATGTGGAGAGAATTCTGTTCTGTGCTATGTTTTATTTCGTGTCAACGGGCAGCACGTGGCTGAGCCTGGCTGCAGCCAGATAGGTACATACCCACAGGCCCCTGACCAAGGACCTTAAACCCCGGCTACATGGGTGCAGCTGTGGCAGGTGGCTGCCCCTAGACACCAAGCGTGCTGTCACCTGTCTGTATGTCTGGAGAGCAAGATTTTACCCAGGGGGATCAATGAAACTGATTATTTAGGGAGAATTATTCACTCATAGCTAAAATGTTAAAGGTTCAATATGCTGGATTGCCACGGCACTTTACATTCTCATAAATACAATTGTCTTAATTAACGCAATCAATTCCACATAAGACCTTACTAACAATAAAGGCTTTCAAACTCCTTGGGATCAGGAGAAGCCTAACACCATTTAAATAAATGAATGTTATTTTCAGCATTAATAAGTGAGAGGTGTCCTGTGCCCATTCAGATGATTCTGGCAGTTTGAACTGGCTCACTTTAAAGTTACAGCCTTTCTCTTTAGAAGCCAAAAAGCAGCAAGCAGATATACAGCAGGGCATTTCATCACTATTACCTAATTAGATGCCGAGATCCCAGAATTCTTAGCGTGCGGCTCCGCACTGTTCTTTACTTATTTGAACATGGATGAATGAAACTGACTCGGGCTGGGTACTGGGTGAACACAAAAAGAGCTGCTCATTATTTTTGTATCGATTGCAGTGGATTGTTCTGATTCAGATGCGTCGCTGCTTTAGGAGCTTTCTGGATGTTTAAAGTACGTAAATGGGCAGCGACTTTGCAGTCCCTTGTTTGACATAAGGGGAGCGTGGGAGTCGGGCAGTAGATGCAGTATTATGGGGAAAAAGATTTTGTGACATTTATTGTAGCTGTTTTGTGAGCCTCTAATTTATGACCGCTGCTTTGTGACAGAATGTGAAATCCGATGATTTATTTAGTGCTGATAAGCAAGTTATTACTATTAGAATGCTGTGAAATTGATGTTGACTCCTGGTAGCTATATACTGTAGACGGCATTCTTCCAGAACTTTCTGTCTGCGTATGCAGGCTTCATTGTTGTTATGATTGAGTCCATGTACTTCTCTTTTACCATGAGCTTCTTCAAGTTTTTTTGGTCCTTTCCAAAGCAGTGGGGTGTAAGGTCTAAGTTATTCATAACACAGCCAAAATAGGATGCCTTTAATTTGATCATTTGTAATTCAAGTGAAAGTTCAGGCTTATCCGCATCACAAATCCACTTGTTTGTTTTCCTTGCAGACCACAGTATTAAAAGTCTTCACCAGCACCAACATTCAGAGGCACCAAGAGCCCACACTCTGTGAAATGCATGATACCTTTTGAAGATGTTGTCTAGGCCCTCCATGGCTGCTCTACCTAGAACTTCTGGATCTATTGTTTTTCATGATATTTCAAGGATGCAAAAAACAATCTCTATGTGTTCACCATCAACTTAAAGTTAGCTGCTGATCCTCTGGTCAAAACCTGTATGCTTCAGTGCCATTTTTTTTTTCATTCAGTTTTGGGTTTTGCGTGAACTCATTTGGGGGTCTTCACACACTCTCAATGGGGTTGAACCAAATCCTTGGAGCAGGATTGAAAAGACCTACATTACTTGGAGCAAAGAGAAAGAGACTTTAATAAAAAAATATAGATTTATTAAAAAAAAGATTTAACAAACGTAAAACACTGAAAAACGAAAAAATGAGAACATTTGCACATTCTGTAAATAAGAGGAAAACAAAGACATGGGAAATGAGATGTGTTTCATCACCTCATGCTGAGGATGGACCATCATTTTTTTGTCAGTCTATCAAGATTCAAAGTTACTTGTCTTCTCCATAGACTACAGAAAATTAACAAGTGCAATGTTACAATACATTAAGTGCAAAATACTGTCTACTACAAGATATCTAACAACATAAAATACAACATTTAACACAAACTAGTAAAGTGATATGTGGCAGAACACATTTTGTATATTTTTATCGTATTACACTTATATTACACTTCAATGACCGGACTGGAGAAACATACTCTAACGTGGACTGAAATACACAGAACTAATGACATGAATGAGAAACAGCTGGTAAACACAGGGATTCCACACGAGGTTAACGAGGGGGCGTGGCACACAGGAGGATTAGACGGACAGGACGTGACACCCGGGCCAAAGCCCAGGGGCCTCTGCTAAATCATAGCCTCAACTACCCTTATTTAATAAAATTGTAAACCCGGAGTAGCCACCCGTCCCATATTTTATGGGACTGTTCCCATTTTGAAAAATAAAATACTGTATCCCATTTAAAGCATTTTTAAACATTTATTGTCAGTGACCCCAGGCTGACAAAGTTTATCTTTGTGGACCCGGCCCTCAGTTGAGAAGTTTTATCGTAAACAGCCCCCCCACCACAGCTCACAACTACACCATCATAGAAAATAGTAGGGGCCCCTCTGCCCAGATCCCAGGGGCCTCTGACCATGTTAATGCGCCTCTATGTACAACTTAAAATGCCAATGGATGTGAAGACAAAAAATAGCAGTGCAGGACCAAATATGACACTGGGCCCATCTACAGTAGCCACTGGATGCCCAGTCTACATGCTGGCTTAACCTGAAGGCACAGTGAACATATCTCACTCTACAGCACTGTTTGCAGCACCCAGATACAATTAACTGTAGAGATCATGCTAATAAACCCACGAAGCCTCATGAAAGACAGACGCCCAAATCCAGGCAAAGCGTTTGGCAGACCTTGTGTTTTGTTCCGAATTGCTCATCAATTTATATGGACAGGAACTTAATGTGGGGTACTTGGCACGGTACAGACTGCACTGCCGGAAGAGGGAATAAACAGTGGTGGTGTCAACTCATATGGAGACCATATGTGCCTATTTTTATTAATAAAATGAAATGATAGATGGCCAGTGAGAGTTTTTGTTTTAGGATAATCCATGGTGACATACAGAAGACAGCAATGGCATCAGAAATGCATGGATACACTGGTAGATTCGGGGGGCCCAGCACTACATAGGGGCCCCAAAATCTACTGTCATGTCCCCCCACCCCCCCAGCAAACTCAACCGCCAGGACCCTTCTGGCCGGCAAAACCTATCATGGAACCCGTAATTCTTCAGATTGAATGCCTGTACTGTATCACTGTACTATGCGACTGTTTTATAAGATTGTATTATATGGTCGTATTATACGATTGCACTTCATAAAAGGAAATATGAAGCAGGTTGAAAAAAGAAAAGAAGGTGGAAACCCAGGGGGTGGGAGCCAAGGTGACAAGATGCCCAGGAAGACAGAAGGAGGGTGAGAGAAGAACAGGAGTCTAAGGAGAAGCTGAAGATGGAAGATAGAAGTTACTGGTATCAGTAAAACATACCTCCCTACTTGAGCAAGGTTTTTGCCTTTGTGCTTGAAAATGATAAAACTCAGTGTGAGTTAAAGTGGGTGTACATCCATCTATCCATCATTTCATTTTCACTGTCCACTGGTCCGTTTGCAGTCGCTGTGTCCTGAACAAGTCGGGGTCGCGTTCAAACCCATTTTTCCTGCTTGGCTGGTTCCACATCTACTCTCATCACTTTTATTCACTCATTCAATTTAAATGATTTAATACTCTGATTAACTGTAATAACGGATAGAGGCAATAACCCATTGACAGAGATAAATATGTAGCATCAGAGAGATTTTGACATGATTTTATATGGCGCAGTTTATGGACAAAGATGAACCAGTTAATTTTGTTACAGAATTTAATCCATGTGGCATTAGTCGATCATTTAACAAGCACAGTTATGTTTTATGGTGTTTTTATATGTCCGTGACAGAGTTGGTTTCCCTATAGTTCTTTGTTAATGTCAAGGCCTGTTCCTGCAGTGCTTTCACAGCTGATGACTTTCATAATTTAGCTACCGTTGGTTATGCTGCCCTAAAAGAACAGAGAGCTGGAATAGGAGCCCCTAAAAATCTCTGACCCCTCCTTCACTAAAGCGTTTCTCCACTCACAGCATTAAATGCTTCATGGATGTTAATCTTCAAAGCTGGTTTAAACTTTAGTGGCCCTGATTCTTACAGCGTTAAGCAGCCAGGACCTTGGTGTCCGTAGAGGGATTTAGTCAGCAAGCCATACCACACATAACATGATCAATAGCTTTTAAAAAAATTAAGAATTCAACAGTATTGCACAAATTCATATTATGGCCTTTGTGCTTAAGGTAGTAGGACTCGCTACACAGTAATAAAATCATCTAATATTAATGCACTTGTGTAGATTCCATGAGTATTCACGCACCTGAGCCCAATATTGGTGTCGCCTTCAGCATGCCATAAAGACTGGGGAGTGACGCATCACTTTGTTAAGATTAGCCAGCAGCCTGTGCCATCATCATGATTCAATCAACATCCCCCATGCTACATAACCATCAGTGAAGAACAGTCTTGTCATGTCAGCATTCAGCCTTTAGAAAATTATATTCTATTCAAATGCTTATGTCGCAGATCCACAATGATGGACTTTGTGGGAGCAATCTGATTTCCATTGCACTCCGTTTCTTATTGGAGACCCAGGTACATTTACAGGGATGAACCCAGTGAACAGACTTTCACGATCAAAAGGAGTGTTGTTGTTATTGTAACCCGCAATCGTGGTGGGCTTGGGGATCAAACAGCCACCTTCCTTCTAAATGAAGTAAATAATCCAGAAGGAGCACAAAGCATTTTCGTTATTTCCAAGGGGGTGCAGAGAATGTTACTGGTATGTGGTGGCTACACCTCCTGCCGCTTTCAGCAGCACTCCTGGGGTTTCTGGATGGACTAACAGTTTTGTTTGTACACACTTGCTGGCCCACTGTGGAGACTCTTCCTGACCTGATCCTGCCCTGATCTTCAACCCTCAGTCCGACAGACAGAGTCCCACTGTTTTTTCCACTTTTCTTTCACTGCTTCACAGCTTCTTCTCCAGGGTATAACAATAAGAACCACCCAAGCAGCACATGAAGCATGCAAGGCACAAGGGATTCCTGTGACACACTGGAGTCCAACACTCCATGTTCTGTTTTCCATCAGGATTCCATAAATCCGTTTTCAGTGACTGCTTCTCCAAGACCTGGAGCTGTGCCTCTAATTGGTAGGAAATACGCCAGTCTGGGTACTGCCCCCCTCTCCAGCACAGGCCAGCAAATTCTAGCGTAATCTAGCGTCCTTGCGAGTAGATAAGGGCCCTGCTTCTAATCATATTCACTGCAGAAGTCCCTTTCAGGTATAGCCAACTAGCCAGAAAACGCCTTTTCACATGCTTGATAAGCACAGTTAAGCTATTCAAACATATTTGTTTGCCCCACAGTCTCTCCTGAGGACCTTAATCAGTTCACAGTTTGCCACACCTGAACCTAATTGGACTCATTAAGCAGAATTTCAGAGAAGGCTTTGTGGCTTTAGGGGAGGGAAGTCCTTCCAGGGTGTCTCTCACATGGATTCTTCTAATTCAGTACCCCCCCCCCCGGTCCCAGGGAAATGGGGGGAAGCAAAAATGTGGACTTTCTGGAGGTCCCCAAGGACTGGTTTGCAAGACCAATGTGGGAAAATGAAAAGAGAATTAGAACTGTTTCACAAACCAGTCCCAGAGAGGCCCTGTTTTTGCTCCCTCCTAATTCCCTGAGAGTTGGGAGGGAGCAAAAAACGTGAACCGCTGGGGGCCCCTGAGGACTGGTTTGCGAAACACTGTTCTAATTCTCTTTCCGTGGTTCGACATTGCTGTATTATATCCTTACAATGGCCAATCATGGCAGGCCAGGCTACTAAGGGATTTCCTGTGCCAAGCTGAAACTCGGGTTGATTAATTAGATTTAAGATGAGAGTTTGAAGCCTCCTCACAGGCCTTAAGCTGGTCATTTAGTGGAAACCTTTTTTTGTAATACATTTCTAAATGTGCGTTCCGTTCCATCCATCTTTAGTTTAAGCAGGTGGTATAACAGTCCAAATGGACACTGGTGATTAGAAGAAGAATATGAGGAGATTCATGAGAACACAAAATTGATGGCAGAAAGTGTCTGTGTAGACAGCTTACCCACATGTAAGTCCACACAACAGATATGGGAAAGTCCACAAAATGCCAGCCACTTTCCCTTCACAGGCTCTAATTAATCCACGTAATTGGAAGTGCATAGTTACAGGCGGAGAGCTTGACAGCTACCTTTCAGAAGGAGCGTAAATTGGCATTCAATTAAGTGATCGTCTAGCAGCCGGGGGAAGCTGTCTCCTCAGCCGGTGGGAGAGCTGTGAACGTGCCTCAGGAGCACAAGAGCAGCCTGGGACTCCTCATAATGTCTGGCTAAGTCACAATCCCTGTGTGGTCCAGGTTTAAAAATACAGAGTCAATTGTGAGACTAGTGTGTATCTAAGAGGTTTGGGTATGACAGATTTGCTGTCTTGGTGGCTAGCACATGCAAACTTGGTGACTAGCACTGAAGTTTGCATGTCCTTACCATGTCCAATCAGTTTATTCCAGGTTCTTCTGGTTTCCACTCAAATTGGTGCGTCTAAATTGTGCATTGTGTGTGCAATACTGGGAGATATGACAAAATTACCGGTAATCGACCAAATCGGAAGAGTAACCCGTTGATTTGACAGTAACTGACTGGTGATTATCGTCTTTGTTGAGGAAGTAGGCTTAGGCTGTGCACAAAGCAAAATAACTGAGAAAAGCATTATGTGATGTTGAGTTTAATCCTGTAGCTTGCGATTCTAACATTCTCACATTTTTAACTCCTTGTATTGAATAACAAAAGGATCAGTGTAAATTATACTAACTAGGGTTTATGGAAAGTTTGTGAACCACTGCTTCAGACTAAAAAAATTATGATCTATGCCACTAATCAGTACATGGGTCAACTATTTAATAAATTATACATATGTCATTTGTTTCAAGCTGAAACTTTTTTCTTTTGACAAAAGTAACTATGTCAAATATATATACAGTCTTTACAGTAGGCCCGTCCGTACGTCACCATGGTTTTCAGTCTCAAACTGTCATTTATAAGCAATTAAAAACCAGTGGTTAAGGTAATTATCTGGTGGCCATGGTCTTGGATGTTCAGAGCTTAAATGCTGGATAAGTCTATCAATCCAATTGTAAATCCAATTGATTTAAAAATGAACACTGACACATATTTCTGAATTTTGAGTAGTCAGGAGTCTGGAATCATCAGCGGCTATAAATACGCAGGGGTGTCCTATCGATTTAGGACAAGGGTTCGAAAGCATATCATATTCTGCCTTAACCCAGGCCGCTCAGATTCCCTTGGAATCACCCTAATGTCACCCTTTTTAAGATGTCCCTGCAAATAAGTCTTAATGATGTTCTTCTCTTACAATAAGCTTGCTATCTTCTAAGAAGCCGGTTTTATGTTAGCAATGGAATGATGTATTAAATACTGGTACACAGTGAATGCTAAAAAAATAAAACTCATCAGGAATTGACCTGTCATCAGGAATCTACCTTCTCTTGTCCTTAAGCCGGTGGGGGTCTAACTTCAGATGACAGGTTCACAATCACCGGAGCTCTGGAAGCCCCTCTTTTAGCTTAGCTGAAGGCTACATGCTGGGAACTGATTAAGAAGATCAAGCGATCAGACCCCCAGCGGGAATTAACTCATCTATTTGACTTTCCCATTACCTGATTTACATCATCAGAAGCCCACTGGGTTGGTGCACATTTTTCTCGGTGTTCGAAACACAACGGTGGTGTCAGCCGAGGGCCCGAGAGCGTCTCACTAAATGAGAAATCAGGAGCTGACCGCGCAATTCAATTCCTTTGTATATAGCGCCCTTCACAACAGAGTAACCCCGAGGCTTTTGTCATGAATGTGGTGCAGTATATTACTACATCATCTGTACAGAATCATACAAAAACAGACAGAAAGATGAGACTAAGAAAGAATGTAAAGACAAAAAAATCCAGACGCCAACAGAGGAGAGGAACCAAAAACCTCTGGGGGTCCAAGGTCAGCTGGCTGCTTGGCCCCCTCTGGGCAGGCTGACATTATAGAAGACCGAATCCCCCTCCAATCGCACTGTGCCCCTTCACCTAAATGCTGTAAGTGAGAAATTCGCAGCTTCTCCCGAGTGAACACAGCCTGGGGGCAAGAGCGCACCTGGAGGTGGGGCCAAAAGGTTGCTGTTACAGATCTTTAGTGGCTCCGGCTGTTGTACCTTTCAGTAAAGCTCCTATGCAGAATGACTGAAACTAAAGTTCATGAAGTATAATTTGGGCGATACCTTTTAAACAAAACATAAATAAGTCAAATCGACCTTTGATTCCTGCGATGGGTTGTCGCCCCATCCTGGGTTGTTCCCTGCCTTGTGCCCATAGCCTCTGAGATGGGCT
The DNA here is from genome assembly GCA_026774425.1 of Petrocephalus zakoni. NCBI lineage: Eukaryota > Metazoa > Chordata > Actinopteri > Osteoglossiformes > Mormyridae > Petrocephalus > Petrocephalus zakoni. The sequence goes on from JAODKN010000037.1 coordinate 16,842,916, forward strand.
CCAGACCCCCCGTGACCCTGAATAGGACAAAGTGGTTACAGACAATGGATGGATGGCTGGAACCTGTCATTCATTTCCTGTTGGTGGAGATCGACTCGTTCCTTGCTATTAGTACCATACTGTGGAAAGGTCACGCGCAGAGACCCCCGGCAATCGAGAGTGAAGTCGCTGGCATGGCCGGGGGGAGAGCGGAGGAGAGCGGGAGGAGAGCGGGGGGAGAGCAGAGGAGAACAGGAGGAGAGCAGGAGGAGAGCAGGAGGAGAGCAGAATGGGTGAATGGCATTGCCATGCCATTTACAGCCATTAAATAGTCATGACACTAGGAGCTACTAGAGAAAAAGGAGGGAAACATATATACCCAGTGTGCAATAAAATAATAATCCTGCCCTTAATTATTAATATATGGTTGCAAGGCATACGCTTCTCTAGAGCAGTGCTAGCAAATATTTTTATACTGATGACATGTTGATATTACTGGAATGGGTGTCTTCAAGGTATTAACACAATGTTACAAAATGAACATAGGTGGCAGATATATATGCTGCCAAATGCCACAGAAAGGGTGCTGATGATTCAAGCTGTGTTTATACAGAGCATCTGTTTATACAGGACTTTCAGCTTAGAAACATTTCTCTATTGCAGGTGGTAACACGTGGCCACCTAGTGGCCACATAGAAAGCCTACCAAATTATTAACGTGGCCCAGTCCTTAACTGCTTAGCCAGCTATGGATGCTGTTAACTACGTCTCGCACTCAACATATCAGGGCGAAATCTCGACCAATTAGAGTCAACAACTGATATCAGCTGCGTGTCTCTAGAAGAAAAACCACAGAAGTCAATAACAAAGATCTGAATGATTTATTAAAGGTAATCATTATCATTTAAGCAGTAACGGTCCCGGGTGATGCGGCGTCCTAGATGAGCATCTCTGCCGCCGCCCCTCGTCGGAGACAAATCGTATATACACATTTGTGGTGCCCCCTGGATGGATGGCACCCTTAGCATTTGCCTATATTTCCTATACCACGGGCCGGCCCTGCATTTAAGTGTCAGGCTCCGGACCCCTCCCTACCAACCCTGAGTATCTGAGAGTCTACAGGTACAAGGCCAGGAAGAACCCATCACAAGGCACACACACACACACACTATTCACACTGGTGGGCAATTTGGTAACTCCAAATGAACCTCAGCATGGCTTTGGGCTGAGGGAAGAAGCCGGAGTACTCCACACACAGAGTGATAGCAGAGACTCAAACCCTAGTCCCAGAGACAATAGTGCTAATCACTGCACCACTATGCTGCCCCCAAAGAGTAATCCAATAAGGCAGCAAGCGCTAGCTGGGTTATGATAACAGATACATAAACACAATGCCATGGAAACGTAATGCAAATGTTGTGAGTGCTGCAGAGGAGTAGATAAGTAAGACCTAGATAACTGGTCAATTATAGTGCAAAAAAACACAAGTAATAGTGACGATCACGGCAGGAGCGTACAACGGCACCCCCCATGATGCGCACCGTAATGAACCATTATTACATGTTTATTACAAGTCTTTAAAATCCATTAATTCAGAATTCCTCCAAAGCTGTTTAATGAATCAGACTGCAGCAAAAATCCAGGTCCTCTTCAGACATGCATCGTTTTCAAAGATTGATAATGTTTTGTTATATTCAAACGACGGGCCCAAAATGCTAGCGATCCCAGGGATACAGCAGCACTGAGCTGCTGCTCGTGCTTTAATGCGCTGTGTCTAGGGATGAATGCGAAGTTAGCCCACCCGCCTGAGGCGAGTCATTTAGATGAAGGGCGAGTGCTAAAGAACTCTACACTAACCCTCTGGCTAGAACCAAAAAATTCTTAAGTTCTACCCCAGTATACACATAAACATTTCACACAATGCTTGACTCGTCGACCGCCACTTACAGACACACTTAGTGTGCTGCCAGCAGCCAGCATCGACTGATGAGAGAATAATCTCCGATTTTGTTTCTTGTGCTGGCCTTGGAAATAGTTCCTAGTGTTAACATCAGCACCTTCACACTAACGCGTTGAGTCTGCACATTTTTGATTGGTGTCAATGAAGCTTGTATGAGGTGCGTATTTATTAAATTATTTATTAAATTCCGTCGGACCGATATGATCCATTACCATTATCCAATAACTTGAGGAGGCCGCACCTTATGCATCCCCCCCCCCCCCCAACCACTACAACAACTGCACCATCAACCCTAGGGTCTCTGACCATGTTAATGTGATGCCTATATGCTTGAAAATTGCATTGCACGCTGTAGGATAGTGAAAACTTATCTGCGCTAGACTGGCTAACTGGCTAGTAGCAAAAAATGCTTATGTTCTACCCCTGACTATGTCATTAGCAGAAATTGCCCACAGAGGCAACTCTTCATGCTATGACTCAAAGGTTAAGGGCTTCAAAAATGCAGCTAGTTGTGGTTAAATGCTTTTAGTGAGAGAACAAGCACGAGGCCTGAAGCACGAAAAACAATCTGGTTTCCCCTGCTATAAGCCCACTATGTAAGGCCTCATTCATGCACTTTATGACCACATCTATCCACATAAGGAACAGTCCAACACCTCGGAAAACGCTAAGCCAGCGAATGTAATTCTGGTTCCATGTTTTTGTAGAATAAACCGATGCAGAGCTTCAGACTGCTGACGTACTGGTGAATGTTCAGGTTCTTTACACCTTCGGATCCATCACAGACTGTTCCTCCCCACTGTCCTCCCTTTGATCTGCCAGATTTTAAAGGCTTTCATACAGATAAATAGCAGACAGGCAGCTATAGTTATATCATTTTCACAGCATCCCGCTAGGACATTTTTCCACATCTCCTGCTTAGACAGAACTATGTCATAATCAAGCTCTGCAGGCCTATTGATCAGGATGTGTGGCGTACAGGAACGACAGGCACTGTCATGGGCTCTCTGTCTACTGATGCCTGTGATTCTGACACACATTCGCCTACATCCCCATTCATTGTGTGTATTTCACCATTCCAGGACCAGAACAGTTACTCAAACTCCAAACAAATTCAGCAATTTAAAATGGGAATCTTCAGCCTGGCTGGCTATAGCGCTTTGCTCCCTACTCTCCTGACGGCGAGAGGGTCGCGGCTCATTATTTTCCCGGTACCGCTGTGGCTTACGCGCCAATCAGATTCCATGTGAGCGATTTGCCTTGTTAACGAAGTATCCCCACGGACAGCAATCGAGGGAGGAGGACGCAAATAAATAAATTATTGTCACCTAAACACTTAATATGAGTTTATAAATGTAGCTTGTTTGTTAAAAAAAAAAAACAACTGTGCACACGCTTGTTCCTTTTGTGCATAACAATGGCAGCAAAATGTTTTTAAGACCATAGCACAGATTTTAATTACAATTCAGTTATTAAGCTTCCAAAGAAAACAAGGTCTGCAGTCTGCGTGCATGACATACCAAGCACACTCCACGGCATACATGTTGATTCTCACTAAACTCACTTCCAAAAAAGAGAGAGATGCTACCACAGCTGTTGTTAGGGGACAACTTAGGAACACTGAAGGAACAACCATGTCTGTACTGCATCATACAGTTCTGGCAGACAATGGGCATATCAGAGCAAGGCCATGATCCTAAGCACGCACAAGGATGCCAAAAGCAGAAGAAGTGCAGCCCTCTTGTATGTCAAGGTCAAAACCTTGACCATCAACCAACTGAAGCTTTGTGAGATTACCTACAAAGAAGAGCTCGTCCACGTGCAAGCAAGAATGTGGCAAGAACTGGGCCCCGAAAAGCTCTGGCTTGGGTGATTATTTGGGTTGGGTGGGGGTCTGGTGACGAAGATGACAACAGTTACTCCCTCTGAAGATTCACGAGCAATTCCCAACAAAGGCGGTGAGTAATGGATTAATAAAGGCGCAAAAAAGACAATTTTATGTAGTTTGTTTATTAAGGTCCTTTTATTAGCGATGAGGATCTCATTACGGGCCGAGTACGGCAGCATTACTGATTGTTCTGGAAACTTTGCCGCGCTACAGAGGCTGAATGACGCCTGAGGACATGATGCTGTGGGCGACAAGCCCGGTCCTGTTAGAGAAAACACTCATCAGGCTGCCTCTTATTAACATGGCGGAATCGTTTGCATTGCACTTCAATAAAAGCTTCCGGAATGGGCTCATTCACAATTAATGAAATAAATATATAACTGTCGCTGTTACCGTGGCAACCACGTTCTCCTCCTATAAACTATGCACTTTGCACGTTCCCGTTGCTGGGAACTTCCATTCACCTACCGTGATTTATTTCCCTGCAGTGGAGAGAAGGAACATAATTAAATAATTTAAATTAGAGGAAAAGGAACAGGAGAGCCCTGTAATATGTCACTGATATGGATCGCTGTGGGATCAGTGCATGGTGGTGGAGGATGAATGTAACATCAAAAGGAAATTTGTATACAGTACAAACAAGCCCAGCTATGAATCTTAGCCAATACCATAATGCAAACCCACAATCCTTTATCTTAAACACACTGCTAAACACCCAGAGCACAGTGCAAATTAACTAATCAGTTTTATTTATGTTAATTATGGTTGTCACACATTTTGAATCTTAACAAAATAGGTTTTCGCTAATACAAAGGAATGATGTGAAATATGTACAGGGCCGTAGCCAGCTATAGAGGTCACTGGTCGTTTTTTTTAAAGAGCTAGAAATAAAGTTTGAAGCTAAATATCCATCTGAATAAAAAAAAAGTTGAAAATGTCTCCGTGCCAAGTGCATTGTTATTTCAGTTCCAAAGTGTCATTAATAGTGTCTGCTGTGTGTTTGACAGGGAGATCCGCATGATAGAGGCTTCGCGTTGTGTGCGTGTGAGAGAATCACTCGGTGAGACAGAAACGGCCACTATGTGTAGGAACGTCCCAAAACAGGGATCTGGTGTAGCGTCTGGGGCAGAAAAGAGTAACATATCAAACTGAAACGCCACATTTTTAACTTCTGGCACGTCATGGGCGATGGCA
>JAODKN010000037.1:16848035-16864384 GCA_026774425.1 Petrocephalus zakoni
TGGGCGATGGCAAATAACTGTTTCGTTCCGTTTAATGGTGATCACTGCCCTTTTAAGAGACACAAGCACACACTGATTTTACCGAATAGTCTGGCATGAAAGCCCATATAACGCGCGTCCGTAACCAGCTCCGCAGCGAAGGTAACTCTATGATACGTGTTAACTATAGCTAAGCGTCGGCTAGGCTGCCCTCGCCGCGTTAAAGGTTGGATTTTCTTTCATACTACGCCTAATGGGCTAGATTAGGCTAACTAATGCTTCACATAACGTCGTTAATTAAAACAAAGACAATAAACATCTTATGAAGGGGGCGGTATCAACAGTAGTGTCCATAAAAACACTTCAAAGCCAAATTTGGATTTCCAAAATATATTTGATGTCAGCTCATAATGGTGCGTTAATATCAAGCGTTTCTCTTTCATATGGTTATATGGTTACAAATAACCTTAAATCACACGCTTAATACCCTTAATATTTTACTCCTCTATAATGTTCTTATGACAAACACCTACATTTCCACTTTCTGGATGGTTAGTGGAGTATGTTTCTGCTCTCTGCTCCGGCAAGGTCACCTGCAGAGCGAGCTGCTTAACTTTAAACTTACACTTGCTCTCCGCACATACATGATGCATGGTGTATTTTTTCAGAATTGCGTGTTTTTCAGATTTTCAACACCAATAAAAATGTGATTCTTAGAAACAGAAATAGGCCCCCTGAGTGTGATGTGTGACTGAGGAGACCTAATCCCCCCCCCACAAACACACACACACACACACACCTGCTGGTCGCGAACCTCAGTGTTTTTCAAACCCTGCCTACGGTCCTGAATATGGACAGTATATTATGAACGTCAGGTTTAAAATTTCTAACAAAACTTTCCCATACAAGTGTCTTTAGCTCCCTCATGTGGCCAGACCCTTACATAACGCATAATAGCTATAACAATATTATCGATAACGTCAGTTTTTCCACTTAATTTAATAATCTACGTCAACTGTTCAGCCCCATTGCTATGTTGTTTAGGTTTATTTACACATTTTTTTATTCACTTTGAGCAAGGTAAAACTTTTTCTCTGTTACTACTTTCAGAAAAAAATATTGGACAAGTGGAATAGGGAATGAATTAATCATTCAGAAATCGTGCACCTTGGAAACTTGGCTTAAAAAGCTTGGCATTTGTCTGAATGATGCAGAGCTATAAGACAAACTGTCGTTCCTTCAGCTCTCACTTTTTCTTCTGGCTGTCTTCTCCGGTTGTGCGGTGTGATGTTTCCTTGCCTGAAGGCATCTAGACTAAAATGGGTAGATGGAAACCTATCTCCCAGTGACCCAAGGTCCAGTTGTGTGAAGATGCATTGCATGAAGCATTTTGAAGCATTACCATTTCCATACATCCATCTTCCAGCTTCATAACCTGGTCAGGATCACCGGCCTGGAGTCTAGAAGGTACAATGTTGGGGTTGGAAAACCATTTGGTCAGAGGTGGAAATTTCAGGTCCAGAAAGTACAAATCCAAATCCAACAAAAGACTGTGACTCGTGATACTCAATCGGTCAGTTGAAATAAAATCTTGGTTTGGATTTGTACTTTCTGAACCAAAACTTTTCACCTCCGCATTTCATGGCTGCAACAATCAAAAGTTGTTTGCGTCCTTCATAAAATACCATGTGACCAGCTGCATTCACTTTATTTATTTATAAAGCATCCTTTAAAAAAACGCTTGTTGACTAAAGTGCTGTACAACTCTCAAGGAAGGTCTAACAGTACAAGGAACAGAAATCAAATTACAATAAATACATTGAATTGCAATCAAACTGAACAATCTACAAAATAGACAGATAACAACATGAAAACATAAATCAAGATAAAAAATAATGTCAAACAGAATGTTTCACTACAATCCAAAGCTAGTCTTAAGAGGAGGGTTTTCACTCTAGATGTCATGAGTGATGGGAGGATCTGAAGTCAAGTGGCAAACTGTTCCAGATAGTGGGTACCCAAACCGAAAAGGCACGGTCACCCCTAGGTTCAGCTCAGCGATGACCGAACTGTGTACAGTTATATATGTTTCCTTCTGTAGAATTATGACCTCTAATAAAGCCAATTGAGCTTGTAAAATGGCAGCATACAGTTGTAACCATGGACCTGCATGGGCTTGGTGTTGAGGTAATTTTGTCCAGCTAGTTTTGAACCTATCCACCCTTTGTGTTTCCATCCATGATTATGTAATGCAAATTCATGACAAGCCTGGAGACTACCCCAGTAAGGTCAGGCAAAAAAGCAAGGGCCACCCTGGACAGGATAGTTCATTCCGGGGCACATGCAAAATGCACACTTAGAATTTTAGAGTCACTAGGCTCTAAGGAAAAAGGGGAAAAGAAAGAAAGGAAAAAAAAAAATAGAGTCACTAGACGAGTCACGATCCACCTCTCTTGCTATGGAAGCATTTCAACAGTAGGACTAACTCCACAACCTGCATCAAAATTAACTAGTACGGACACATATTATCCTGACATAGGATGGCTCATTTCTAATAGAATGTGTACTAACTCTCTTAACTTTGGGTGATGTCCATTTGAGACTGTTAGGGAAATTTTTAGCACAACATGGTAAATCACCTCGGGGCATCCATAGCATTCCTCCAGAGTTTCCTCCAGGACGCTGACACTGACACCAGAATCATGTGCATGCGCCAACTTGATTGTGAGCAGATCTAACTATTTCCCTGATTGTCAAGTTCAGGAGTTATGACATCATGGGTATATGAAGTACATGCCCAGTACTCTTCTGGATGAGCGTCGCCCCAGGTCACTAACTTTATGTAAACCAGGTGCTTTTCCAGGTTAGTCGGTTTTAGCGCGTTTTAGCAAGTCAGTGGTTTCTCAAGGAGAATATGTGAGGGGAGGAGCAAAGAGGCTGGTCAGTATCTCAAGTCGGCTTAGTTCTGCGGTGGGAGTTGTTTCTATCCCCAATGTAATGAGTAGTAGGGATAGTGTAAGATTAGATGCCGGGCGTTGTGTGCGGGAGATACACTGAAGCAATGATTTGAATTACCGCATGATGGCGCTCGTATTTAATTCCTCACATTTGCAGAGGTGTTCACTGCAGCTTCCTCCAGCTGCCGTAAAGGCTGATTTTACTTCCGCGTCCGCCTTTCCTTGCAGAGCAGTGGCTTCGATGCACGCCTTTTCTCTAAAATCTGCATGGAGTGCTCCTGCAACATTTAATAAAACTCCACCCTGTATTAGCAAGCAGCGCTGTGATACACTTACTCTGGGTTCTCTATGCTTTAGTTGTAAAATCTGTAAAGCAGGCATCACGCATCCAAAAACGAAGGCAGAATGAACGCACGGCGCTAATTACATGCAGTACTTAAAGAAGCCACGAGGTGGGGGTGGCACAACATTGCCTGGAGAGCTGAATAAGTGTGCAAATACAGCATATTAACAAAATACCTGCGAGTGAATGTAATGCTGAAAACTGTACATGTAAACTATAATGTGGATTTTTACCATGTAAATGAAATCATTTGGGAGTCTATTCTACTGCCCAACCACCCATCCATCCATTTCTTGTACCCATCATGGCGCAGAGGTCCGGAGCCGATCCCGGAAGCCACAGTCACGAGGCGGGGTTTGGAGAATTTAGTATGTACCAGGATGGTGCACCAACCCATCGCAGGGAACATTTTATAGCGAAAAAAAAAATATTGTTAAATAATCTTCTCAGCAGAAACACATACCAATAGCGAATAGTCCATAGCATCTGCAATCAGGTTCTTATGATGTTTTGGGTCTGTTGGTATTTCCAAAACTGTACATATGTTTATTTAAGTTCATTGCCAGTCTGTGTTTCATGTTTAGGAGTCACTGTTCATACGTTTGCAGATCTTGCTTAGAAACTGCCTATGCATTCAGCATCTCGTTTTATCAGTGGTTAAAGGTGAATGATTCCACACTCGTCACCAAGCTGTTCGAATTTTAATGGGCCGATGCTGCCCCTTTGATATGGATATTGTAGGTTTAAATAGCAGGGTGTATACGATTTTCATTTACAGAATGCTCTATATAAATATGGGGTTGTACTATCTGGTGTCTTGGGGACACTTCATCACTACTTTTAAACATGACGCTCCGGCCACTTTCTAAATGTATTTAACGAGCTGCGACTTCGGAATATAAGAAGCCGAGTGATTATGTGACTGTCTGGGGGCCAAAGGCGCTGAATGCGCGTAATGTCTGCCAGCAGAGGCAGGAAGGGCGCGGTGTGCAGCCGAGGTGGGGGGCGCCGCAATCCGCCACGAGCTCCGCGCCCTCATGGGGCGATGCTGCTTTTAAAAATAACATCGGGAAATACGCACAAGTCATTCCCAACAGCATTATCTTATCATGCCCAATTTGCAGAAACTCATTTAAAAGCTGAAATTGAAATAATTGCTTCGAATGGAGAGTTTAACTCTCACTGTCTTTACCCCTGCATCTCTCCTTAAAAACTTATAGACATATAAACATATTACTGCATGACCTTAGTCTTTTTATGAATATGCTGTTAGTGAGGGGGAAAATCCTTTGATCCCCATTCACTTTGTACTCCGCAGGTCTGGAATCAATAGGAAGCTCCATTGCTTATCATACGAATATAGGCAACCTGACCGCACCATGTAACGGGATATTCCTTCTGCATTCAGACATTCCTCGGGGAGCGTAAAACACACAAACTCCAGCGCCCCTAGTGAGAACAGTGCATCATATCCTCTCTGCTTCGTACCATAAAAAGAGACCGACACCGTTCTATAATCCATTTCTGTGCAATTTGTTTACCTGCAAAGCAATTTAAAGCTAGACATTGACAGAGTCCCTGAACTGGCTCCTACGTTGGCTTACTACGTGCTGCTGAAAACTCACTGTTCACAAAAGTATTCACAGAACATCGCTTCTATTGATTGATATTATTAGACAGGTGACCGGATAAGTTGTCCATGTTGTGTGCCACCGAATGGTGGTGGTTTGACTCACAGATCAAGGTCTGTGAAGGAAAGCGTTCACTACCTACGTTCTCTGAAGCTCGTTTATGGAGACTTTACTCGGATTAGTCCAGAGTGGCTTTTGGTTTTCCCAAGAAAACTAGCTTTGTTTTACATTAAGTCAAGCTGTCATCTAGCTCCTTTCCTGAAAACCCTGAAGTGAGGTCATCCGTCCCTGTAGCACTGCATGGCTACAGCTGGGATTGGGCTCATCCCAAACACACAGACCCTCAAAAATGTGGTTATTCAAACTGCACATGAGCTTCACAAACAAGACGCCTTTTGTCAACCGTTTTGCTAAGAGTGGGTTCCTGCAGAAACTGATGACAGTAGAACCCTCATTTGGGATTGAGCGCTTTAATTCAGCATGACCCAATCTGGCTACACAGGTACACCCCTTTTTTGTTTTTAGAAAGTACAGTTCAAATGTTCATAGATAGCACTATGAAGAAGATACTAATTTTGCAGTTGTGGTATAGTATCTGCTCAGTCAACATAAGGGGCATTATATTTTAGGTGACACAGACAATTGAGTAACAGTTCCTGACATACAAGAGTATTTTATGGCTTTTCTCTATTGTGAATTTGCAATCCAACATTGTTTGTGCCTTTGTAAGTAACTTTAATGCAGAGACCAAGGATTCCATAATCTGCCACTCTGCACAAAACAATCAACCCCAGCGCTGTCCTCATTTTCTTATACAGCTGAATGTTCAAGTCTTTTTAAAATTAAAAAGCGCCTCTTTAATATGTATAATTAGGATGTTCTTTGAAAATGTATTGAGGACAGTCAAGTGAGTGTCTTATATGATGTTACTCACATATGCTCCTGTAATAGTTGGAATGTGTCTTTTTTTATTCAAAGAAAATGTTCTCTGGTCGTAAACCATCCTAGATCACAGTGGGTGATCTTATGGGGGAGGTATCTCTGCCAAGCGATATGGGTACTGGTCTTTTGCAATGCACTCTGGAATGTGTTTTTCCATGGTTTCCAAATGACCATAATGTTTGAAACATTCATCGGGAAGATGTTCATGCTATCATGTGGAATCTGGTTACTCTCACTATGCACTGGCAGGAAGATTTGGACCTGTATCTGTGACCTCTACCACAAGCCCAAAGTTGGTTTCCGTGCCATCTCCTTAGTATCTAACACTTCTTTATCCTATACAGGATGATGTAACCATGAACAGTGTACTACGCAGAGATTATGCTAATCGATTATTACTCTGGTACGTGAACCATTCCTTCTGCCCTTCAGAATGACTGTCACCAGCCCCAAGATTGGCAGCTAAATCTGACTTCATGTACTGGTTTCCAGGTTCTTGAGCATCCTCCTCTTACTGGCTTCAGTCGTTGGGTGTGTAGAGGGCTTACTGGCTTTAGGAAGTTGGCCGGAGTGGTGTAATGTCCTGTCAGTATCACATTTTTTCGCTTTCTTACCAACACCATGAGGTTTCCAGTGAGAGGAACATATCCAGTGTTCTTTCAAATAGGCTTTGCTTTCTTCAAAAGGTTTAGTCCTGATGCAGCAGCAGATCTTCAGTAGTTGAGGGTTGTGATGAATAGGAAACCCTTTGTCAGGGTCATCAGTCTTCTGTTTTGTATGTTTTATGTGAGGAATAGCATTTGGGTTGAGAAAAAAACACACACCCACATTTGGTCTTGTGAACTCTGACAGTCTGCGTTTCACTTGTTCACTCATTTTTCAAAGTGATCACTTCTGGGGGGTCAGTATCCAGTTTATGCAGAACAAAGCTGGAGTTCTTCCTGTCCTTCCCTGCATGCCGAACAAAGCTGGACAGGACGGTGGAAAAGGTGCTCTGCGCTGCAGTGTGTAACTTGAGCTCACAAACATCCACCTTACTCTCAGAGCAAAGGGGTACCCGTGCACTCCGAGAGTGATACCATGTGTGCTCTCTACCGCTGGAGGAGATTAAGAATACACATCTTCCTGTGAGCTACTGAATCACAGTTTCACATTTTGACAAACATTTATTCCTGAAGTGAATAGGAAGGTCTGCCTGTTTTAGGCAAATATTAGCATTATTTTTACTGCAGCAAAGATTAAATATTTTGGTATCTGGGCTCCATCTGGCTGCACCTCTTTCCAGTTCCACCAGCAGCAGTTCATGTAACGGACAAATGTTGAGTATTCTGAAGTTTTATATGCAGTGAAAGAGTAAAACTTTTACTTTGTTCGTAAGAAAGGTGTTTTTTTTCCGTTTTTACCTTGCTATGAGCTGTCATGATGGGCTTACGGTAAAAAAAAAAAATCAGTAACTATATGTAACAGAGAATATTTTCGGACGTAATTTATTTATATATAAACTCATACATACTGTATACTTTTATTCAAAACGTTGTATATGTTCAGTTTATTCAGTTATTAGTCACCTAAATAATATCCACCGTAAATGCATGACATTACATTTATAATTAGATAAATTGTTTATCCCTTGAATTCCCCAAAGCTTCACGGCGTGTGTGGATACGTTATAGTAAATTTTACCATACGATCCTCGGGTAATGTAACCTTCGTACCTCTGTTGATAATTAATCTGTCCCAGACCGGAGTTTGGGACAATGGTCGCCCGGTATATCATGCATATGAAATTAATTCCGTCATCTATATCTAGTTGTATAGTTGCCTATGTTCAATGCTTATTTTCTGAGCATATCTTCTAATTATATTTTTAGTATCCGACGAGAGGTGATTCGCGGTCACTGGTTAGGGTGGTTACCTGTGTGCTTTTCAAACGGCGATGCTTCAACCACAAAAACGCATTGAGTTGAAATTCAGTTTTTATCAAATTAGAAATATTTTATACATTTTTTAAGCATGTTATATTAAATTTCATTGTTAATTCTAGCTGGAGATGTTTATATGGATTTCAAATGTAATTTATTTAAGCGTAGTGTTGTTTTTTATTATTTAAGTATTTCGATATTTTATTTTTAAAGTATTTATGTAAGAAATAATAGCAGTGCCCTGAAACCCAAGGCTTGGTACTATTGAAATACTCGGTTGTTTGATACTTTTCGGTGACATCATAGTTTGTAAAAACTCCCTTAAATGTGGGAAGACGTTCGGAAAACACACGCAATGCATCTGTCTGAAAATTGGTAAGTAATAGCATATACTTATCGATTTCAGGAAATTCACCCCTGAACGATTTATTATATAGGCATACTTATTTCCCAAATAGTCTATACCTTTTCGGACACAATAGACCTAAATCTTTTTTTTATAGTTTTCTAAGAGTTTTCAAACGAGTTAGAGCTTTGTATTGTGAATAATTAAAGTCAGTTAAATTTTACTCATTAATATGTATGACTGGTTGACTGATGAATTAATTACAATTTGATCAACATTATCTGAGTCAAGGTCCGACTAGGACACGTACTGGGAGTTTGAGGAAGTTCTGTTGCAGGTGGACTCTGGTCTAAAGGGGGGCGTATAGCTTAAAAAGGTCCCTTACGGCCAGTTTAAATTAAAATAATAAATGAAATTAATATTAATATTTAACTTAATATTTTTATTTTAGCGATGGCCCGAAGGACCCAATCTGATATATCTACAGCAAAAGTCTTGTATGATACTTACACAATAATGGATTTTCTAAATGATACAATGTTTCTCGGTGTGTCAATATAGTGGGTCAAAGGGCGATCTTAGACGATATGACGTAATGATATTATGTGTTATTTATATGAAGCTCGTGTTGCGTCAGAGATTATATGTACTGCAATTTTTACTGTTTAATTACGTGATTTATCCATCTAATGTTGTGCATTCCATACTAAGACAGTCATTTTACACGGTCAATGTGGAAAAAGTGAACGTAGTGAGCTATGCATCGTTTTTACCCTTCCATCTATTTTATAATTAATTAACTCTGCGTAGTATTACCTGCGTTTTGTAAAATTAACAAGCACTATAAACTACAATAAACGAGTTTGACTGGAAACAATGTCTCTCTGTATAACTGGAACAAAAAAAAATACAATAAACAGAAAATCCATTCGCAATGAAATGAAAGCTGAATGCAGAGGACTAGTTCTGTATTTATAAATAACACCTGAAAGTAAAGCGAAAGCGTAATAAATTAACATAAATGATAAATTAAGTAGCAATTATATAATCCCTATTGATAATCCATATTAATAATACCGTTGTTATTATTGTTGTTGTTGTTGTTAACCGCTTTGCACGTATCTTTATATAACAGAACTTCCATTACTAAAAGCGGTCAATTGAACTTCTTTGAGATCGTTGCGGTTTTCTCAGGTCTGAGTCTTGACCTCCTTGTAAAACAGATACATAACGCTCGCTTTTTAACTAAAGAACATTTCAATCCAGCATCGTCATGTTTTAATAGTTTTAACCATCATCTATTATCCGTAATCGGAAGTGTCGATTTTTTTTGCTGTCAAAATCGCAACACGTCAAAAAATTGAGTGGTCTTTATTTGCAATGTTAAAACAACAACAACAACAATAATAATATTAATAATAATGATAATAATAATGCAATAAATAAAATCAATAATAACAATAAAGTAAAACGAGCAAAGCAGTTACTATACGAGATGTTAACGTAAAAGACCACAAGATGTCCTCCGAACCTCGCATTCCAGGTATGGCTCATTTCTAAGGGCACCAGGCGCACGGAGGAATTTATACTACACAAATGTTGTTAGAACATAGTTGGTCGCAAAATATTGATATGTAGGTGTAGGATCGAAATAAATCGTTAAAAACAAATCTCTTACATGCCATGGTCAGTTTGAAATAAAAAATAATTTATTTACAGAATTTGAATAGTATTCCCGTTTACTCTTAAGCTCCGGTATACCTTGTCAATACCGGAGCTTGAAAGGGCACTAGAAAGCATAGTCAAATTCAGTTAAATTAGTACTCTTTATAAAGAATTAGCACTCCCGTTATTATTACTACTAATAATTTTCAACTCGTCTTTTACTATTTTGATAATATTAATAGTGTTTGCATAATATACTGCCACAACATACAGGAACTAAAGAGGACAAATGCTTTGGTATAACACTGCATACATAAAGCGATGTTCCATAAATGATTCACGCAGATTTACATACTACAAATCTGTTTTATGTTTATGTGCCACACGTCTGTAAAAGTACCCGCTCTTGCGTTTAACACACGCTACATTGCTTATAATTATTCTACCCAGTGTTAATTAAACTAATTAACCAATGTTTAGCCTGAACAAAACAATATGATTCCCAATTATTTGTGGTATATTTCTTATCCCGTGGAAGGAGTCATCATAATTTACGTGTTCCGAATGTGGTACGAACTTGACTTTGATAGAGTGGCCCACCTCATTGAGCCAATCAAGTTCCCAAAATCGTCCCTGGGATGCAGCAAAAATGAATTACGAAACAGCGTTAAAATTGTAAATAGTAACGTGACCGGTCACTTTTTAAATTGTTTATATTACTCGTGACAGTGAAATCATATTATTGAGAATATACGGCGTTTCTTTAAAAAAAGAATTGTGCAGGGATATGTTTCTGAATTATCACATGCATGTTTTATAAGCTATAGATGAATACAGGATTTCATACGCTTTGTTCGACTATAATATATTGTATGAGGAGAATGAGAAAGCGTATTGTTTATCAGTACCGCAGTTTTTATAAGTAAATACATAAACAACCTAACCAAAATTTACCCACTCGAATTTCCATTACACTGCTTTAAATGCTGTGTAGTCGTAAATGCAAGCGCACACCTAGCCAGGAAACTGTTACAAATTGAATTTTAACACACTTTAGTTTTGAAGACACAGTCTTACTACTCTTAAAAATTATCACTCCATTATTTACTCACCGTGATGTAAGTACAGCAGTCCACGGCCTAATTAAATATAACAGTTCTGCGACGAATGCACCGGTCATTTTATAACAAGCAATTATGAACTCCTAATTTCTGTCTTTCTGCCAAAAAAAAATGCAAAACATGGCCCCGCATTAAGAAAAAAGTTAAATGTACTCGTATTTGAGCGAAACGTGGGAAATGCTGCACTTCGAAAACGATTACAGGTTTACACGCTCGTAATGATGGTTACATAGGAAAGCATCCCTGTGTAATTAAAACAGAAGAGACAGGGACATGGCCTTGGTGGCACTCAGAAAGACTGTTTTCTATTCTTTACAAATTCGACTTCATCGCTATACACTAACAACATAAAAACAACATAAAAATGCAAGTTTTACAGACACCGAAAGCGTTGTAGAAGACACATTAGCCTACAGAAATCAATGCACGATAACTTGTCACATGTTTTATTTTTTTATACTTATGTAGGTGTATGGATTCACAGAACAGCGGCAGCAAAACCAACAAACAACAACAACAACAATAATAATAATAGCTTTCGTTCGTTACTCGGAATGTTGTATCATGCATGCATACATATGTGTCTCAGTGTGCTAGCTTTCGGCTCAAAATACTCATATACTGCCAATTAATATTATGTATTTCAGTAGCACTATAACACAATTAAAATGGTTCCCTTGATTTTTATGGTTTAGGTGTATTCAGGAACTGGAGTGTAGGCTATTATGTCCAATAATAAAAGCTACAGGCCGCGAGTGCATTTATCATCCTATTACTGTTACAAATCCAGACTCCAATACATGAAAGGTAAAATGAATCACCAGCGTTAAGCCGTCAATAAAGTCATTCCTGTAAATGGTGTCTCTGAAGACTGCGGCATTATTCAACACGTTTTATCAGCAGCTTGGAAATTACGTGGCGGTCCTCGCGGCGTCTAATATGGCCGTGTATCCTTTGATTAAGCATCTTGCCAGGGCATAGTGACAGTGCCTTTGACCAGGTTTTATTCACTATCCCGTGATGAACGCCAAGCTGGTCAGGCGGAATGAAGAGTAATTAAAACCTATAAATTATCTTCTGCGGCCCCTCTCTTGGCGTCTCCTGCAGACGAGATAAGACCGAAAGCCCCCATTTACCGCCTTAAAAGGAATACATCTCACAATGGCTACTTGGCTAAAGAGAATATTGATAGTGTCCTAATTAGAATTTAATTAAGTACCCAAACTAGGTTCGAGGATAAAGATTTCAATTATTGCACTTTAAACGCAGCCTACACTGCACATGAGTGAACACACTCGATGTTTAAGGTTTTTCCTGTAATAATGTTGCCTTACACACACATAAGGAACACGTTTACATGTATGAAGGCAAGCCTTGTTCCCGGTTGTTGACAATTTTATTGTCTGTCCTGTTCGGCACTTTTAGAAGAAATGCCTACACGAATAAATTGATAAAAAAAACTAAGAGTTTCAAATGCACCTGTTTAGCGGTGTAATACAAATCGTCGATTTATCGAGATATGGAACGTATGGGCCAGTGAAACCAAGTTAAGATGATAAGTGAACGCGACTTTGACATGTAAAAAAATGTAAGAATTCTAGCACACACTTATTCGTAGCCTATTAAATATTTCAGAGAATGAATTTCATTGGAATAATCTTTAGATATTATTATACTTGTGGGCGGACAATACTTACTGGAATTTTTATACAACTGAAAATCTTTCAACGATATTTTAAAAACTGAAATGAATGTACTATTATCACAGATGTATAACGAAATAGTTAATGTAAACTGAAGTTTATAACTACTTTGAAACAATACACAGGCCTACTTAACACCAGCCCTGACCTGACAGCAGGAAAGGTAAAAACTAAATTATCAAGCATAACTGCTCAACGCGTGAAACAACGTGTGCTTAAAAAAACTTAAAAACTCCTGAATAACCTGCGTACTCTTAGAGGAGTCTTTTTTAGGAATTATAAGTACGTACCACGTAACTTGTTTTTTTCCTATACTGGTACATCGTGTGCTGGTGGTTCTCTATTAAATTATGCAGGGAACTCACAATTTCAAAGGTTATTCTGTGGAGTCTGGTTACACAACACGCAGAGATGAAGATTACACGACGTAGTACTCGGTTTAGTAAAAGAGCAATCTTATATATTTACGGAGCGTCCTGAAATGCGATTGGATAGTCACTTCAGTCGGAAATAGTTTCAGCAGTTTATTGGCTGACTGCACGTGTGAGGGGGATCACGTGTTTCCGGTTGTTATTAAAAAAAGTGTGCGAGGCTGAGCAATTTTAGGAGAGTTTGCAGGGATCGAGCTGTCATAGATAAAAGGGGGGCAGGCACTCCAAATGAGCTGGCCATGCGATGTCAGACGGACATATTATAGCACTTCGGACTCCGGCTACTACCTGCAAGATGCCGGCATTTTAAGAACATAGCCCTCCAATTTATCAAGCATAACTGTAATTATTTCGATTTAATTGAAAGTGG
This sequence comes from Petrocephalus zakoni, assembly GCA_026774425.1. Classification (NCBI taxonomy): domain Eukaryota; kingdom Metazoa; phylum Chordata; class Actinopteri; order Osteoglossiformes; family Mormyridae; genus Petrocephalus; species Petrocephalus zakoni. The sequence continues at coordinate 16,861,446 of JAODKN010000037.1, forward strand.
TTACACTTTGGTTGTAACTGGATACAAATACTGAGCGGCAAGTGGAATTTGGTGCGAGCGGCAGACGCTTTGGCCGATCTGGTCTCAGGCATGGAAGAGCCGAAAGAGCCGAACGGGCGAGATGCGAGCGAAGGGGAAAGCGTCTCCCTTTCCCCGAACCTTCCGTCTCCGCCGGCCGCGCCACACCAAGCGGCGCAGCAAAGTCACAGAACCACCAACTTTTTCATCGATAACATTCTTCGGCCAGATTTCGGTTGCAGAAAGGAGTTGGGGGGCAGGGAGAGAGCGCACACATCGGACAGAGAAAACGTCAACCCATTGATAATCAGGCCAGCCCTCCCCGCCACTTTGTGCCAGGATTCGAACTGCAGCAATGACAGCACTTCGTCGTCTTCCTTGTCGTCCTTGCCGCCCTCCAAGCAGAACTCGTCGACACGAGGGGAAGGGAATGGATCTAATTCTATAAAATGTGGCGAGAACACGGCGTCAATAATGGTTGTGAACGCGGATAATGGAAGAACTGCCCCCGTTACAGACCCGCAGCCGCTGCTATGGCCTGCCTGGGTTTACTGCACAAGATATTCGGACAGACCGTCATCTGGTAAGGCGGTAGTCTCTTAATACGTATTCCTCCGAATTGCTGTGTGAAGGAAAGGAAAAGGAGAAGGGGGCTCAGAAAGTAAAGGAGCTATTATGGGCTAAATTTATGGCCACATTTAGATAATATACATTCATAAGGCATATATTTTTATTATGTATTTTATGCATATAACTGTTACAGTTTGAATAAATAAATATAGAGATTTTTAGTAAGGGCGTGCATGTGCGTAAGTATATATATATATATATATATTATATATATTATTATTGCCTTCAGAAGTATATATATGTATATATATATATATACGTATATTTGTTTGGCATGTCCAGTGTAATACTAGGTTTCGAGACCTTAGACTATGTGCATTTCGCTTTTTCCCCATCGGCAGTCGATTTACCTTGCAGTTGATAACATTGGCTTAATTGGGAAAATCAATTGGGCCCAATAAACCTCATTGACGATGATGAGGATGATGATTATTATTATTAGTAGTAGTAGTTATAGTTGTAGTAAGATTATTAGTAGTTGTATTATTAGTATTATTAATATCAATTTTATCCTTACTTATTAATTATAATTCTGACAAAAAGCAAATTATAGCCCATTAACATCTATTAGTAGTGCACAATCTCCTCAAATAAAGATAAAAAAACACCCTTTGAAAGGGTTTATTTCATTTTATTATATATCTTATTACATTTTAAAGACAGATTGGGAGGTTTATTATAAGACATATTAATAGCTATAGGCTAAATATCCATGCTGTATATTTCTGTCTGGTTTCTGAAAGTATTACCTGGCGCGCTCTTGGCTTTTATTTATGAAATGAAAATGGGAGGATAAAGCGATTTGTAATGTTTTATGACGCACACTCGACGTGTGTAATGGAATTCAGAAAGTAGCCATTTTACACCGCCTGGAGTACAAGAGCGTGGGATGTTCGCAGTGTAAGAGTGTTTCATTCGCGTTATACAGGTAACCTGCACAGATGATTAGGACCTGACACCCCGATGCCCACTCGAAAATTAATAAATAAATAAATAAACGGGATAGATAAGCATCGATTGACTAAACTTTACTAATGAAGCTATCAATCTAATGCGGCTAATACATCACTGGTTCGATTTCAGCTAAACTGAATAAGTAACGAAAATAATCACACAGGCAAAGTTTTTAATTTCCCATTGTTACCCATTATTTTAATAAACTTTTGTTTATTTATGTCCAACGTTTTCTACAATGCAGTAGCCCATTCTTTTGAAGGCCTTGGTCGATTACTTATAAATCGCACTCACTATTAATTATTCAGAAGTAAAATAAAAAGAGCAAATATTTTGACAATCCCTATTTTAATACAGGAGCTCTGTTAGTCAGAAATGATTACATTTAAATTACTCCGTGTAAGGTGTGCACCTACATTTCAATGTAATTGTCTTTTTTGCTGTGTGTAGATTAGATAGATAGATAGATAGATAGATTATTACATAGAAATATTAATCTTAATATTAACAGTAATTTCGGCGTCCTTCCATAGAAATATAATGCTTTTTTTGCCTCCAAAATGATGTAACGATGTCCGTTGGTATGCAGGTATCTTGGATGAAGATTACACATTGTATATTTAATTCTACATAAAGGTATTATTACATTTGACATTTGATTAGTATTATTAATAAGGGACCTTTGTCGCTGGAAATGTGCAGTTGGCTAGCTAACTTCTCCTACAAGACCTAACAGCAACACTATTTTGTAGTCAAAAATGAAAGTTTGTAGCCACGCTTATTGTGTAACTGTTGGTAAAAATGTAACGGTTTAACAAAAACAATGAAGAAATGGGCTGAATAAATTGGGGTAAAGGGACCTGCAGAAGCGCCCGTCTTCCATGGGCCGGGAGAGAAACTCATACAAACAATTGTAGCTGAAGTCATCAAAGACTCGCTGAAGACTCCTCTTTTGTCATGCATATGAAATAGCTAGCCTTTGTTTAATTCTATGCCGTTTACACATCACAGACAAAATATTATTCTGGTTATGCAAATTATCATGGATCATAGAATGATGCACACTTTAAAGAAATAGCGGCGTCCAAATGACAGACGTCGGATATCAAACGGAGAAAATGCGTAGGGTTTTGTGCAATATCTCAGAGAATAAGAAGATACGTTTTTCGTAGTGCCACTTTCAAGTATTAAATAAAATATAATTTTGGAATTCGAATTTTGCTCTCCTTGGACATAGGAAACATAGTACGCTGTTTTATGTTCCTTTCGCTCCCCCTTGAACTTTTCATACATAAGATGATACTTTTGAAACATTAAAAACAGCTAAAGGATGATTT
>JAODKN010000037.1:16877785-16894394 GCA_026774425.1 Petrocephalus zakoni
ATCTATCTATCTATCAAATAGTATTTCAAGTTACTGTTTTGGGAATTCTCTGTTTCAAACAGCTTTGTGCATGATATTTAAAAGAAAAACGAGTTCAACATTATGATCATAAAATTACTACCCACATAAAAACAGGGTTGTATAAATCGATGGGGCGCAGTGTGGCCCGCAGCTCTGCTCCATCTCAATCTTTCTGCAGCTTCTCACCATCTCTATCCGTCACTATTTTTGCCGCACACAGGGACACCTAGAGGAAAACTGCTGAAGTGCAGCTCAAGGCGCCTGTTTTCAAACGGCCTTGACGAGCAGTGATCTAATTATATAACTCAAAGTAGAGTGAGAAAGCTACACAGTCATGGCTTAAAAAAGTAGATGCCTTGAGTGGACTTGGCCTGAGTTGTCTCCTTCTGAAAACACAGATGTCTGTTAGTTTTCTCTGAGTGGCTAGAGACATTATAAGCAAACTTCCCAGAGGAACAGGTCAAAATTGCACCAAGCTGGCATGAGAGATCTACTCGAAAAACTTTGTATCTGCATTGTTGACTAAGGTGGAATTATATATTATGTTATTAATGTTGTCCAGCCAGTATTCACTGTGAAATCCACCACAGAAATATTAATGGTAGAACGCAACGATGGTAGAAGACAATGATGGGAAATAAGGTAATGGGAGAGCAGTTCTCCATGTTCACGCAAGGCAGTGAAGGATTTAGGGGATGTGACTTTGCGAACCAGGATTCCAGCTTGTACGATGTTTCAGGAATCAAATTATAGGTGCAGGAAAGGCATTAATAACTGTGCACATATTAATACTAATTACTGCAATGGACTGGCAGCTGCTATTGGGTGTCCTCTGCCTTTTGCTTTGTATTGCCTGAAATCAACTAGTTATATAATGATTAAGCATTATGAATAATGATGATAATAATAGTAATAATAACAACAATGTTTACAATTAATATAAATAAAGATATGATATTTTATACTAGTTTGAGTGTGTCTGAGTTGAACAAGAAGAACAAAGTATTTAAAGTTCTGTGTAATGCTGTTTACTGTCAGAAGTAACTGGAATACTTCTGTAAGCTGTAAGGAGCAGAGAACGTTAATCGTTTGCACATGATGGCCCGATAGCTAAGTCATTTGTTATAATGTCAGACAAATATCTTGGGAAAAGAGAAAGAACAAAGACTGTCCATCTTTGGGCGAGCCGCTCTGGCTGCTGTGGGAGGGGTCAATAGGTTTTCTGGAGCAAGTGTGGGTCCGTGTCCACGATGCAGCAATGCCTTCTGGGATACGAAAACAGCAACAAAAACAACCAAACACTGCTGTACAAATTTAACAGCTGAGAATGTACAAAGATGTCTGCTGATTCATTTTGGTATATTTGGAATATTTTTATACTTAATAAATATGTTCTCTTGAAAAATTAAGACTATATGGCCTGTATATTGTACCCCCATCATGTAAAATTCATATCACTGAATGAGAATTAAAAAAAATATATATATAGAGAGAGAGAGATGGATTAGAAGCAGAAGGAGAAAAAGAAGAAGTTCATCATCATCAACATCGAAAACAAGACCTGCACCGAATTACCTGTTAAATACCTTCACTCTGAGTACTACAAACTCTGGGCTCTCCAAAGTTAATGCTTATATTATATTACATATATTACATTGCTAAGCTTGACGCAGTGGAATATTTTTGTTTTGTGTGTTTTTGTCCATGTGCTGGGTATGTCCCCTGTGGTCATTTTATGAGCATTAATCTTTCCACAATGCATTCCCACGTACATTTCCATGTGCCGGTCCCAGGGGACCTCAGCTGAAAGGGTACATATTGTTTTGTACGGTCAGACTCTTCACACTAAGGAAACTACAGTCAGCTCAAGCAAACCCAGACCTTCTCTAGAAAGCCAACAGCTTTCTCTGAGAAGGACACTTCAGTTTTTGCTCCATTCATATTATAATTGTAACTTAAAAACTGCACTCAGAAAATAAGTTCTGCATTTCAGAGAACACACTGGATGCAACCTTTCAGATTGCCGTATTTTGTTTTAGAAGGAAAGTTGAATATCAACATGATCTTGATAAGAGAACACGCTGTGACACCTGATATCAAGAATGATAAGATAGTTTGGTAACACTTTACTTAAGGGGCCACAAATCATAGTAGTACCTCATTGACTACTGAAGTACTAATCATGAACATGAATTAGTTAATGATTAACTAATGAACGAACTAATGAAGTTCCTGCAAAGAATGAATCGTCATCATTAATTAATGATGAAGTAACGCATAGTTAATGGTTAATTAATGCATTTACTAAGCATGAATTGCTGCATTATTTGTGGCCCCTCAAGTAAAGTGTTACCGATAGTTTACATAAGGACACAGATACTAAGTAGTAACTCAGTTACTACTGAAGTACAAATCATGAATAAGTATATCTAGCTACTACTGATGCATCACGTTTCCTTACTGACAGACAAACATTAGATCAGTAATTGCCTTGTGTTATTCATGACTTGTTCCTTCAGTAGTTCCTTCAGTAGTTTGCAAAGGTTTACAGAATTAACAGATATGGTAACAAATGTAATAACAATTGAAATAAATGATGCATCAGGATTCATTAATGATGATCAAACATGTGATCAGTATGTAACTAACACTTGGTTTCTGGTTAATTAATACATCAGTATTAATACTGTATTACAAGTGCCCCCTGAAGTAAAGTGTTACCATTGATAATTTGACACAATCATGCAGGAAAAGCAAGATTTTGGCAGCCACAGATATTCTGAGGTACCTAAAAGGCTTCTAGGATCAGGGCCCGGTGAGATACCCCAGCTAGTATATACCTCTCTCTGTCCATTGGTGAAATGATACCAATTATGATCCATCGTCGGGGATCACCAGGTCACACTGAGCAAATGTCAGCTCGGACGTAAGCTGCAGAGTGAGTCATAGCACTCTGTAGCACCCTGGCTAAGCCACTCTGGAAAACACGTCAAACATTGTAATAAAAATGCTTTTCCTGGTGCATCTGTATACATTTAGACTGAACTCTGGTTTTTCATCTGCTACCAAAGCGATTCTCAACAAGTTGTGAAGCAAGTTGAACACAAAATCAGAGCTATGCAAGGTCTTGAAGGATCAGGCCTAAGCAGTTGTTTTGTGGAATAGCATGGAAATAATCATTTTTAAATTGTGTTGACTGAAAAAATTATGTATTAGCAAAGAGTTAATTTAAAAACTCCTGCACATAATGTTTACTGTACATTCAGAGGGAAATGAACACACTTTAGGAGCAGAATTCATTGCAGGGAATTAAATGAGCTTTCATTTTCCTCCTTTTTTTCTTTCCAGGAAAGAATAAAAAATTGCAAGCATGATAAATCAGGCCAAATGTGCAGCGGCCAGCTAACACCAGGATTCCCCCACACCGAAGCTCGCTGCTTTAGTGGCTTCTCTGTGTGACGAAAACATGCAGATGTCCAGCCTGCTGCTTCCAGAAAGGACCACACGCAGAAGGTGTCCAGCTGTCCAAAATGGCAGTACAGCCTCTACCGTTGTTTCTGGCTTTGTCGTTTCTACGAACTCAGTCTCTGAGTATCTCCGTCTCTTTCGCTATTCCTGCATATATGCTACATATGCACCATTTTGTGCCATAATATTGTATAATCTGTATGAGACTCTCACAAAAAATGTTATCTATCTATCTGTTTGGTTGTTTGTTTCTTTGTTTGTTCGTGCATTCATTTTCCAAAATCCTCAGGATGTAAAATTGTTGAAGCAATTACCATTCCTCCTTGCATTTCTGTTATTTGGTGCCAGTTGTTTGTTTGTTTGTTTTTGCATGTGGCACTTATTAGCTAACCTTTAGCTTTTTTCCCTATCGTATATCCACAAAAACTGTAATTTTGCACTATTTTGATTTTCATTAGACGGACTGAGTGGAGATTTGCTTGTGTCTTGTGGCCACTTGGTGCTGAATAGGCGATGCCCCGAGCCTGCTCCTGCTACGACTGACTAAGCAGGCATTTGGCATTTTTATATCTCAGATATTATTTCAAGTGTTATGATTGTCTTTGACTCCTTTGTAAACATGCCCACAGAAGCTGCTGAAGGTCCCAGGTCTGGCCGGGCTGTGTGGCGGCATTTAAATGAACTCCGAGCCTCTGGCGCGGCTTTCCAATCTCACCGGCTCTTTATTTCTGTTTTTAGACGTTACTTTATAGTATCTCTAAATTAATGTTGTCCGTCAGAGACGTTTTCTTCTAGCAGCTGGGAAAGACCTTGAAGGTTTTGACAGAATGAGATTAATATATACACTGATATATAAATTATCTACATGCATATTTCCTGTAGCACACATAAAGTATAAGTACAGCAATTGAGAAAGCGTAACTGGACGCCCGTTTGGCACAACTCAGTGCAGCCTCAATCAGATATCACTGGCAGACATGTCCTGAATGGCAGTTGTTAAAAGAGAGCAGACCTATATTTTGCATATATAAATGATGAATCAAATATATGATCACTTATATATTTATCACTATTGTTTTTGTGATTTCTATCATTAGTAATATTCTTAAGCAGATGAGTTGTGTGGAGTCCTTAGTTTTTATTATTCATGGGAGTAATACGAGGGGGTGATGAGAAGTTTAAATATACAATGAATCCGGTATGATTGTTATGGGTGAAACCCGTACTCTGTGCGTTTATTTTTGTTTTATGTCCCATAAGCTGGGAGACACATTATCAGAGCGCAATGGGAGGCGAGCACCCCCTGGAAGGTTGTTACCGCCATATTGTGGCGGGGGGTGTAATTTAGTCTTTGAGGAACTCAGGAGAACAGACCATGTTTTCCTCACACTGGTCACAGGGAAGTCAGTTTCAAACATGTTACTTTTATGTTTGATTGTAAGTCTTTGCAAGAATGCCCCACATACTGACATACTTATGAACGGACTGCCATAAAGCCTATTATATAAAAAAATTGGGTTAAATACAATGGTTTGTAATAACAAATGCAGACACTACCTTGCATCACTCATAACTTTAGCAATTAGTCAGCTCAACATAGAGGACAGTAATGTATTTAATTACTTATGTTATTGTTGTATTATTATTGTTAGTATGTTATATTGTTTTCTGACTTACCTGCACATTTGTCTTATAGACAGACTTAGGGATAGATCTCATTGGTAACCAGGGGACTGCCTGTGCCATATGTCAAATTCTGAGCTAATTTCTAATTTACTAATTTAGCGCTTGAGTTTCACAGCATCTGATGGTGGTGATTATTATGAGAGAATAGAGTGATGGATTGACATGGTGTGGTATGAGCCAGATATGGCCGTGCCCACAGTGTGCTAAGCTGCTCCGGAGAGTCACAGAAGGATAGAAGCACATCGGTGTTAGAGCACTGGCCATGTCTGGAGGCACACATGTTTGGGATGTTGTGGGTGTGAAGGAATTCCCTGTCAATCAGAGGGAAATCACCCTGCATTAGAAAGTGTCCTCGTCTCTGACATCATCCCATAGACTGAAAGGGACCTTGCTCACGTTTAGGATAAGTTCATTATTATTATTATTATTATTATTATATAATGTGGGTATGAGGGTCTTAGACATTAATAACACAATGAATTGTGGACATTTTTTAATAAATCAATGTCAAGAGCATCAGAAGCAAATCATTTTAAAAATGAAAGATTAAGCAGGGAATTTAGAAGAAGCTGTGTTCTTAAGATCATGACATAATAAAGTGGATACTCGTATTATAAGCCTACTGATTACTGATTCAGCTTTTATTCTATATGCTAATTTGGGGTGCAGTCTATTAAACAGCCTTGTTTGCATAGCGAGACAGAAAGGAAGTGATGGTCACAGGAACGCTTTCTGCCTGTCTCCTTACATGTGTTTTCCTGAAAGCCCTCCTTTGTTGTGTGTGCTTCTCTTTTTGCTAACTGTGAACTGTGAGATGAAAGCACGAGGTGCTTGGAGCAGCCTGTGTGTGTTCCTTGTGTGTGCATCTGTATTAGTTTAACCCAATGGGAGAGTTTCCCAGCAGGTAGCATCTGTCTGGGTTGGTGCTAATCATCCTGACAGCTGGAAGCATGAAATCTCCCCAGCCTGGGACAGATGACCTTCTCTGGAGGCCCATTTTTCGGGCCCACCTCCATTCCTGCTTCAGCTTTGACACGGCAGCATGGCGGCACCATGGCTGAGGCCCTTCAGGTGCTCGTGTGGCCCAGGCCTCCGCCTCCAGGCAGGCTGTTCAGAGACGCACCAGTCTGCCCCTCCTCGGCACCTTTCTCTGCACCTTTATGGGGGGAGAGTGCTGTTTTCGGGCACCAAAAATCAAAAGCAGGCTGTAGGTGATCTGGAGGTAAGACCACTAATGGATGATTGATGAAGACGTTCCGGCATATGAGTATTTCTTGAGTTGACTTGTATCCACTTGTATCCTTGAATGTGTCTATATTTAATTGCTTTGCATCTAAGTTAAGTTTTAAGTTTTAAGTTTTTTTTCGTTTCTACTCAAATAAATATTCCATTAAAGGAATTCAGAGAAGCTGTCTTTCTCCAACCTCCTCCAAGAATTGAGTCTCTACCACTACTTCAGCCAAACTAAATATAAGACTATGTTAATTCAGCCAACACGAGGTTGTATCATTAAGGAAATCGCATCAGCAACATAGCTATTTTCATTAAATGACTACATCAGTAGCCAAGTTCATCTGAGGTCTTGCCATTAATGAGCTCCAGTATAACTCAACAACCAGTAAGTCAACAACTATTAGAAGCAGACAGAGTAGCTAATATTAGCGAGCTATCTGAGCTATGGTGTTTGGAACAGACTGGTATGTCTTGAATTAGACGTGCTTTGGGTGGTTTGTTTACAAGTCTACAAGTGGATAATGAGCATTTTGACCATGACCTTAATTATGATCTACTCGGCGGACTTCTGTAATGAGAGCAGGAGGGACAGAGAAGACCCCTCAGTAGGCTGCATGGTAAGACGATAAGGGAATGACGTGAGTGTAGGACAGGCGATACAAGGGGGCTAGTACAATGAACTCTCTGATGTCTTCATATGTACAGATGTGGAAAGGCTAAAATGTGTTTAAATTTGTGTAAAGTGCACTATAATTACCACAATTAATGTACCATAGTAACCTAATGACCTGACGGTAGAGATTCTGTTCTTACAAAGCTTATAGGCTTAGTTTGGAGTTTTGTTTTCCAGTATATATCCTATATCCTATATATATATATATATATATATATATATATAGTAATTTACCATTACTATTCGTAACAATAAATATATTAAAATATGTATTTATAGTAACATAGTATATTATATAGTAAAACATATCGTTATAAATGTGTGTATATGTGTATGTATATATTTTATATACATATATGTATGTGTATATATTACGAGTATATAATAAAATACAGGTAGTACTTTTCAATTATCCAGCAAGCTAATAAAATTATTTATAGGAATTAAATGAGTATATTTATTAGGTATCATCTTTCTGCATACAGGACAAATAGGGCCTGATTGCTAGGCAACAGAAAAAGATCTCAGTGGAGATAGCTTACATGAGCCAGGGACATGGCAGAAGGCTATCTGCAAACGCAGCCTGCTAACAGTGACAGTATGTTTATGCGTGTTTATTTTGGTATTTTCATTTATTCGGCAATAACAAACAGCTGACCCATGTCCCATGACGCTAAGTCAGCTTTCTCTCTACTATTTGCCAGCACTCCCAGACACAGCTTATATAAATAAAACGTGTTTCGGTGTTAGGTTTAGCTGAGGTGTACCCTCTGATTGTCTAGGATAAGTAGAAATATCTATTTATTAACAACAAAAATAAAACCAATGAAAACACAGTTTTTCTTGATGGAAGATCATTTACTCCAAAAATCCCAAGCTTTTACAGCCAAAAAAGGAAGGGAATTCAAACAGACGGAGCATTAGACCTCTTAAGCGGACCCCTGAACTGGGCATTTATTGATAATCTAGCATGTACATTCCCACATACATGCACAAACACTCACGCACACGCACTCCAGCCGCACTCGCGTGTACAAAGACACAGACGTAAACATAAGCTACTGTGGCGCAGCGTTCCGGAATAAACAAACAGTGCTGTGCGGCTGTCTGGCAGGAGGGGCTGATAGCGATCACGCCGACGGGGTCCCTGTGTGTTCTGCATGTTTTATAGAACGGATTAAAACGGAAAAAAAAGCAATGCTGCTGGCTGACATTTATGAAGAATTACTGAACAGCCCAGTAGATCACAACCAGATGATTCCTGGATCAGAGCCATGAGATAGCAGCACGTCCCACACATATGGGTCCGAACAGCATGCGAGAAGAAGGAAAAAAAAAAGCAGAAGGTGTTAGTGTTTGAGGGTACCTTCCAGACGTGCTGCCCCCGCCAAAGGGAACCGTCATGTCAGAACATGGTCAGGCACATGATCACTCGCCTTGACCACATGACCACTCACGACTGTCTCACACTCATACTCTTACTAAATAAGTCCTTGACATGTTTTATTTCAGTTTTTGCCATGAATACTCATTTAAATGCCCACATCTTTTGAAATCTCCTAGGTAACAATATTAACATTTCCAGCCTGCACAAGACTGCCACGGCTGACACTGTGGGGGTAAATTCCACTTGGCAACCTTTAGCACAAGAATAAGGGGACATTCTGCTAGCACGGTTTGTGTATCGATAACATGCCTTATGGCCTGAATGATTAGGGCCCGTTTGATTGCATCTGGATCCCTGATGTTTATGTTTGGGAGAAACTTGAAGACTGAAGATGAGCGTTGAAGGAATGAGCTGTTAAAGCGAGCCGTCCCCAGGCCGGCGTCTGCTCCTGATTACTGAGGAGGTTTGATGGATTTAGCCAACCTGTCTCGCCATGGTGGACTCATGGTTTCCTCTCAGATGACGGCCAGGTCAAGAGAAGTGTAGCATAAACCGCTAGTTCTGATGTCGCACATGAAACCTGGCGGCGGTGCTAATTTGGGTGAGGATGGGCCGTTTCTCATGGATTCCCTACCTCACCCAGACGCTCAGTGAGATGTCCTGTAATCCATTTGTGCCTTTTCCATGGTCAGACGCCTGCATTCCCCAGTGGGAACAAATAACTGCGGTCCCATGCAATACTGTCTGCTATAGGAGTGATCAAATATCACACAAAACACACGCACACACACACATACATGCTGAACACGCGGGGAAACTGCAACTTTAAATTATTCTCTGGTCACAAGCTGGAATATGCAGACCAAAGGGGTATAATTTTAGACCATTTTTGGTGACTGAAGGGGCTCGAAGCATGTAGGAACGTACTTACAATGTGCTTGAAAATCTCTGTGAAAAGTCTTGGCATCTAAAAGCTTCGGGTAGCTGCCCAGAGTTGCTGAGTTTCAGGATCTGGAAAGATTTGCTAACTCCGCATCCTGCTTCTTATCATTTAGTGAAATGGCTGCGGCCGTGTGTGCAGCATGCCCCCGCAAGTGCGCTTATTGTTTGCATAGTTATTTTGTTCCATCGTGTGCCTGCCTGGCACTCATACGTAGCGCCTTGCAGCTTGCATGTTTTCACACTATTCCTATGTTCAGAATGATAATATTGTCTGATCAGATTTGGGTTCAAACCCTGGAACGGCGGCAGAGCACATCCTGGCTTTGCTGCCAGTGACCTTTTGACCCCAATATGCCCGCCCCCACCCCCAAGCTCTGCAAAATCTTCAAGATGAACAATTTCTGTTGCTGAGTGGGTTGCATCACATGTCTACTTGCATGTTGCGGGATGCACCTTCTCACCAGGGCTTTTCCACTCCACCTGCACCCCTACGATCTTGAGGGACATTAATCAGTTCCGCCTCTAACCATCCATGCTGTCCGTTTCACCCTGGCTTTGTAAGAAAGACACGCCACTCCGGGTTCTGGCTGGGTTTGCTTTCCCTGGGGCATTGTGCCAGCTGCCATTACACCCTCCCACCCCCAGCCACAGGATGTCAAAATGTTTGGAAGATATGGAGGTGGGGAGGAGGAAGGGTGTCATGTAGGAATATTTGATATTTCCTGCTTTTCCAGAAGGAATTTGAATTCCCCAAAACAGCATCAATGAACATTAGGCCCAATATTAACTCTATGATACCAAATTTGTCTTTTTGTCTTCTAAAGTTCTCAGGATATTAGTCATGCGTATCATATTGGACAATGGAGGTTACATTCTCCATGAATGGGCTAGCTTTATTTGATTAATGAAACTCATTTTATAATTTTATAATTATTCATGCAAATCACAAACCAGCTGTGAGGTGTGGGGGTGTGGTCAACTTGGAAAGGAGGGTCAGGTGACCAGGGCTCTTTGTGCTGATTCGCCTGTCCTGACCACACCTCTGCCTTTCCTGCCTCCTGGTCCCAGAGCCTCAAACGACCCTTGCACTGTTTATCCTTCTCACCCTCCCCACTGAGAGCAACAACAATAACAACAACAACAATAATAACAACAATAATAATGATAATAGCTAAGAAAGGTATTTGATGCTTGCTTCGCATTATTAACCCACAGCTAGTTACACCAGCCACTTCCTGCTATCCGTAGGAAATAACCAAAACACAGTGTTCACTCTGTAGTACCTTCTGAGCCAATATGCGTGAACTATGGTGCTAGCAAATTTGGCGGCTGTTTAAAATGTACCCTTCTGTTTTTTGTTAAATATAGCAAGTGCAATAGGGAGTCTCTTATGAATATTCATTCATGAGTGAGACACTCACTTCTTTAGTCTGAAACGCATACATTTCTGGCCACCATTATTACAGACCGAAAATATATTCCAGGCGTGCCAGCTGATGAATATTCATGAGCGAGGGACACAGGGACTCTCTATGTCAGAGCAGGAAATGGGGACAGGAGGCGATGGCAAGTCCACTGCAGTTAGTGCGCCATCGTCTTACGGATGGATCCGAGGCACAGCAGGAATTAGGCCCGTTTACATACTTAATGGAATCCGATTGAAAACAGGCGACGGTGGATCAACTCGAATTACGCTCCCAAATTTGTACTTTTTTGTTTTCGCCAGAAGTTTTCTCTCCGAATCACGTCCGTTTCAGATGCCGTCTCCGCAGCCCATTTTTCGCATCGCCCCAGCCCTGCTGTCGTCACAGCAGACGGTGACTCTGTCCACCTCAGCCTCAAAGAACCATCGCCAAGCACGCCAGAAGACCATAATAACTAATTAGCGAATAATAATGACATATATTCCCAAGATATAAATCCAGCTCAAAGGGGTATTTACAGCAACACAGGACCCAAATCAGACAACAAAAGCAGCCTAAATGAGAGCAGTGTATCTTTTGGGTCACCACTAGTGTAACATCAGCAGACCCCCCCACTCCCCCCCTCCCGGGGTTTCTGACTCTGAAAGGGAGTGTGGCGCGATCTCATTGCCCAATACTACAACATGTTTCTCATTTTTTAGCGTTAATATTTTTCAGTCGTACCACATGCCCGTTTGGCGTTACATTCCCAAGTCGAAAACAGCATGACAAAAATGCATCTTTAGTGCTTTATTAAAAAAGAGAAAAAAAACAAATCGGGTCAGTTGTTAGACGCCCATTCCTTCCCAAGACATTCCCTCAAACACTCTCGTCAGTCCTCCACTGAATTGCTCCTCGTCCCAAAATATAAACGCTCGCTTTTGGCAGATGCTCTGCAGAGACTGTCGTGGCCAGAGCGCTAATAAAAATATAATTAGAGTCCCAGCGTGATTGAAGACACACATGAAAAGCTCATAGGCTCGAGGCAGGAAGGATCATGTGACCTGTATCCTTTTCGCAGTAATATGAAGAGATCTCTCGTCACCAGTTAGAGCGTCTCGAGATGTCTGGCAGTTGGCGACTGCTTAGCAGTATTCATGGCTCAGTCCCTTTAACCATGTTTTCGCTTGTCTTCATTTAGTGTGCTTGTGTCACCCACGCCTCCCCCGGGGATAGATTCTGGCCGCCAAGCTATCTGGTGTGCGCTGGAAGCCGCGGGGTGCTGAACAGAAGGCCTCTGCGGACATCCGGCTGCGCCTCCCCCGAGACGGTACTCCAAAATTCACGCTCTGCCGCTTCGTGTCCTGGTTGGCAGGTTTAGCCGCGATTAAAGCTCCGACGAGTCCGTGAGTGGGCGACGGTGCGAGCAGGCGCGTCCATCTCGTTTATCCGCGTCCGCGTGACATTTCGGCTCCCCCTGAGTTCCATGCCTCATTCCATTGCTTATTGGCTGTGGCCCTGGTGCAGGTAGACATAATCTCCCAGTCAATAAAGTCTTTTATCAGGGGCCCTGCTTATCAGAAATCATGATCTGATTTTTAGAGCCCTGTTAAAGCATCACATGACTTGACTTGTGAAAGTGTTAATGATGGCACCAGTAATACTGTCAATTTGTCAATAATGTTATTAACAGCTGTATTGGACAAGACTTGGCTGAGTGATTAATGTTTAATCTGATACAGAATAATCAATTAACGTCAGAAATATAAAGTGTCATGTTTCTTTCTGTGGTATGATACAGGATTCGCACAGGAACAGAAAATGTTCCTGTTCTCAGCCTCTAAAATTGCTGGGTGACTGAATGTCCTTCACATTAGCATTAGCCACTCTGATGAGAGCCCCATAGTGGATATTCTGGGATGGGCCTCTTTTTAATAACCCATGAAGTCTGATTATCACATCCAGAGCTGAGGACTGTTTCTTTGCTTTCAGAGACATAAGCCTCTAAAGTTAAAGAGAGATATTTCAATCTTATATAAATGTTGATGCCTGGCTCATATAGTACTGGTTCCCTTCTCATCAGCCCATTAAGACAAATAGCTGTACTGTGAGATGTGTATTAAACACAAGCCCCCCCTACATCATTCTGTTTTCCATTTGGCAGTTTCTCATAAATCCTTTGCTGTATGAACAGGAGCATTGTGGGTAATGTGAAAATGTTCACTAGCTATATCAGATAAATTAAAGCTACCAGCATGAAACTCTGCACCTTAAGTGAAATTAAAAAAAGTTCTCATCTGGTTACACAATAAAAAAAAACTGTATTTGGTATTAATGCCAACTATAGCGATCCCACGAACAAGACGTACAATTCTCAGATTTTTTTAAATCTGCAGATAGCTCCTTTCAGCTATGCTTTCCATGAAATAATTGGCAGGGGGAAATAGAAACATTCTAGCTCACTGAAACCAGTATGAGGCTCTTAAAGGGATTTTCACCATGTATTTCTTTAATTCATCTGCCATTTATTAAAAAAAATTGCTGGAATGAAACTGTTTTTCGACTTCAGCACATATGGTTTACAATCCCTGTGATTCTTTACTGTCGGGCATTCTTTGATGCAGCTGAACACAGAGAGAATTATTAAATCACATCTCCGTCTTGTGTAATATAAAACTGCACTGCCGTTGTTGGTTTATGTGCAATCAATTTTGCGAGTAGCGGGGTACCAATTGGTAGTGCGTGCAATCAGTCCTTCCCTGGCACCAGATACCCATTAGGCGGCTCTGCTGGTGGAACACAAAATGAGCACGAAGTGTAAGGACTGCGTATATTTAGTCTAGCACCCATCGCAGATCAAAAGACAGAAAAAGAAGCCAAAAGCAACAGTTTACCACCCTTTGATCACAGTGGCATTTCTATTTATTGAACTTAGGAGGCAGCTAAAGGTCAGAATCAATTTCAGCACCTCAGCATACCAACTGCAGAATGGCTGTTGAGCGATAAAACACAGGAAGAATGTGTATAAGAAGGCTAGGCCCAAGACTCTATGATCTAATGTACCATGGCTGCCACTCTCTCATTGGCTGGTAGCATTGCGAGGTCATCAGATTGACGCATGAGGATCAAATACTAAATCAAAATAAGAGTCTGCAGTCGCTAAAGGTGGGTTGGCCTGAGAGTACTGATAAATTTTGCAATAAAATAAAAATATTCCCATAGAATTTACCACAAAAAGGGAACAATGTATTTCTGACAGAAAGTAGAAATGCCCCATGAAGGAAATGTTTAAATGACTGACCTTGAGGTTGACCTTGGACAACGTAGAAGGCAAAGAAGATGCATTTCTTTCCGTGTCCTAAGACATGTTGTGAGGTGAACAGGTGGACTTGCACCACACATTATGTTTATCATGTTATTTACCTGTATGTACTGCAGATTATTCATATTATCTAAGCGTGCTTTGTAATGACTTATAATTCATCAAAAATGAGTAAATCCAAAAATACAATAACAAATGAAGAAAAATTACACCACAAAATGAGTAAATGACCTGGATTAAGGGTTTTATCGTAAAATGACTCGGACACTTCCGGAACACCTCGATCACCCCCCCACGGCTTTCTCCGACAGCTCTTCACGACTTCCCTGTCTCAGTTTTGTCGAAAGCTACAAGCTTAGGGTTTAATCCAGTACCGTTTCCGCACTGCGGATGATGAAAAACCCAAATTCAAGGGGTTGATCAAAACGGATGAAATCAACCTCATTCACTTGAAAAATACATATTTCTCAGATGATTCCCAAGTCTCTTTTTAAAATAACGGACTCTGGAACCTGGACCGGGAATATTAGGACAGGAAAAGAAATCTTATTGAAGCACTGAGTCGTTTTATCACTGGATGTTTTCACAGTATAATTCCGACATTTAGCTCCCAGCATCCTCTCTTTGCGTTATCCATTAGAACTCATGGATGGTTATACTCTTTGAGCGATTCCCTGGATGAGGCAACGCGGGGACATCCCAGGCCCAGACAGACCATAAGTCAGTCTCCCAGTGCAGCTTCGGGGATTAGTGGTGTGCATTACAGCACAGCTGGCCCCCGTCGACACGGGGTGGGCTTCGTCGAGGCCTCCTCCCCAGCCACTTGAGAGGAAGCTGTTACCTGGCAGGATTTCAGACCAGGCTTCTGCGTTTCAAGCCGCAGTGTCATCAGCTCCGGAGCACCACCGAGAACATCAACTGAGATTTTCCCACTAATGTTTCTGAAACCCTGCACCAGGAAAACCACGGAACCCGCTAGAGAAATGCATTTTTTTTTCTGATACAATGAAAACCTGCCAAGTCTCTTTTGATTAAATAAAGATTAAATAAAGTAGTGTTCCCACTTTCTCAGGGTCCCCACATGAGGCATGCAAGAGCAGCAAACACATCACTGGCATTTCGAGGGCCTGGGCAATGCTTGGTGTGGTAACATGTGCCAGTAAGCAGCTGTCAGCCACTTGCTGGATGGGTGGCTTTCAGCTGGTCTTCCTTAAACTGGCCATTATCTAAACAACCAGCACCTGGGGTCTTAAACTACAGGCTTGCGAATCTGCAGTTTTAACAAACAAATTAATTTGTTTCACCTTCATTTGACCCGTTCGACGGATGAAACTCAGTAATGTTTATAACTATTGCTGATATATGCCACAGAAAATCTGATTCATGTTTAAACCGGAACGTTATTCTGCATGAATTCAGAGGAGGACTTGAAATGGGTTTGAAAGCTATTATCTACATTATCTACATCGGTGATTCACCTCCGATTTACCCAACAGGAACCTGCTAAGAGCATCGAGCTCTTGGGATGTCCGTTCACTTCCGAAATGATGACACACCCCCCTGTCATTATGGACATACCTAGGTATTAGTGCATATTAGCGAGCCTTGCCTGAGCAGGGTCAGGAGGAGACCGGGACCTGGGGAGGGATTCCAAGCCTCATCCTTCACTCTTTATCTGAGCATCGCCCTTGGTGTCACATCAGGATGGCTGTCTTCTAGGTGCCACGGTAATGACGGCCCTGCTCTGCTGAGCCCCGGGGTCAGGGTCCTCATATTTCATCGGTGAGCAGAGTCCGCCGATATCGGCGAGTGATACAGACGATCTGCAGGGAGCCCTGAAGCTGTCAGAGAGGTGGCAATTAGAGCAAATAGCAAGGGACGGCTGTGGCGATGCGCACGCCCTATCCCCCGCGCAGGCGGCTGCGGCCTCAGCTTCCGCCCATCTGCAGATGATAACCCTTCCTGTAGGTGCAGTGGCCCATAAATCAGCTGGCTGTCGGGACACAGATGCAATCTAAGCCTCTGCTAGCAGCACACATAATGGCCGGTGCTGGACTGCGATTAAAAATCGGCCCTAGACTTTTGGCCATATAGGCCCACCACACATACATACTAAGGCAATAAAATCAGACCCCACCACCCGCATTGAATTTTGTAGATTTGGGGGGGGGTCCCCAAGGCAAATTTTATCGGGTGGGAGGGAGTCCCCCATGATACATTTTTTGAACAGTGGGGGGGCACCCCTGATTTTATTCCAGAGGTATGTCCCCAGCGACAAATCTTACCAGCTCACAACCGCTTTGGCCCCACCAGAAGCTTACAGCAGAAGACATGGCCATCGGCTTACTGCAGAAGACATGGCCATCGGCTTACAGCAGAAGACATGGCCATCGGCTTACAGCAGAAGACATGGCCATCGGCTTACAGCAGAAGACATGGCCATCTTTCACTGGCTTGTGACGCAAGCATATATA
>JAODKN010000037.1:16909862-16922197 GCA_026774425.1 Petrocephalus zakoni
CCCCACCCCCCCCACTTCCCATCTTATTTTCGGTGCCATGCTACCCGCCCCTCCCGGACAGACCAACCCCCCCCTTCCCCCCCCCCCCCTCCCCTCGCGTGACCCAACCATCTGTGCAGATATTTCTGTGCAGAATGTGCACTTAAATACTTACTAGTGGTTAGGTCACCAGGATTCCAGGCAACCATTTTTTCGCGTGGTATGATATATTTAACATATACCTCCCTGTTTGCGCTTTCCTTCCCTTACCCATCCAAGCTAATTGAGCACAAGGTCTGGATCTCCCCCATTCACACGGTGACAGGAACATATGACACACATGTAGACATACAGACACACATGCAGAGCGGGATTTGGCATCATGACCACAGCCCCGGAGGTGTGAAATCAGAGGGTCACCAACACGAGCCGCCTTTTTCAGTCTCCGACCTTCAGCTGTCTCCTGCCTCAGAAATAAAACGTCGAGGCGCGAGAAGGCCACTCTCAGCTCCTCTCGAGATTGACAGCTGTTAACAAGCGGTAATGAAGACCTCAGTGCCTGGCCTCACCGTGGGCCACATTGTCAGGGCAGTCAGAAGCAAAATTACGAGCCTGCGCACCACTTTATGGAACACATTAATTTTTTTTCATATTCATATTCGACGGTGTTGTGAAAGCATAATTAGGGTTGTAAATCATGCTGTGGACAAGGTGTTTAATTAGGTGCTCTTTAAAGACCCGCGGTACATATGCGGCCTGAGACTTAAAGTGTCCCGAAGCATCAGTACCATAACAGCAGCGGTCTTCGATAGCTCGTAGCATCTTTCCGACGATCGACAGGTTCCGTTTGACGGATGAGCCAATCGTATTCTCCTCACTTCATACATGTGCTTCCGATTAGACGGCAAAATAGAGCTAATGGCATCAAGACGACATCATAACTACGGCATGGCGCGCAGAGAAACAGGAAAAACACAAAACAGATCTGGGCAGTCAGCTCTGCCATCAAGATGAATGTGTTCTGCATACGGTAATGTGAAGTGAGCTGCGATATCTCTGTGAACTCCCAGGAATAGCCCAGCAGCTGGGCGGAATGCTCTAAAACAAACCCTGACAATACTGCTGTATTTTCCCATCAAAATAATGGAAGCTGAGTACTCATAGCGGGAGATGTTCAAAAAAGCCTGGGTTTTAGGAGTGTGCCATGCTCCCATCAAAGGTTACAGCCCGGCTGGACTGACCCTGTGCCACAGTTCCTCTTCAATTTATTCAGCTTTATTTTTTATTATCTTCACCACATGCACTATTAAAATGCACAGTAAGGGACATTAGCACAAGTCAATGGCCATTATTCATTGCAGCCCGCACCGAG
Source organism: Petrocephalus zakoni (assembly GCA_026774425.1). Taxonomy (NCBI): domain Eukaryota; kingdom Metazoa; phylum Chordata; class Actinopteri; order Osteoglossiformes; family Mormyridae; genus Petrocephalus; species Petrocephalus zakoni. The sequence goes on from JAODKN010000037.1 coordinate 16,911,214, forward strand.
GGATTCTGGGAAACTGGCATGCCGGGATTCATGTTTCAACCGCACTCCCAGAAACCCGCCGGATGAAAGGCCGTCCCGATGAGAGTCTCCTTGGCTCTCACTTCCTGTTTTCACCATTCATTCAGATACTGTGCCGTACGAGCCACTTAGAAAAAAAGCCTCCTACCACACAGGATTGACAGTCCGGCCACCCGGAGTATGGCTGGGGGAATTTCACGGGAAAAGATGTGGGGTAATTCTAGACACAAACTGTGCCTGCATTCTGCAGCTGTACAATCCCCCACTGACATTCTCATCTGTCTGGATTTGGATGTGTGAAAGAGAACGAATCAGAGAGAATGATTTTAATTGACGCTGCCACAGCTGAAATATATGAGAAGTATCAAAAGTTGACTGGAAATGAGAGCAGTGCTGCTATTTTCAGCAGCAAGGAAGATGTCCGGGCCTAGGTCCACATAGAGGCCTCGCCCGTCCTGCTTATGAGGCCCTCTGGGAACGCCGTCTAATCCAACGGCCGAAGTGTCCTCCGTTATCAGTCCATTGTCAGCGCAACTCCTTTGACGCAATCAGGATCACAAGAGCTGGATGAAAATCACTGTGAATTTCACTGAAAACACGGCAAGGCTTAGGCTGCAGCTTTCCCTAATATTGTAGAATTAATTATAAGCTTTGTCAGCTGTTGGTGGATATAGTTCTACTTATATAGGTTTTACATGGGCGGCTTTCTGCAGAGCAATTTAAAGTTTGCTTATTTAAATAACAAGATATTTCTACTGTAGTTCTCCAGGTTAAGCACTTTGCTCAGTGCTATAACAACAGGCCATTAATTTTATCCCGTCTGATGGTCACAAAAGAGATCTGCACAGCACAAACCTCAGCCCTGCCCTCATTTCTCAAGCTTAAATCTACCTCAGACGGTTCAGCCCCATGCTGCAACAATACACTTTCATTAGTTTACTCACTATCTATTCTTGCTGAAGTCCATCTTTGTGACTATTCATATATGCAGTTTGAGACTGCTGGAGTGTCCCGCATGGAGAAAAATCCCTCTTTTAAAAACTGTGTGAGATCAGTGGGCTAAGCCTCTGTCCCTCCGATCAGAAAGTCCTGGTTGAAGCCCTCAGAATGTCTGTGGGTCCTTGACCCCTATCTCCCTGGGTGTCACAAGAGGTGGCCGCCCTTCACAGCCAAGCTTGCTGTCATGGAGAGCAGTACTGGAGGAGGTGAGAATTGACTGTGCCCATGTGATACAAACCTGTTATTTTGATGTTGTGAAGATCAGCATTTCAGTCCACGAATGGGGACGTGAAACTTTATAATAATCTGTGACTGCAATCAAAAAATGAAAAATGCCAGGTGTCTGGTATTTTGTTTGGTGACTTATGGTTAAGGTTAGGACTGGGTAGGGGTTAAGTTTGGCATAATTGGGATTAGGGTTCTTCCAATACAAATGGACGGAGAGTCCCCACAAAAGATAGGCACACAAACCTGCATGTGTGTGTACGCGTGTGTGTGTGTGTGTGTGTGTGTGAGAGAGAGAGAGAGCATGTGCCATCCACTTCACACTGTATACCATCTGAGTGACTGCAAGACACATATATCGTCAGGTCTGAGCTGGTCGTGCTCAGAGCTTCATACACGCTAATCACCGGAAAGAATGAAGAGAACTATGAACACGAAGACGCATATTTAATGCCCAGAAATGTGCGGCAGATGTTTAGGGAAAATCTGTGCAGATGGTTCATAACAACATGAAGAGTAGTAGCTCAAAAAATATTTTTTTGTATTTATTTTTATGTTCCATCCCAACAGATTTCTCCTTACCTCTGGGTCTCAGATCTGTAAATTTCAGGCAAATGCAGAAACACCTTAAATCACTGCGTCATAACTGTCATTGATCAGTCTGACGAGCAGATGAGATACGGGATGTATATTCATGCTACTGGTGCTTGTCCAACCTCTCTGAAAGTGTTTATTTGAACTTGTGTACATTTATATGTGTGGTTCTCTGTCTTTTCTCAGGTCTGTAGATTCAGATACACGCTTACTGTGTTTATGCGGTCCGAATGCACACAGACACACAAACATATACACACAGCACATCCATGCATATTGTGCATGCCAGGTATTGGCTTTCCAGCTATCGTTCTGCTAAATAGAGTGTTACATTGTAGTCTTAGCATGCTAGCTAATGTGATCTGCTTGTTTTGGTTCAGAACTCAGCAGTGGCACGTATTACACAGAAAGTGACCAACTTGCTTGCTGGCCTGCCACCATCAGTGGGTAGAAATTAGGCCCCAGAATGATGTGGCCCTTTGACTGTTGCTGAGGAACTATTGACTGTTTCCAGGGAAACATTGAAGGAACCAGAAGGGAACGTGATGATGGAAGAATATGTAATCCAAGTGAGAGGGCGCTAAAGCTCCATGGAGGCCTGCTAACAGGTGGCAGTTCATTATGACTTTGCCGGAAGACCCCTCTGAAAGGTACTTAGAAAGAAGAGGAGACGTCTGAGCTAGTGTGACTGAGTTTGTACTGGAAGATCTTGGCCACAGTGTATAGAGCCAAACCTCTCTTCTGCTTTATCATCACTAGAGACTGGATCATGAGGAGGAAACCTCCATGGTCAGGGCCAGCTTTAGCTAAATGCAGAATAGTTAGTTGCCTAGGGCCCCAGAATTATGCTTGTGGGAGTTTTACTTATACAAATATGTTCTGAGAGATAACCAATAATATTACAGAGGAGGTGGATTCAAACTACAGGAAGACATCTGATTGGTTGGTCTGACATCTGATGCAAGATTTGATCGGTTATCGCTCTGAGCTAATCATCTTTCGTTCTGCTCTCAGAACATTTTTATGTAAGTAAAATTGAGCCCTAATTACCTGTGTTGCGGAAGTGAAATAATTATTAGTTTTCTTGCTAGGAAGGCCTCCCAAGTAAAGCTTTGCCTGTGGCCCCTGTCTGAACTAACCCAGTCTGTGGTTATTACTAGAGACTGCAAGCAGTCAGGTAAAGGAGAACACACAGGGGGCGATATGCCCAGTAAAATGTGTGGTTATAGCAGCCAAAACTAGTCAAGATGCAGATGTAGGGGAGAAGATCGCTCTCCCTAAGGGGCATCTGCAGTGCCTTTCCAGCAGAGACAGACAAGACCTGAAGCTAACTGGTGTGATGACTCAATCATTCCTGCAAGCAAGACCCTTATTAATACCATGAGGATGCTGAGCGTGGTCCTGCCAGCAGCAGCCACTGCCAATGAAAGTTTAACAAGCTTGTCGCGGTCGGGCCCATCTGCCCGCGATGCGATCGACGGCAGAGGCAGCCACTCGCCACATGTGGTTCGCGCGAAACTGGCTACGGTTTGTGATCGCAGTGGGGATTGGGCGGCGACTTAATGACACGTCAGACAGCGAGGCCCCCTAGTTGACATAGACCGCGCCCCTATATGCGTTGAGATGGCTGAGGACACGTTCGGCCAGTTCTTAAGCAAGGATCTGCTGTGAAACTACTTAAATACCATAGAAGAAAGTCTCCACAAGGACTGACTCGTCATTGTCTGTTTTCCTATGTAATACGTTTCAGTTTTGACTGTTAATACCGTCCGTATGTCTATTTCATTGAAACAAACATTCAGTCTGACTTAATGGTCAGTGTAAACAGCATGTGTGGGATTTTTCTTGAGTTCGGATGAGGGAGAAGGTTCTTATTAGTGAGGTTTTCTTTTGAGTGAGGTTTATCAGTTCTGTGACATCTCTCCAAACAGCTAAGCGTCTCGTTAATGTTGCTGTCATGCTGTCTTTTCTGCTGTCAGTCTCAGATCAGCAGACGTACTGAGCCACTGAGTCACTCTCCAGCGCAAGCTCATGCTGTGGACCAAGCCGGACCTGAGGCTGAGATACAGTACTATACACAGTCTATACAAAGCGGCACAACAGCATATTTTATCAGAATATTTATTTTTCTATTTTATTTAAATTGTGGTCAGTGAAATTGGGTCTCTCTGGCTCTCTGTTTTTATTTTGAGACAAAATATCTTCATATATATATATATATATATATATACACACACACACACATATATATTCAAATATTCTCAGTTTTGAAGAAAATAGAGAGTGAAAGTTACTGTAAACTGCAAAATTCACACTAAAACTAAGGCAAAACAGCATGCTTTATCAGGTTCAGGGTCAGTGTAATTCCTTTGTTTTGCTGCTACTGGTCAGTAGAGAGTTGATGGCTGAACAGAGAGGCGACTTAGAGACTTAGAGTCTGGCAGAGGATAGCACCATAAGCACGCACAATTTTCTGACCTGTATAACATCAGCAAACCCAGAGGAGCTGGGCAATTGACCTTGGACCCAGGTTTTCTGTCCCGTATTGAACTACGTGATTTAGTCTCCTTTCCTCTGTTGTCTTATGGCTTTTATCCAGCATTTATTGTTACCCTGAACTGTGGAATGACAGTAAATGACACCAGTATTTGATTCTTTATAAAGTGCTTTGGGGAAACCATATTGGAAAGGCGCTATATCAGCATAAAGGGAATTGAAATGAAGGATAGTCCAGGACAACAGTTTATCCATGATATTGTAGCTGGATTCATTAGCATAGAAGACATATTCACACAAAGAATCCCCAGGCATCAGACCCTGAAATGATGAACTGCACATCATATAAAAGGCTTGTTAATTCCAGATTCAGGACGTACTGCATGACTACAATAGCAATCCTCTTTGGAACCCCATGTAATCAGTAATTGTGCGCTTTTTAAACTTTAATTTGTGGTCTTAGACAGAGTATGAGATTAAATTTCTCAGGGAACTGCGAGGATTCTGCCGTGTGGATCAGACGTCACTGCGAGAGAGCACCGCAGGACACATAGGCACTGTGGAGAGCCGGGTGTTTGCTTCTCTGTGTTTGACCAGCAGGGTTGCAGTGGCTAATGAACCCAGCTCCTGTCCCAAGGGGCCCAGGTGCAGAACCTGAGCCACCCGTAGTTCCAGAAAAATACCAAACCCTGTAAGCACGTAATACTGAATGAACCCACCCGCTAAAAATTATGACAATTAAATCAAGCAAGTTGAAGCATAAACTAGTGCTTACGCTTATACACGTTATTAATTTAGCTAAAATAAATAGCACTCCAATCACTGTAATTGGCTCTGCTGGCTTGTTTGGTAATAATTTGCTCCAACACCCTCTTTCTGTGAGCCCACTAATGGCGCTTTTCCACTGGCATACAGGAACCAGGCCATACCCGACCTGTACTGCGAAGAGTTACAGCATGGCTGCTTCAGTTTTCCATTGAGGAAGGGTCACTTTAGTAAAAGCATTTGGAGAGTGACAGTGATGTAAAGAGATGTTTGTTTACCGTTCACACAGTGTATATAATAATTTAACATGTGCTAATATCCGTTAGCATGTCCGGGAGAATCCCCATGTTGTGTTAGCATCAAACGTTAGCAGAATTAGCATTAGCTTGCATAATTTTTCAGAATGAATTCATTCCATCCAGCCATTCACAGTACATCTTCGAGTAGGAGATTGAAGATTTTTTTTCCGATAATCCTTGCATATCAATGCAAAACGCCAGTATCTCTTTGCATTTTGACCAATCGCAAGTACAAAACCTCAGCCATTTATTCACGCTTTTGGCCTTGCTAGTAATCTAGTGAGCAGGGTCATGTCAGTGCGGGTAAGACTCAGGGACAGCATGCATAATCCTCCTCTTTTCGGGACGGCTTGGGTACAGCTCGGTTCTCGGTGGCAGGGGAAAAGTGCCAGCCTCTTCCCTCGCAGTCATTCCGCTCAGTGGCTCCTCAGTCTTCTCTGTTAAAAGATGCCCAAAGCAAACCCAGAAGAACACTGCCTTACACTGCACTACACTGCACTACAGTCACGCCTCGCTTAATGGCGCTTAATGGTAATGGTAATTCTGAGAAACACGCTAGCCAATTTTGTCAGTGTACGAACACCACAGAGTGCATTTACACAAATGTATAACCTACAACACACCCTGGTTACAGTAACCTTTTTTATAAACGGAATGAATACATGATAAAATTGATAAAAAAATTATAAAAATTACAGTATAGTAAATACATTAACAGTAATATGGACGATTATTATCATTATGAAGAATTATATACTGTACATAATTTTGTGTGCTGTATTTTTACACTGACTAGCAGCTCAGTAGGCTGATTTACTCAAGTATCACCACAAACACGTGAGCTATGATATAGCAATGGTTATGATGTCACTAGATGACCGGAAGTTATGCAAATAAAATATACTCAAAGTATTACGTAGTTTATTGACTGCAACCCTCACCAAAGGACATGGTCAGAAGATGAATAGATGGATTACATACAACGCTATTTATCCACTTTCTTAGTGGGGGGTGGACCATATCCCAGGCAGCGCAGGGCCTGGCTAGGCCGTAGATGGGATGCCCGTCTGTTACATTTCACTGTACATTACACCTATCAGATTCACAGAGGTAGCTTTTTCATGCAGAATCAAGGCCTGGAGTCTATCCAAGGAAGGGAGGTGATCACTGATTCTATAAGATGCCAAATAAATAGCAGATTTTGGGATGGTGGGAGGAAATGCACACACATATGGGGAGATCATGGGAGAGCCGGGGGGGGCATCAAACCCACACAGGTGTGAGGTCACCTGGCCGCCACAATCTCCCTGTCCAGAAATTAGTCGCATATTACAAGATGTTTGCGGCCACACCTGCAGTTATGGAATGTCAACGCTATGTAGAGACACTGGGAAGTCGCATTAAACTCACAGCACAAACCCCAAAATGAAATTATACCCTCCCGTCTCTATAACAGGCAGGAGGTGCAAATATTAGACTTTGAGCCTGTTGTGTCTCCGGCTGCTTCATTAGAGGTGATTAAGTGAATTATCCGCTGGGGGACAGTGCTATCGCCTGGCTGGGCGGTCCTTAGCTCTAGGAAAATTGAAAATTGAAGTTGACAAAGGGAGGCCAGGTCTTGGTCCGCTGGTGGGGCAGGATGAGCCTGATAGGTGGGCCCTGATTAGAAAGTTTCCCCCGCTGAGTTTATTCTGTGGGGCTCGCTGCAGAAAAGCCGTCCCGGGAGAGAAAGCATGTTTGACATTATTAATTGCCTTTTCTTATAAGGAGTCTGACGCATGAAAAGGTTTATCAAGCTGAAATAATTCATTTTGCCCAAAATTGCTGACAGTTCAGTTCTTCTTCAGAAAAAAAAAATTAGTTTAATCTTTCTACCTATTTTTTCTTCTTCATTCTTGCTAAAAGCTCTCTGACTGGTGCCATAATGGTGGCAAAATTTTAGGTTTTGTTAAAAAGAATATAATTAAAATGGAAGTTAATTAACTTTAACTTGCAGGGAGAAAAAGGGGTCTATTTTATCTAGTTTCTATACAATGGGGAAAGACGAGAGCTTGGTATTATTTGGCTAATGTGGATTGTATTTTATCCTAATTAATTCAAAATTAAGGGAGAAATGATATATTTAAATATCATGAACCCTTAGAGTTATCTCTTAAATCACGCATGACATCAATTGCTTATTTGGTTCCATAATTGCCATAATTAATGCTTTTATGAAATGGCCATTCGTTAAGATGTGAAAATCCTAATCCGCTCTGGTGTCGACCCGCGGGGGGCGGAGTTTGGACTGCAGAAGAATAGCTGTTTTGTCAGGGTTCATTGACTGAGCCTGCCGCTCTCTCGCCAAGAAGCCTCCGTGTACATCGTGTTACTTAATACTGCTTTTGCTCCCATCCTGCTGTACACTGACAAATAAAATGTTCATAAAATTGATTTCAGTGTCTCTCTCTGCAGTTAGTCTGTGAAGGGCGCTTTGGAAAGCACATGACCAGTGGGGCCATGCCAACTTGAAATATTTACATGACAGAGATTATTTACAAGCTTATACAATCCATCCACATTCTGTAACCATATGCCTATTCAAGGTCATGGGGGGGTCCAGAGCCTAAGTCGGGGAACAACCCAGGTTTGCGTGCCAACCCATTGCAGGGCACACTCACACGAGGACAACGACAGGCAGGTAACTCCAATTAACCCATGGGGGGAAGCCTGAGAGCCCAGAGGAAATGCCACAATGACACGGGGAGAACATACAAACTCCACACACGGAGCCATGGTGGAGAACTCTGGTTCCCCTGGTGGGAGGAAACAGTGCTAACCATTGCACCACCCCCAATGATGTGACCTACTGAAGCATTAATCAGGAACCTGTCTGCCAGATTTTTCCCAGGTTCATTCCTATATATATTCTATTTAGTTTATTATAATTTGATGTGTGACTTGGTTGGTCCACTTTCTTAACTGGGCATTGAACATCCTCACACTTTCAAATAAAATGCTATAGAGACAGGCTGAAAATGGTACAGGACCATGTCATCTTAGAGGGGAAAGCTTTAATTAATGATCTGTCATGCTAACAGCGTATGTTTTCATTGGCTGATGAGAAAAGGTGTTTTTTTGTCCGATACCTCATGCTTTGCCTTTGAACAAAGAGCAGAAGCTACATATTACACCTATAGCTAGAGCAGGCCATGAGTATCACATGTTATTTTTATTACTTTGCCCGGGCTCCCTTGTGCTGATGGGGCAGTAGGCTGCTGCCTAGCCTGCCTGTGCTTGGATCCAGCTCTGTGTAGGAACCAGGGTTGGGGGGCGGAGGGGTGGTGAGAGCCCTCCAAATTTAATTTGGGCTTTATTCACCCGCCCCCAATAAATAGACTTTTGTATTCAAATTATTAAGTTTCAACCCCTCAGTACCAAACTCTCTCCTACGCTGCTGGAACAAATTTCCCAGAGGAAAGTGTTCAGTCTCTGCTGAGTCAGAGTTCTTCACTTACACCAGCGAAACAAAAATCAGGGAAGGATCTCAGGTGCTTCATCTCCGACTGTGCATCACTCTTATCGTAGGGCTGTAAAACATCTAATGGTGCCTGATGTTTTTTTTTTTTAACTTCACATCAAATCATCAGGATGACAAAGACACTTTAGTGAGTCACAAATCACAGTTTGAGGCTTTCCACCCCCAACAACACATTCAGAAATAAACGTTTCCTGAGAGTGGCCCTGGGGCTCAGGGGGATGTTCATGGACACCGCCAGAGTCCCTTGGCTGGCCTCCCGGGGGGGTCCTCTTCGACCGCTCACGCACGTTCATCATGGCCGGTCTCTGGGGACAGGCTCCACTCTCATTTAAAGCCACTAATTAATTTGAACGGGTCATTTCCAGCAGCAGAAAAGGCAGCCACGACAGCCTGGCCTTTGATTCGTCCCATCTGCAACTTTCAATTGCCGATGCAGCCTAGCATGGCCTTTTAATGTGCTGACATTTATTACACAGCTGAGAGTGGGACAGGCAGACGCGCTCTGCCTCTGATTGGGCGTATGTGTTTGATTGCATGAACAGAAACATGTGATGGGACATTTATCCGCACTGATCGAGTTTGCTATTCATGTCGAAACTGGGACTTACAGACTAATTCAGAAACAGTATAAATGTATTTTAGTGTGTTGGTGTAACACTGAATTTCTTCTGATTTTGGACACCGATCTAAGTGATTTTCAACATGCTGTGATCTCAGAAACAGCCACCCTCCTGGCACTCTCAAACACTACAGTTTCTATAGTTTACAGAAAGTGGCGAGGTAAACATCATTCTCTCAACGACATTTTGATGGCAGAAAGCATACAACTAGAGAGAGGAATGGCCCAACTCTGAAACTAGCAGGAGTTAAGGTACTAGCTAGTGACCACTGATGTGTCCTTAACTGCCTGACTGTCTTCCTCATAGGCATTCCCAGTCTCCTTTACATTTAAAGTCCCAACATGCCGTAAGTAAACAAGTAAACACCATGCCGACCCATTCCTCTCCGGCAAAGAGGAAGAGCAGAGATCCTAACAGCCCACCTACATCCTGATCCTGCCATAAAAATGGGATAAACTAAATAGAACGCTAGAAATAAACAGCACAAAAAGCAAAGCAACGGAATGATGGCTCATCTGTCCAATTCCCATTATCCTAAGCAGAGTCGCGGGAAATGATGTTTCAATATGAAGAAATCCTCAACACTTGGGGACCGTATGAATGATCAATATCTATATGAGATGAGCATAATTAGTCTGTGTGGATTCATTAGATGGAATAATTAGTTCAATTATAGAGCATGAGTGAGCTCTGTGCTAGAGAATGAGCTGGCCCAAACAGACAGTGATAATTCATCTGCACAAGAGGTTTGCCTTGTTTCCCTGTCTGTCCGTCATGACCAGAGCCCCTCCCACCTATAACTCACGGGTGGATGCCCTTTCTGTCAGTCACTGAACTGGGCCACACCCCTTGTCTGGTTTCCACAGACAGAGGCTCATCCTGCTTGTCAGTCAGGGATATACATGCCATTTTTATAGCGTGACAAGTGGGGACTATGCCAAACGGGACTGCATGCCAGCAGGTTTGCACTATAGCAGGGGTGACTGTAGGGTGACTGCAGGCCAACATGTTAAGAGATGTATGGTTTATATAACACCGCTGTGTGCATTCTATGGGGAAAAAGCATGATGTCATTCAGAACACTGAGAAATATCCACCAGCTTCTTAATGACCAGACGTCAGGCAGCATGAGATGTGAGTGGAATGGTTCTTCTCATAGGCGACTCCAATACGTGCATTATCTGTGAATATAGACGTGCCTACAGAAATATAAAAAGTCATAACAGGACGCGACAGCAGGCAACAGCCTTTAGGAAGACCGCTAAGTCGTTCTACTGCCAATCTAAATAAAAAGTGAACCAAAACCTCAATCACCTTCTGTATTTCTTCAGATTGGTAGCAGGCAGGACCGGCTGCTATTCTGCTCCGTTCTGGTGTCCCGGTCCGGGCTGGGGGGGGGGGGGGGGGGGGGGGGGGGGGGGGGGGGGGGGGGGGGGGGGGGGGGGGGG
>JAODKN010000037.1:16936616-16948193 GCA_026774425.1 Petrocephalus zakoni
CTAGGTCATGAAGGATCCTTGTCCAGAAAATACTGTGATGGTTATTAGGTGACCACACGCAGGCACTCACACACGGGTACCGCCTTGTAATGAAAGCCACGTTGGAGTGTAAAATATCGCTGCATTATGCGTGATATTACCCGTGTGGGGTTTACTGAAAGTTTACTTAAAGGATTGGATGGTTCCAGCAGATGTTGCAGACAGCCCTTTGCCTTTGATCTGCTGCTTCTCCTTGTTCCCGTTCCCCCATACAGGAATTCTGTATCCCTTGCGTACACTGCAGTCCGGGTTTCGTTCGAGTTGCGGGTCCGTTCTGGCCGCACCGCTGTGTTCCTGTCGGTGCCATAATGACCCCGCTTAATCCCATTACCCGCCGATGGCCCCGTCGCTGTGACGACACCGTGATTCCCGCCCGTCGGAGGCTTTGATTGGCAGGCGAGTCCCGTCCGCCGAAAACGGCACAAAAGCCGACAAAGAAAAGCCGATGTCTGACAGAGCTCCAGTGATGCTGTTACTTAACCTCCCCGGGAAGATTAGCCCAGGCACGCAGACCTCATATCCCTCCGTCATCCTGCGTTTGTTCCCTGTATTTCCTCTTGGGTACCGGGTAAACCGGGGACGGGCTCCCTGGATTTCAGTACACAGGCTCTATACGGTCTCTGTGTGCTCGCCTCACCTCCTTAATGTGCAGTCATTTTCAGAATTCAGAGGTACATTACACAGAGTCGAAAGAGAGAACAAAAATGTTAAAATGTCAACAAAATTTGGAAACAAACAACACAGATCAGGTAAACATATGTAGGTGAGCAGATTATATTTATAGTATTATTTATTCATATTTTTGTTATTTATTTTAGCATTATTAGAAGAGCTACAAATACCTTTACACTAGAGATTCGCATTTTTTATGATCAGTGTAAATTATATACATCACAGACATTATATCGGGTCAAACTAATTTTATGGTCTTCTAACCAAACATTTTATATCTTTGGTAATTTGGTAATATCTTTGGTAATCTAGATGAAGAGATGTAGGTCATTTCAGCATTTGGGGTAAATATCAGCTATTCACAAGACCGCGATTCACCGTTATCTGTGCTTAATTAGGGCTATTCAGCGCTGTTTCAAAATGATCACCTTACTGCGGTAATGTAGTTTCGGTTCATTTAAACGGATCCTGGAGTTGTGATGTTTTTTTCTATAATATTTATCCTGGGAAGTCTCAGGGTGCGCACCGGCGTTTCTCGTCATGCCCGCCGGCTCCCGGGCTCTCCGAGTCCCCCCGCACACGCACATCAGCACCGATGAATCTGCCAGGTCATTTCTCCATATTTCAGGAGCTCTGCGCCACCTTCTGGGCACTTTCTTATAACGTTAGAACGCCGCCTCTCTCACGGACAGAAAACAGGTGTAACAATGACTTTCTATTTTGTATGTATTTATTTTTTTTCATTTTACTTTATCAAACTTATAATAAAAACGCAAAAGTTGCTCATCTGCATACGTCATATTATTTGCCCTATAGCTCAGTGACCCTGTCAGCTGGATTACAGTGCTGAATGTAACCCCAGTCTGTGAGTTAAAATCTGTTTCTTCTCTGTACACGTGAGTTTCCTCTTGGCCCTTCAGTGCTCCTACAATACTGATTACACATTCACACTCATCCTTTTTTTGCAGATCATTCTCATTTGTAACATTCCTCTCTGATGGGTATCTGTCGAAAATTTCTGAAGCAGTGTTGACCTGAAACTGGTCCAGGTTGTTGTGTGTCAGTGTGCTACTATCTGGCTGTTCCTGGGCTTGGCTATGAAACTGGTCTTTCCTATATACGTGTTATGGGCAGTACTGCCCTTCTCTGGATTCCAGACATAAATGAATATCAACCCAGGTTACGACGTGCATTTCCCTACGGGTGCAATTCTCTTGCAGACGTGCTCACCTGGAAGACACGGGTAAGACTTGCTACGTGTGAAAAATGTATCCAAAGTGACTTTCACAGCTCTCCACATTCTGGTACTACTTAAATAGCTAAATATTCTTACTGTAGCAATACAGGTTAAGTAATTTGTTATATAGCTGCAACATCAGGGCTGATAAGTCTTAGTCTGGCACCTTATTTGTCAGAAGTTAAACAGCGTATACATTAGGTTACCTACTGGCTAAATCCAACAACGAACAGAGATGATAACTTATCAATCACAGAGCACATCTGTAAATTAGACCTTCAGACGGACCATGCACAATATGACCCAGAGAGGGGGTTCCCTCTCTCTCCTATTAAGGCCCATGTACAGTAGCAGAGCCTGGGAAGACACTCGCGGAATTGGAAGCTGATGTTGATTGATGGTCCCCCATTAGATCCTTTCCATCTTATCTCTGGAAAGGCAGAGCGGGCACTGAGTTGTAACGCTACAGATTACCTGGGCGTCCAGTCCCCCAGAGGATGCTTAAATAAAATATACACCCTTTTAGCCACATCCTTATTTTTCGGAGCCGTGCATGCAGATGATTTCATCCCAGCCCCTTCAGTACACATGTCTCAGTGCTCCCTCAGACACTTAGCCAGGGAGCTCTGCACACTTCGCCGAAGTGACACACAATTAAACATATGTATTTTCACCCTGAAATACTACGAAATACGGCCTACTGTTGTGAGCTTTAAATATAAGGTAAGAAATTACTGACACGCAGCTCAGGCAGATGAAAATAGCACGGTGACACTGACCAGAATAAGTAATTAGAAGGTGGCTAGATCTTTTCATCAGTTAAAAGACCGAGGATGGCTTTGACTGAAAATTAATATCCAAGCGATAGTATTTAATATACTGCTGACTTGGATTAACTTAGAGAGGGGGTCACAAACCCCAAGCATGCTTTCTTTCTTTTCCTCTTCACTACGGGCCCCCACTACTTTCAATTTGTGGGCTCTCTTTCTTGAATAAGCGATAGCACAGTAGCAGGATGGGCTGCCCGTGTCCGTTCCCCTCGGGTATTTGGATCATGTCCCGAATCGCTTGCCTGCGCTGAAGACCAAATAGATTTAGAGCTTGTGAAGCCCGGCCTTGTTTGGCAGCCTGGGATGATTCCTATGGCTCTTATCTGAGCTTGCAGGAAGCTGCGGCTCCATTTCTAAGTCAGGCAGCTGGAGTCTGGCCTCACAATGACTCGCACGGACTTCTGCTCAGTTCTAAAGTTCTGCACACATACATCCGTACCCCCTCGCCGCTGCCTTTCACTGCTCCACTGGACTGTAATTAATTAAAAAATGGAGGGATCTCCATGAATGTGCAAAGCTTTCTTAAAAACCCGTTATCTTCCAGGCCCGGTGCAGTACCTGCGCTGTCCTAATTCATGCAAGAATTGCCCTCGCATTAATCTGTGTTGAATTCCATTTGCATCGTGCCTCCCCACTTCATAATTTTATCTGTTTTCTTATAACCGGTCCGCTGCGCAATTTTGCGTTGTCTGCAGATTTGACTAGCTTATTAAGGGTGGCAGACGGTTTATTAAAGGTGTCGAAATGTAGTTTATATCAATTAGGAAGAGTAATGACCCACACGGAGAACAATGAGGTTTGGTGCGCTCTGCTCATTAGCCTTCCGATATAATGACACATTGTTTGCCGTTTCCTGGAATCCCGTGTACAGTACCTGCGAGTCCAGCTGGCAGTACTCATACGTTGAAATTTGTTAAATCATTATTGGGTTCAAATGAATTGTGAATCTTTCCTGCTATCTTGGGCTATAGTCACCTGCTCAGAGAAATCTAATAAGGGTAATGCCAGCCTTTACTACATTCATGCTGACTGTCACTTAAAATATTAATATTCAACAGTTACCTACTGCATACTGTGTCCTTTGTAATGTATTTAAGGCTGATCTGTAAGTAGGTAGCAGAACTTATTATTATTATTATAATTTTTTTTTTTTTGGGGGGAAATTACATCAGCTCTTTAATTTCTAGCTATAAATTTTATTCATAACTCTAAGAAATTTTTCCAATAAACTAGCTAAAAGACTAAAAAGGATAATTTTTTTCTTTGTGTTTTTTAAAACAGCTAAACAAAAAATGCATAGGGCAATTGTTGTTTAGAATTAGGCTAGGAGAAAATGTAGTAATTTGACTTAATATTAAAATGGCACATCTTGGTGTTATAGAAGATGAACAGACATAGACTTGAAGTTATTTAATCTGTTCTCTGTACTGGCCTCAAGTCCCTTTGGCCATCTTGTCTGCTGATATCAACGGTTATTTACTCAGTCTTTACCAGATAAAAGCATCAAGCAACCTTAAACTGCGAGGACGGGGTCGCCCTAAAATCAAGGACAAACATGCCTGTTGGTTCTGTGAACTTTGGAGAGCCGGGCTTCATCTACTTCTGAGCAATCCATTATGACAAAGCCCATAGCAAACACAAGTGTGAGAGCCAAGTCTGACGGGAAGTCCGGCTGGGGTCTGAAGACATGCGTGTAATCAAGATGGCTGAGATCTGTCAGCAAACATCATGGATGAGATGGGATGCAGCAATGCACTGTAAGATCTCTTTAGCTCGCATTGACAGGTAGAGCCACACAATATTAAATTCATGACCGGATAGTTTAGGATGTTCAATCTAGCCCATCCAAACTCTTCTGCAAGGGTAAGGTTGCCACACCCACTGTGCTCCTGCTAAAGATGACTGGAACAGACCCAGATCACCTTGCCTGAAATACAGCATTGATGGTTTAATGACCAGGTGCCATCAGTAGACGCTAGCTGTGTCAACAATATATTTTACGTCTACCATGTTGGACCACAACTAGAGCGACCAGGTCTCGTCTGGACAATCTGGTTGTCCCATCGTCTGTCCCGACTGCTGTCTCTTAGCTACCTTGTCCCTACAGGCCAATCTACCGGTACACTTTTCAATTTCCTTTTCATCAGAGAGTTTTGTAAGTTAGATCAAGAAGACTACCAGACAGAGGCTGTGGGAAGCATCTCAGGATGGCTGTGGATTAAACAGATAAATTAATGAATGTTTAATTTATATAGCACTTGTCAGGACACCTAAAGTGCTTTACAGAAGCAATGGGGAGCCAATTCAACCACCAGAACTGTGTAGCCCCCACCAGGATGATGCGATGGCAGCCATTCTGCACCAGTACGGCCACCATACAGTAAGGTGGTGAAGGGGTAGGAGAGAATTCACTAATAAGGGATGATTAGGGGGGCAGATTTGACAGGGCCACAATGGGATGTTTTAGCCAGGACATCAGGGTACCACCTGCCCAGGGATCTTTTAGATGCCCAGGGATCTTTTATGACCTCAGACAGTCAAGACCTCAGTTTTACATTTCATCCATTTTTACAGCACAGTCTCTCCCTCACTGCACTGGGGCATTGGGATCCACACAGACCTCTGGATGGGCTAACCTGTTTTCCACACCAACACCTCTTCCAGCAGCAACCCGACTTTCCTAGTTGGACTCTCATCTATGTACTGGCCAGGCCCAACCCTGCTTAGCTTCAGATGGATTGCCTACTTGTACATCTGCTGAGTTACAGGCATACAGAGCTGTGACCTGTGTGACACTCTGATACCTGGACAGAAGCTGGGGCTAGATAAACATCCACCATTTTCCCCCTTTCCTTAAATAGGATAGAATTCCAAAAGACCATTTAGCAGGTGTGAAGGGGCAAGACCACCTTCCATTCTGGGAGGATGAGTCAGATAAATTCATGGGTACACACAACGTTTCACCACCTGCTACTCATTTTCCATGGATACATGCATGAATGCTGCTGCTGTTTCGAGGGGTGTTTTGTCTAGCGTTTTTGTGTTATATACTTCCCCCCCCCCCACATTCCTTCTCCCAAAAAAAGAGGGAAAACTGGAAATGATATTTGCATTTGTGTTCCCAGCTTCCCAAGCTGTGCCACATGGCGCTGTCTGTGAGCCAAGCTGGCCTTCTCACAGCAGGAAGTTCATGAAGAGCACCCCCGGACGAACGCGGCCACGAGGTGCAACCCAAGACAAGCCGAGCAGAAGCTGCCTGTGTATTTCGCTTCAGGTTATTAACGTTTCCGGAGGAAAGCACCTGCCATAATTAGCTTGTCTTTCAGGCAGTTTTATAGCACTAATACACCTCAGTACAGTGACAGTACAGCTCACTGCCTGTGATAAATAAGAGACTTTGGGATATCAGCACTGCTCCAGCTCATGGATAAGATTAAGAATGCGCAATTCCATCTCCGTACTCCGAGAAAAATGCTCTACAATCATGCAGCGCTTGTTTTCATTCTATTACAGGTAGAGCTGTGTAACACTCATATTGAATCTAATGAGTAATTATGATCACATTCTTCAGTACAATATTTAGCCATCTGTGGATGCATGTCTTGTGTGGGAGGGATGTGTGGATTGGAAATGAGCGCAGGGCGTCTGACAGAATCCTCACAGGAAGAAGGAATGCAGGAGTGGGAATATGACCCTGGGAATAATGCTTTTTGGAGATTTTATCAGCAACATATTAACCATCCTTAGATTATTATTATCTGCTACCAACGTAATTCCTGAAGTCAGGTCAATATATATATATATATATAAATGATAAATAATCTGGCTCCAAAGACATAAATAAAACTAACAATGAAATGTGAAAAAGGTTCATTTGTAAATGGCCGGTGTTTTCAGCTTAAAGAGAGAAATGCCATTTAAGCACAAATCCAATGTTGGAAGCTGACACAGGAGCAGATCAGGCCTGTCTGTGACTGCCCCTAGTGACTGGTGTCTTTCCACAATACGCCCCTATCTCGTCTGAGCTGGAGGCTATGAAGGGTAATATGCACTTGCAGCAAGATACTACGATCATGTGACTCTCTCCTGTGAGATCGTCCCCAGCAGGCAGCGGGCAAATGCTGCAGTTTAATATAAACATGCCTAACGGAGGCTACTGAGATATTACCACATCCTCAGCCTGAAATGAGAATCACTGAGTCAGGAGTATAATGTGAATATTTATTAAACAGAGCTAAACACTGACAAACAGCAGCAAGAGTAACCTGCTCTTGCAAAGGAGAATGCGCAGATAAGTGGCAGAGAGTGGGGAGCAGTCCGCAAGAACACGGCGTCGTGATTTTCAGCCGCTATGGCTGCAGGCAGTCGTGCACGTCGCTGAAAGACACTGCCAAGCAACCCTGGAGCAGCAGACGCACAGAGCAGGGAGCGGCAGTCAAAACCCTAACCTTCAAGGTTAAAGGTATTTAGACACGTAAGGCCAAACTTGACCGAAAACAATTTGGCATCATTTCTGACCGCAGAAGACTGGAGTGACTATTTGAAGTCTAAAATGAAGTTTTTGGGAGAACCACCATAAGATTAACCTGATCACGCAGTGACAGTGAGAAGGCAGGACATCCAAGAAGGCCACGTTTGCCGGAATGAGGCCGTAGCAGGTACGCCTCATTTCCTGCCTGTGGGAGGTCCGGCCTGGACACATGCGATGACATTCCACACGCAAGTGCTCTACAACTGTGACAGGCCTTCACAAGCTACACAACTTGGCATTCAGCGTAACATTCCTATTACGCTTAGTCCTCTGGGTGGTATTAAAAGCTTCAAATGGTCCCGCCTGAGGGGTGGCACGGTGGCTCAGTGCCTCACACCTCCAGGGCTGCAGGGTTCAAATGTCCCAGTTTGTGTGTGTCTGTGTGTGTGTGTGTGTGTCCGGAGTGTGCATGATCTCCCCAAGTTGTGTGGGTTTACCCTTGTATCATACCCTTGTTTTTATCCCACTAACCTAAGACATGCAGTCAGGCAAATTGGTATTTCTAAAATGTCCCTAATATGGGACTGTGTGAGTTTGTCCATATTTTACAATGTACTGGCACCCTGTCTGTGGTGTTCCCCTGCCTGGCGCCCTCTGCTGCTCTCTGGCCCCCCGGTGATGTAATACTAGTGGATGGATGGATAGTAACAGTATGATCGTTACTCCTTTAGCAGTTGTTGAGTTCAGTGATAACGGTGTTGAAGCTCACACCAGCCAATCACGTTGCGCTTTGCACAGACGGCCAAAAACTCCCAGCAGGCCTAGCACCAGGCCAAAAACGATCTGGGAAAATGCATCATATGGCAACTGTAGCAGCGTGTCTTGAAAGCTGTCACCAAAAATCCACCATAGAAAATACAGCGGTAGAGAAATCCTGGGTCCAAATTTATGGCTGTAACAATATCGTTACATGTGACAGTGAGCAAGCCAACTTTAGAAAGCGAGGACAGAGTGGCCAGACAGAGGCGGGAGTGTGGAAGGGCTAGGGGTCCGATGTGGACATGGACTTCAGCTGTTCCGGGCAGACAGGTGCACGTTTTTGGAACGTTTGTGACAGCTTAGGACTCCCAGCCGGCCTGCAGTGGAACAAACCGCTTAGTCTCTGAAGATCCGAGGACGAGGCCCTCACTTGATGTTGGCAGTGAGAAATGCAAACACTTGCAGTGCTGATTACCAGAGCCGTTCCTGCACAGGGCTGCGACCCCATGCTGAAACCCCCCGGGGAATGCGAGGAATCCCCAGCGGGAACAGAGGGCACTTATTGGGGGGAGCGCCACGGCGATGGGCCGGGCCACCCAGGAGCACGCGGCAGTAGTGCTGCAGCCCTGCAGTACCTAACAGCCCGGCGTCCAAAAGAACCATGCTGGTTTCGAAAAGTCATGAAAAGCACGTGAAGGAGGCAGGTGTCCTGCAGGGGCGTCCCCTCGCGCATTAAAACGAGAAATAAAAATAAGAACATGCAGGACACTGTGCAGACTCCCACATCTCTGTTGGCTTCACTCATCAGATGTAGAGAGCTCTGACTAAGAGTGTATAAGGTGCGAATTAGGAGGAAGAAGGCCCTTCTCACGGGAACGTTTCCTCGTATCTCCTCCAGAAGCACAGAATCCATTCGAGATGAGGACCCTGATTTCCTGAGTAAAGCTTACTAAGGGAAGGATGAAATTAATAATTAATCAACGCCGAACAGTTTCACTCAGTTTCACTTCACAGAATGACTTTTTAAGTTAAAGTTGGGTAAAACGGCATTATGTTAAATTCAATACTGAGTAAATACAGAAAAAAATCAAACCCAAGATAATTCCAGATAATGAATGCTAAGATGACTTTTTAATGAATGACATTTCCTCTCCAGTGGAATCCCCAATATGCCCATTCCCCGGCAGTGAAATAATTGCTCTGCTCATAAAAACAACCTGTTCGCTGCCCCCCCCCCCCCCCCATAAACTGGTCTAACAGGATGAAATGCACGTTTTGGGCCACCCCTGGTCCGCTGATTTGCATGCTTTTTAAAGCTGGCATCTCCACGCTTTCCGCTGAATCGCAGTCCGAAGTGCGCCAAAGCTGCTGCCAGAGACACGGTTTTGGCAAAGGCGGCTGTTGCATGGTTGTTTTGCAGCATGCGGTGTACATTAGTGCAGAACCGTCCTGGAACGGGCCTCGGGTTCTCCCTTTTGTACTGTGATACTGTCTCACCACTGAGTTACAAAGCAGGAAAGTGAGGCGTTTGAGGCCTAAGTCCCGCAGGTGCGCCGTGAGCTGCCTGCTTCACTGGGAACGGCATCACCAAATGCTGGGAAATCATGGCACATGCAAAACACTCTGTAAGAGGGCACCGAGATAGGCCATCGAAAATACACTGAGAATAACGTGCAGCACATACAAAGCATACATGCACAAGCCTGCTAGTTTTGTGCATGTGTGTTTGCATGACTATGAAATGTGTTTCTATAGAAATATAAGAGCTATAATATTTCTTCTTCCAACCGCTACCCCAGCACAGGGTTGCAGGAGCCTGGAGCTGATCCCAGGAACATAAGGCAGAAGACCCAGGGAGACACACAAACGCACACACACACACACACACACACACACACACGTTTGTATTTATATCTTTGTGGGGACTGTCCATTCATTACTATAGGAAAATCCCTAATCCTAATCGCAACACCCTTAACCCCCACCCAGCAGTAATCTTACCCTACGTAACAAAAATTTTTAGTTTTTTTGATTGCATTCAGACACTTTTATAAGTGTCCCTACAATGTCAAATAAACAGCTCTTTATTACATTGCCCCCACAATGTAATATATACGTACCCCCCCCTCCCCCCTCCCCACACACACACACACACTTGTAAACATAACACTTTTCATGTATTCATCATTTAATGAACTATATAATATGTGGTTGGATAAAAAGCCTGTTTATACAGACAGTTATATGTTCTAGCTCTGTGTACAGTATTTACTCCACCTTATGATTTCCTCATCATTCTGTTTTGCTTAAAACTTCTTAAAAGTACTAATTAGCATTTGAAAATGGAAGAAGGAAAAGACAAAGATAATGAGTCATGGAAGTCATGCTTTATTAAATCTAAATTAAAAGCTGAACAAGCCACACTCTAGTTGCCCCTGTCTGAGTATTAGAAACGTCTCTCCTGATTTCAGACTGTAACCGTGACTGATTTCACTGTCTCTGCCAGTCTCTGCTTTATGAAAGAGAAGGTGGATCAGCCCCCCTGCACCAGGCATTCCTTTAAAGCAAACCCTCGTGCATGCAGGGCGCTTCTGGGTGATTCTAGGGTGAAGGCAAAGGCGTCAGATAGCGACTGAGATGTGGGTGACTATGTGACAGACAGCAGCATCCAGACCATTACTAGAAAACCATTACTGAAATATAAGAAAGGTATCGTTTACTGGAAAAGCGGTCAGCAGGGGGCGCCATAAAGGCGGGGGCAGTTAGGGCCAGGGGCCCCTAGAGCAGCTCGGGCCCTAAATCATAAAATGATTGGCCTGGCTTGGGGGCCCAATATTATTTGCTTTTATGGGGCCCAAAATCACTAATGACACCCCTGGTGGTCAGACATGGGAAGTTAGATGGTCTCGGGATCCCCTTATGTGAGCAATCTTCAAGCACTTGATGTTAATCTTATGAAGGGGAAAACTGAGAAAGCAAAACGAATTAAACCAATTAAGACTGATAAAAGAAATCAAATTAAAGATGGATTAAAAGAATGAACAAGTGAGAATGTTCTTTTATTAAGGATATAATCCGAAGCAGAGGCTTTGTCACCCTGTCGGTGCGGACTTTGGGATCGTTTATCCCTATGTTTACGTGGGGTATCTTCCTCCCGTGGCCCGTAAACACAACAAGGCCAGCGTGGGTGTCCATGGGTGGGTGCGTATGGCTGTGGGCGAGGGGGGGGGGAGGCGAGCACTAACCAGGACAGGGATTTCTTAATCCACCTCGGCTCTCCCAGCTCAGGAACATAAGCCTATTAGGTCCGGATATGGAGCAAATCAGAGATGTTCAGCGAGTGGATGTTAAGTCGAGAGCGGGAGAGATAGTAAATAAATTGGGGGAAGGATGTGGAGGGGAGCAATTACTGATGCTGGGGTCTGCAGAGCGAGACAAGGGAGCCGGGCAGGAGAGCAGGCCGCTAGCAGCACGGCTGGATCGATACGGGCCTGACTCTCCAGCTGAAACCGTCTCCGGCTGGCTCTGACACCGCCGCCGCACTGCTCCGGGGGGCGCCGTGACGACTC
>JAODKN010000037.1:16951869-16962832 GCA_026774425.1 Petrocephalus zakoni
AGAACCTCATCATAAAGAAATAGATATCTCATTAGGGTACCAACTTTATTTTTGCACTTTGTGTTATTTTTACAGGGGCAAATATTTAGGCCACTTGGCAGCTTCCACTTTTCTGAGACCCACAACTGGAGCTGGTTTTAAAGGCTCGACCAGCTGGCTGTGTTTGGTTCCTGGGAGCCAGTTTTTGGGTCAGACTCGTCTGCAGTTACTGATGAGCATATTCTCCACAAGCGCAAAAATGCATTATGGGATTTCGGCACAATTATTCAAAGACTGTACTGATGCCAAATTCAACACTTAGGCTTGCACTATTTTGAAAACAATCGACATTGAGTCTGCTTGCCTTGACAGGGCAGGCAAGCGAGCAACCTTCTGACTGGGTTGTTGGTGTGTCAGAGATAAATATATAGATACACTGTAGGAGCTGCAATTTCTAAACATTTCAAATCAGTGACTCTATAGTCAAGTCAATCACTGAGACTCAAATCAGTCAGACTATAGTACTGGATTGTATTGTATATTGTACTATATATTCTTCTGATGCGTCAATGACTTCTGCCAGTATAGTCTGATGTTGAGGGTGCCGTTTCAAAGCATTTGTTCCAAATGTTTTCGAGATGCATCAGATGTTTCAAAATTGGCATCACAAGACTGTGTATGGCAACATAATAAAATATATGGCGCCTTAATTAGAAACAGTCATAGCGTAGGCCCTAACACTGCGGGTTCTAACACTAAGCTGAGCGTGCAGGCAAAACACCCACTGGGATTAATAAAATGTTTCTATCTGCCCGTCTGTCTGTATGTCTATCTATCTACCATTAAGCCAGCAAGGCTGACAGACAGGCTGAGGTGGCAGAGAGCAGCACGAGCGGAGGACACATTTAGCTTGCGTTTAGCCTGCCATCTGTGATGACTGCAGCTTGGGGGCTGGGCCTAGCGACACACCCGGGTTTCGGTGGCGTGAGCCTGACTGACAGTGTGTATGGCGTTTCAATATTAATCTGGGGCTAATTACACAGCAGGCCAGCTGGAGACAAAGAGAGCGGAGAGGAGAAGCGGGCGGAGACAAAGGGCCGGGTAGGAGCATCGTGTTGCCCCAGTGAGCCGTTTAGCCCGTGCTCTCAGGCACCAGCGCCGCTTCCGGACCGGAATGTCTTCCTGCGTTTTTGGATATCTTTTGTACACACAAATAAGTTTTTAAGGTGTTGTATTGAAATTCCCCCTCCAACCAGCAAACTGGCTTTTCTCTAAACGTGCCAATCTTTTATAAACTGACACCCATTACAGGGTACTGCATTGCACACTAATTTCTATGTAGACCGATAGGAAGTGAGATCATTCAGAATGGCGTCGTTCGGCTCCATTAACTGCTGTTTTCTGGAGATGTGACTAGCGGCCAGACTCGGCCTTTCAGAGATCCTCTTCCCTCGGTACCCCTGGGTATGTTCCTTGTCGAATGTCCACCACCTACTGGACAAAAGCAGAACTGCAAGTGAAAAGGGCCAAGTCAGCTTACCTAACTACCTTTTTAGGAATGTACCATTTTATAACTTATTTTTGCCTGCATATATATTCCTATTCTTATTCACAGTGTATCATAAATTTTCACATATAATTTTTTTTATTTTTTGCATAGAGTAGAATCCCTTTATTAAGAACATGTTATCTGTATAAAATTCCGGATTTACTATTTTAACAAGAATTTAGCAAAGTGAGCTTTTCTTCTGCATCACTATAACGTCCGCGTAAATGTAGCCCGTCGTTTTCCTGGTGTATGGCTCCCTCTGCTGGTAATGATTACCTGTGTAAATGAAACCCTGAGCATCACATAATACATAGCACTGACAATACATATTTTATCATCCAAGTGACCCAGTACTGATAGACTATGATAATATTGTTTTCCTTCTTCTTTGAAAGGAATTAATTGTTCTATATTTATTTGCGTACTATGTACTCTTTAAATCTAAATGCACCCCAATAACTTGTTTGCACAATGTGCACGATCTTTGCACCTAGTTTGTTTGGCTATATACAGTGGAAATAAAAAAATGACATGATGTCAGATCGCGAGGGCCTCTCCTGCACACAGCCCTCTTCAGGTCACCCCACAGATTTTCAGTTGGATTATGGTCTGGGCTCTGACTGGGCCATTGCAGAACATTGATCCTCTTTTGGGGAAGCCATTGCTTTGTCGATTTGGATGTATGCTTTGGGTCGTTGTCAAGCAGGTGAAATTCCTCTTCATCTTCAGCTCCCTAGCAGGTGCTTGAAGGTTTTCTGCCAAAATAAACAGATATTTGGAGCTATTCTTGACTCCATCCACCTTGACTAAAGCCCCAGCCCTTGTCAGGAAATCCTGAAGCTCCTTTAATGTTGCTGTAGGCCCCTTGGTGGCCTATATGACCAGTGATCTTCTTGTCTTCTCATTAATATTGGAGGTATGTCCTGATTTTGGTAGAGTCACTTCTGAACCATATTTTCTCCACTTGTTGATGACTTTCTTTATTGTGCTCTATGGGATGTTTAATGCTTTGGAATCTTTTCAGTAGCTTTCTCACGATGGATACCTTTCAACGATGAGATCCCATTTATTTTTTGAAAGCTCTTTCAGGACCATGGCATTTGGAGTATGGTGCTACCAAGAAGATATCAGAATAATCCTACAGGAACAGCCATCTGAGACTAATCAGTCACGATAATTTATGTCAGATGCATACTAACTACTATTTAAGATGAGACTGAATGCGATTGGTTGATTTGGAACATAGGCACATCCTTGATTATTAAACTTTAAGTAGTGCTTTGTTGACTCCTGCCCAGCCTCTGCGTAGGAAAATCACGGACTTTCAATAACAGGAACATCGATCCTGTGTATTTCAGTGGTGTCACGCCAGACATATGCAAATGTAAAAAAGAAATATATAAACTAATTAGAAAATCAATAAAAACACAACCAATAGACCAAAATGAAAACCAAAATAAATTAACTTGGTCGTTGAAAACATAAAAATGGGCTCATAATGTGATGATGTTTCCTCCTAAAAAAAACAATGGGGCAGCAATAGGAATAGGAAATAACACCTCTCGAAAGAAGCATTAAAACAACGTATAGAGGAAGTGGCCAAAAATATCTTTTAATAAAATAATTATTGCAATGTTACATACATACAATGTTACATACACACAACAAGAACAGCACAGCAGCATTCAGAGGGGAAATCTCTGAGCTCCCAAGGACTCATGTAGGCACCATAATCACATGCCCACAAGCACGCTCTACAGCACTGCGTGTTCTTTGGTGTGTGGAGTTATGCCTCTCCGCAGCCATGGTATGAGGGTTCAACCCCGGAGTCAGCAGGTGTTTGCTAAGAGGATGTGTGATGTCTCCTAATAACCAGCCACCAGTAAATGCACCAGCTTCTGTCTTATGATGGAAGCTGTGCCACCGCATGGTACCGCCAGAGGGGGTGTTTTGATTTAAGTGGTGAACATACTGGGGACAGGTGCGATCACGCAGCATGCATTCCATTCTGTTTTTTGCAGGAGATGGAAGCAGATTCGTCAAGTTTGTAGAGCCAATTAACATAAACGAAATGTGTACGCTAATGAATAAAATGACTTGTCCCGCATGTTTGTAAAATATGACAAACATGCATGCATTTGAAAAGGTGATGTAGCAGCCTATGAAAAAAAGACTACCCTGCAAGGATATATGTTAAGTAACCTGAAGCACGTGCATGGACAATTACATTTTATTTCACGTTACCAAAATTGACAAAGGACACTTAAACATGGGCAAATGAATGAGAATGAGTATTACCATGTAAACCATAACAGAGGCATTGTCAGGGTCGGTGCCCGTCTGACCCTGGAATATGTGTCTTGTCCCCATTTGGCCAATAAATAAATAATATTGATAGTAATAATAATACATCACTGTCACTGTCCTACCCCTCCCCAGAGCCATTTGAGATACAAGATAAAGAAGGCATATAAGTATATAATTTGTACTATTATGCATTGTAATAATAATATAAAGTGACAGTGATTAATTATTTACTGCTTGAGAATATCTCTGAATGCGATTACACTGCAATTACAACGGCTACTACTGCACATAATATTATTATGCTTTGGCTGGCAATGCAATGCAAAGTTTTTTTATAGTGACGTGAGTTTACAAAAGTTTTCACTGCCAGTAAATTGCAATCTACATTTTTGTTTGTATTAATTCACGAGGCCTATATACCGTGAGTGGTTTCGAATCTCAGGACTTTTCTTGGCTCCTGTATAAGTTGAAAGTTAGGGTATTGCTACAGCACTAACATGAACTATCCGCCTCTGCTGTGAGCTGTTCACGGCACTTACTGGAAACCACTGGGCTGGGCTGGAGAAGACAGCTGGTGTCAGGGTGGGTGCCCGTCCTACCCAGTCCTTTATGCATTTCCCCATTTGGCCAGCTGGTGTTGCTGGCCATCCTGATTCCCCCTCCTTGTTTGTCCCTAGTGTGCTGCTCCTGTTGTATTGTGAAGTGTACGGCGTAAGCTCTGTTTTGTTTCCCTCGGTTTTGATTTGTATTTTCCTAGTTGTTTATCACTGTCTTTGTTTTCTTTATTAGTTCTTCAGTGGTCTTTCTGGGTTTTGTTGAGACCCCTCGTGGTCCGTTTCTTTCGTAGTTTTTCCCTGTTTTAGTTTATCCCCAATTAACCCCTTTTTTGTATCTGAGCCACAAGTGGGTGGCTTCCCCCCCTGCTTTTCCGCACTTTACCATGCCACGCCGCCGTCGGATCCCTGACAGTTGGCAGCTGTTGTAAAGTTTTACAGCCATTCTTTCTGAGAAATGACCCGCTGATGACGGTTCAAAGTTTGCAGTACCGCTTTCCTTGAAGGTTTGTGTTTTCTTTTAGTTCATTTATATTCTTCTCATAACTGTGGATGAGGTTATATTAATGTTTAGTTTATCAATCCATCATGTTCAGCATGTGTGTCATATCAAACGGACATTCTTCATCCATGCCAGAACTCCTTAGAGATAACAAATAAATACTATTCAGACTTTAACCTGGCGTTGTGCTAGGTTAGAATATTAGACGATCCGAATCGCGAATATTAAACGATCCGAATCGATCGAATCGAGGTGGCAGTCAATGCATGTTGTGCGCTAGGAACCAGGTGTCTTATTATATAGTCCTTCCTCATTATGGACAAAACAGACACGTCAACTTCTATTTTAGGAGTGTGGCTGTGTTCGGTTCTGAAATAAAAACAAACAATGAAAGGTATTATTTGAATATTATCACGCAATTAATATATTATATGCAATATACATGTTTCAGTACCATAATGCGATTACAGGTAACAGGATTACAGGTAGCGCAAGATAGAGAACAAACAGGAATATTCCTCGCATTACTACTGCTGGCCGTAAGGGGGCAGGATCTACAAGGAAGTCGGCACCAATTTATCAATAACTCTAACAGCGGACACAGATTACACCTAAAATAGGGCTGTATATATGTATGTATATGTTATCAACAATAACATAATACATATTAATGCTGCGACTGCAGATTAATATAGGTTCTGATGGCACATTGCCATTAAGGTACGGGAGCTAACGCTAGGGTGACCAGATAATCCATGTCATGCCAGACATTTTGAGCTACTTCAGGTTTTACTAACTACTTTAAACCTGAAAGGTTCCTGTGCTCGGCTAAATCGTTGATCAGTTCTTCTTGCGCTTTGACTGGTTTGTTTCCGTGATTGAAAGACTCATCCAGCTATTTCACATTAACATTAGTAATACATGCATTATTATTCAGCACGTTCAGAATGAAAGCGAGATCCAGGTCCTTTTAATTGAAATGGTACTTTACAAATCATGTCCTAACTCAAAGTGTCCGGGATGACATGGATTATCTGGTCACCAAGCAACAGCTAAAGCACATTATATACATGTATAAACTGAAATCGCACACGCTCATCTCCAGCAACAGATGCCGAAAGGGGCGGGCACAAGAAGTGGACCGACTCTTGAGTGACATCAATATTAACCAATAGTATGGCAAAGCAACAAGACGATTGGGTGGTCATTCTAGCAATATATCTAAGATGAAACAGTTCTGGAGACCGATCCAAACAACAGAGCTGGAATATTTGCCGCTCATTAACTTAAATAGCTCTTTTTAACGCCAGGAATAATAACAATACTACTACGACTACTCCTACTACTACTACTACTAATAATAAAAATAATAAATCAGTCAAAATAGCACGTAATACTTGTATTCTACATTATTGTTTTGCAGGAAGAAAAGGAGGTTTTATTTTTTTAAGCGACCACTGCAGCGCCATTAAAATGCTGACTGAAGGTAAGCCAAGCAAAAGTGAGGGAGTGTATGTGAATAAACACCTGGTAAAATAAGATAATATTTAACATGATATTTGCATGTTCTTTCTTCTAAACGTACTGGGTAAGCAGACCTGGATCAGGTGCGTGCTGCCAATAATGGGCAGCAGTGATATAGTGTAACCCCTGGGGACCTACAACTGTTTTTTGTTGGGTTATGCCAAAGAGCATGAACTGGCCCGTCTGACTGATCTTATGGGAAAGATGCAGGAACGGGAACAGTTACTGATGTGGAGGGGAGGCAGAGACTGGGTAACAATCAGAGGAAAGGCAGAACACAATACAGAGGTGCTCACAAAGGCTCTGTTCCTAAGCTAAATGCTAAACGTCTTAAGGGACGGGAGAGTGGCAAGGAGGGTCAGAGCGATGCAATGCAATGCAATTTTATTTATATAGCGCATTATCACAACATTACATTGTCTCAATGCGCTTTGACATATCTTTGATATATGGGATTATTTGAGGGTTTATGGGTTTGGGTGTGACCAGCCTAGTTTGGTTATTCTTCTTGTACCAGAGTTGACTTACTCAGGATCAGACCTGATGTCTGAAACAGCTGAAGTGCACTTGTCTGCGTTTTGTCGCTACCGTTTTGGTGCTGTCTCTCTGGATGCTGCTTGGACCTGTATTGATAGCCTTTGTGGCAGTGTATGCTTTTGCTGATTTTATGTTCCATTCTCAAGTGTGTGCTGAAGGCCATTAAGTAATAACTGATGAAAGAATGACCAGTGGAAACCTCTTTATAACCTCAGCACCCAAGGAATTAATGAGGAGGTCAGATAAACCTTGTAAAGATGTCCCAAAAGTAAGGAGTTCAGCGTGTGGTTTTATTAATCTGAAAGTTCGAACTTTGGTAAATTGTCAGGAGAAATATCTAACCAAAGCATCTCGTTGTCTTTAACCAAATAAGAAGCTACACTTATCTACTTATAGCCTGACACCACCTGCACCACCCTGCACTGGATGGATGGTTCTGCATGATAGTCTGAGAACATTTGCTTCTGCTAATTTTCATCTACAGAGCTGCCATCAGACAGAGTATACGCCTATGCCTTGTCCGAAACCCTCAGCAGGGTCCCCGCCCCAGCCACCGTGGGCCTCTACTCCTCCTGCCAAAGTCGCATCCACATGGTCCTCAAGAGCATAGAGAGTAGGTGTGCGGCACCTCTGGCCGAGATGCGCGACACTCACGTCACTTTAGTACACATCGAACACATATAAAGAGGATTGTCTGGTCAGTATGAGGTATAATGCCATAACCAGTAGAAATAACATTCCTGCCATACTTTGCTCATGCATAAGACGCGCGGATATCTGATTTCGTTCTTGTTACACCGGAGTGAGGCTCTTTTGACAGCTGTTTTTTCCCCCTGTTCCTTAGGTCACATGATAAGGGAGGCTCAAGACAAAGACCATGGAAAACACAGGCGATCTTTCGCTGATTTCTTCGCAGTTATATTCAGGTTGCTCTTCTTTCACCCAGTGGACACAAAGACATATAAGCGGCCAAGGGCTGCGCGCTACATATTCGTCAGGTTCAGTGCTTGGCACTTTGCTGGCTCCGACATGCTCTGGGCTGCTCTGGTGTTACGGCTGTATGAAGCTTTTCATGAGAACTTCAGTAAGTTTCTCCTGAGCCTGTACCGTGTAGCTCAATACACAAGACCGATGACGAGGATAGAGAGTGGTACCACCGAGTGGAGGTCCAAGAAGTTCTGCTGCATTCCATTATGGTTTCTCACGCTTTTTGTACTCCTGGGGATCCTGGTAGGATTTCCATTGCTTAAGATATTTTGTTTCTCTAAAAAGGAGGACGTGAACATGGATGGACAAGATAGTAATATTGAGTTACGTGTGCTTGAAGGCTGTGTCATTGGAATTATTGGACTCCCTGCCACCTACATCATAAGGTACCTGTTTCTTATTGTGAAAAACATCATCTTCAACCAGTTTTTTAACACCACGAAGATGATGGACAATGAGAAAGTGAGTAGCCAGCTAGGATTTATGAATGAGGTCAAGAAAGAAATGGAGATCCTTTCCTGCTTTATCACTTTCATGGAGATCTTTGAGAGGAAGAAGATACGAGTGGTGCTGGAAATTACCCACCTGGACCGATGCAAGCCAAGGAAGATTGCCGGTGTGCTTGATGCCATCAACATCTTACTTTCAGATGAAGGCAGTCCGTTTATCTCCTTGCTTGCTGTCAATCCAGAAGTCCTCGCTAAACAACTGAATTATGCAGAAAGTTGTTTTAGCAAAGAAGACCGAGCTCATTCCTTCTTGAACCGCCTCGTGACACTGGCTTTCACCATACCTGAGCTGTGTGACTCTTCCAAGCAGAACATCATAAAAAGGATTTCCTCTGGACAGCCAGAACTATCAGATGACTTTGAAGAAATACCGCTTCGATCTTCCTTAGAGAAACATTCAGAGGAATGCCATATTCCCTTGATGAACCACCCAAACATTAATTTGGATGAGAACGAGCTTGAGTACCTGATAGAATCAGTTTTCCAATATATCGATGATAATGGTAATATGCGTAAGTACATTGTAGGAGACACCATGTCTATAAGAAGGATAATTAGCTCTGTGAGGATGTCAGTCATCATTATGAAGGTGCTGCAGCAGGACTTGCCTTCTGCAGAACTCATAGCTGCTTGGTTGGTTCTAGTCAATCAGTGGCCTTGCCGGCTGAGCTGGATTCTCCAGTGTATTGATGATGACAAACAGAATGCCGAAATAAACCAACAAAGCTTTGATACCTCAAAAACCTTATGGCAGGTCTTCAGCGAATCCAGGGTGGAGCTGTACATGATCAGAGATAGGGTTCGTTCTCTCTTGGAACAGGATGGTGACCCTGAATTGTTTGAAATGTTTCTGAAGGTTCATTTCACTTTCACCATCGACGATGCCAACAGGTTGAAATTATCCACTGTGAACCTGGACCACTCGATCCAACGGCAGCTGGCCAGGATCAGGGGAACGTCAAGCCTGAAAGACACAGTTAGCCAAAAAACACCCATACCACTGCCAGTGAAGAGCGTCATCAACATGAGCATGGAGGATGTCTGTGGGGAGGTAAGACAGAAGTACATTTTAAGCAGTGTCACGTGTGTCTGGGCACCAGGAGCATAAGCACTCCATTGGGTCATAGGGTCATGTGGTCTCTGCTATGCGGGAAATGCGGCTATGCTTAGCACCCAATCCATCCTAAAGGAAAGCTTGAGCTACTTCAGGTTTTGCAAACTACGTGAAAACTGAAGGACTCCACTGCTTGGCTAAATAGTTCAGTTCTTCGTGTGCTTTGACTGGTTTGTTTCCTTGCTCGAAATTTCAAATTAACATTAGGGGCACTTGCATGATTAGGGGAGACTTACCAATCAGCACAGAGCCAGAACTCAGCGCTTAAGTGAAATTCAGGGACTTGTGATTGCAGCGGTAGCTTACAAATCAAAGCTTAAAGTGTCCTTCTTGACACGGATTAGGTGGGAAGCCCTACATGCGACTGCAGTATGTCTGACTCGAAGTTGTGTCTGAACATTAGCTGAAGAAGCTGAACCTTCCTGACTGCTACGGTGCCCTGGTGCGGAACAACATGCTGGATGGGCGTGCCCTGGTCTACAGTGAGAACAGTGAGATCTGGAAGATGCTGAAGATGCCGCTGGGCCACTGGACAGCCTTTGCCATCCACTTCCTGGGTGTGACTCCACCCGCCCCATCCTGCCTGATTGCAGATGAAGATAAACCAGGTGTGGGATCATCAAAAAGCCACACTTCCATCTGCAGGGACGCAAGCCTCTGCGGTTTCCATGGTGACACTTCATAGAAGCTACCAGCTAATATACACCACTTTTATCCATTTTGTATTATTTAATGTGCAGGTTCACAACAGTCAGTATCTTCAGTGGATGTTTGCTGTAACCTTGTTCTTCACAGAGCTGCTCTTAATGTTAAATTGAATATGCCAGATGTAGAAACAATATGACCGACTGAAAAACTATTACAAATGGGCCAAAAATCAGCTGAACGTATAAATGTAACTTGTAGCCCCTGAATATGATTAGAGGGTTGAACAGTAAAAGTATCTATGTAACTCCAAGGCTAGTCTGTCTTCCTGTAATTCCAAGTGTTGTTCTCAGCGCATCAGATGGATGCTCCAGAAGCAGTCACACAGCTTTCAGCACAGTGATTTGCACAGGGAGTCACACAGGGTGCCAGGGATGCTCCAGAAGCAGCCACACAGCTTTCAGCACAGTGATTTGCACAGGGAGTCCTACGGGGTGCCAGGGATGCTCCAGAAGCAGCCACACAGCTTTCAGCACAGTGATTTGCATAGGGAGTCACACAGGGTGCCAGGGATGCTCCAGAAGCAGCCACACAGCTTTCAGCACAGTGATCTGCACAGGGAGTCACACGGGGTGTCTGACCCCACGCCAGTGACATAGTGACAGCTAATCGCATGAGTCAAAAACTGGTGGACATACAGTGAACACAGAACGCTACGTAAACATACGGAATCATAACTAAACGCTCCTTACTGCT
>JAODKN010000037.1:16987608-16995108 GCA_026774425.1 Petrocephalus zakoni
CTTTCAAATGAGACAGAAACCTATAAAAGAGTATAAATGGGCCACTTTATTGTAATTGCAGTGCAACAACCAAAAGTACGTGTAATATTTGCTGTCCTCCATTTGGAAAGTCAGGTAACTAAATGCAGTGCCTTTGCTCAAAGTGTAAATCCTTTTGAATGATGGGGTGGGGGGCATCTGCATGCTGGCTATGTAGCTGGGGCTCCTCAGCGCGCCTCAGCCCTCATCATGCCCCAGTGACAGCAAAGCTCTGTGCCATTTGTCACCTTGCCAAGCTTAGACCTGACTTTGACTTCACACTGAATGGTGCTAACAGGAACACGTCTTCACCTCTCAAAGATGACTCGGTGAACTTCTCTCTTCGGCCTTGATGATAGATGTGATATTTTTGAGTTACTAAATGAAAAAGATATAAATTTGGGGTCTAATTTGGCAAAGCATCAATTAAATGGCATTCGGGCGACAGGTGAGCAACACAAAATGCACAAATGCATCATTAAAGGAGAGAAAAACAAATGAAATAAAATACCCAAGTTAAATCATCTCAAGTTAAAAATACGAGAAAGCTGTAGCTTGCCTGGCGTCTTACACATGATTCCCCACATCAACACTTTCAGAGCCGTGTGTGAGCATCAGCTCTCGTGAATTCTCAGAAGATTGCCTTGGGATTTGGGCTTTTGGACCAGTGTTCGGCGGAAGCCACTGGAGGAGATATCACGGCGTGTGCTAGTCTGCAAACTGCTGACACCAGGCAGAAACTTCCGGCCACTAAAGCGCAATCCTGCCGCATTTTTCGGCTCTTGGCAACGTCTCCTCTCCTTCTACAGCTGGAGATGCAACAGAGGCCAGATCTTAGGCTTTCAGCTGTGACTAGTGCAGGCCAGCACCAGCACTCTGCTACCGCATCGATCTTCCTTAGACACGGAAACAACCTAAGTCAATAGGCAGCTCCTTTCCTCACAATATAATGTAATCTTGTTTTTAAAGTGTTTAAAGCACATCTTACCCAAAATTCATTTTAAGGTGATACAGAATGCTATGCTGCAAGCTAGGGATTGACACATTTCTTATTCAGAGTAAGACAGCACTATTACACCTTCTATTAATAGTTATGCCACAAGTGTCACATGTCAGACAAGTGTGCATCGCAACTTTACAAAGTTGCCATTGGCTTACAATAATGAAATTATGAAGAATGGATTCAGTTCTGCAGGTTTTGGCCTCGCCTACTGGCCCAGAAACCTGTTTGTCCTGAGATAGGTTTTGTGCTTTTGCTGCTGACAGACAAGGCTCAAACTCAGACTTAAACTGACACTACTTAAATTAGGGGGGCTGATTGGTATTAAGGACTGGGGACACTCTTCCCATCGTCTCCTGTAGGAGGGGGCAGGAATGCACTTCAGTTAATGGAAGGGGAGTCTGTACTGCTATTCTCAGTGATCGCTGATCTTTCAGTCAGGTTTTGGGACACGGAATAAGAGGCGATTAGCGATTTTCAAAAAATTCCAGGTGCATCAGAGTACGCTGGAGGTGGACGTCGGCGGAACAGCATGATGAAAAGCCCGGAGGCACAGAGCCACGGGGCATGCACCTCTCCGGAGTGTCTGTGTGTCTCTTCTCAGTCGAGCGACTCCCGCGCCAGGAGCACACCGTCTTTGAGGCCTGCAAACGTTCAATAAATAATGACTGGCTGACAGTAGCTCTGTGGAGCTGGTGGCAGGTGAGTGGCACTGTCTGCTTACAGTGGAGCTGGTGTTCATGCTATTGTCTGGGCAGAACTGCTACTAAAAACAGCAGGTGGCACTGTGGTTAAGGAACTCAACCAGAAGGTGGTCAGTTCAAGGTGAGATTATGCTGTTGTGTCTGTGGGAGTTTGAAAGATGAACACTGCATCTCAGGCACGTAAATAGAGTAAAATGACGGGGTTTGAAGACCCCCAACTGGCAAAATCTACCGAGGGGCACCCCCCCATTGGGAGGGTTGCCAGACAGCCCATGAAAATTATTTCAGGCTAGAGGCCAACTGCTGCATCTGGGTGGACTTGAGGAAAACTGGCACCATGGGGTGGTCGTAATGTCTTGGCATATCGTGGATCTGCAAATGCTGAAAACATACAGAGAACAAATGTCACCCGAAAAACATGACCCCTTAACCTAGGTGTGTCCAACTCGCGTCCTGGAGGGCCGCAGCCCTGCACATTTTTGGGTTTACCCTCATTTAACACACCTGATTCAACTCACAGCCCCTTCTGCTAATTACCACACAGCTCTTCAGCTCAATCGTTTATGGTGGAACAGAGAAAGAACTAAACTACACAGGGCACCGGCCCTCCAGGACTGGAGTTTGACACCCCTGCTCTAAGTCTTTTAATAAGTGTTGTTGAAGGTTATAGAACAGGGGTGTCACCATAAACAACTAAAACCCAAAAATGTGCAGAGCTGCGGCCCTCCAGGACTCGAGTTGGACACCCCTGCCTTCACCAGTCACCCACTGTCTTTAAAGAATGGTTTTATACACCTTGAAATTTGTTTTGAAGTTGAATACCTTGGTCCCTCCAGGTAGATATGGATTTACCTTCCACAAAATGGACATTGTGGCTACAGAAGGAGGCTTCCAGCCGTGAAAAATACTGTAGCTCACATGAGCTGTTCCATCTGTTGGTTCTCACTTCTCTCCCACCCTGTGTTTCGGATTGCATGACAGCTGGAGCTTGCCCAACAGTGACACCTACTGGTACGAAACTAAACTGCCCCACGGCATTCTGAACTGCCAACTTCTGTTTTTTTTTTCCCCTTTCTCTAAGCTCAAGACCAAGTGAACCATCCATTAACAGTAGGGGCTCCTTCTCCCCTCTTCTTTCTCAGTCATACCGATTCCTCCATGTTTGCCCAATTCACACAAAATTAAGATGGTTGACTTCCACTGAAGTTGCATTAATCTGAAAGGTTCAGTGGAATTCACCGTGTTTTACCTTCAAAAAGGGAGTGCTGTACTGAAATCACGAGGCAACCACCGTCCGTCTTCTCTAATCCCTCAGTGCTTAGGGTCACAGGGAGCTTGGAGCCCATTCCATGAAACATGAGGAAGGATGCGATGGGATGCCAGACTATCATGGGTGAAATAGATAGACATCACACATTATGGGCAATATAAAGGCAATGGGAGGAACCTGGAGGCCTGGAAGGAAACCCACAGGAACATGGGGAGAATATTCTAAATGTACGCTTACACCATTACAAATGATCATTATAAATATCTTATTATTACAATTATTTTTATTTAGCCTGTTATTTGCTAAGCCGCTCCTCTTACAGCCTTTGAGATATCACTCCCAACCCAGCATTCCCTTGTCTGTCCTATACCCAACAGGCATGCTTGTATGTATCAAGCTTTTGGATACAGGCACCTGTTCTCCAGATTCTATCATCCTTTGGACCCTTAGGATAACTAAGGCGTGCCACTTGGACATTTTGCATGCCGTCACCACCAAACTTCATAGGCTACTTCAGACCAAGTCACACAAAGGCCAGACAAAGACAAACTGACCCACACTTACAGTTCTTCCATTTTTTCCTCCCCCCTCCATCTTCCAATTGCCATCCCTTAATTTTCCGGAGGCTTCTCGCTCTGCTCACTGTACACAGCCACCAAACTTGATAGCCTAGCTCAGGCCATACCTCCCAACATGCACTGAAAGCCAAATTGGCCCACACCCATCTCTTTGTCATTTTTCATCATGTGTTCCTCCCACTGACTTCCATCCATTTTTCTGAGGATTCCCACTTAGTCACCGTCAATGCTACACAGCCAGCATACCACACAAGCAGCCTAGCAACCACCTTAGCGACTCCAGTGCAACCACCTAGCAACCACCTTGACTATCATAGCAACACTCTAGCAAATACCACAGATAACACAACAACCACTTAAGAGTAGCAACACCCTATCAACCACCTTAGCAACACCATAGCACCTTTGGTTGCCATTTTCTATGGATTGAATATAGTAGAATCGTTAGTTATGGGAAACCCTATGATAAATGTCATATATCTTGGCTACCACACAATGATTTTTGAAAACAACAACTTACAGCATTTGCATTTTTCTCAGGAAATGCACTTTTCCAGAATTGTATTTTACATATGATATTATTGATGACACAGAGCTCATAACACCTGTAGTATTATATAAAACCTTTGAAAGAAAAGTCAATCTCTTAACATGACATGAATCTTCAAAGGAATAACGAGTGTATCAGACTGGCATTGGCGTGGACTTGAGCTTCTTTGAGAAAGCCTTTTGATCAGCCGGCCATTTCGGGGGGGAGTCACTCTGAGGAAGCTGGATCTTCTCATCTACGCCCTTTGTTTCATTTCATCAGTCAGTCGATACCATCTCTGAGGTTCATTGAGCGGTGGGCCCTCCGTAGAAAGGGCTGTGGACGGAGAACACTCTGCCTGTTCCCACACAGCACCAGTCCTGCAGGACCAATATGTCCATATAGATCTGGCTCTGAAATTAGCATTTTAATTTTAGGGTCTGAGTGACCGTCCCCTGCTTGGCACAGTGAACAAGTAACCAAGTAACCTAGCACCAAGGTGAACAGGACCCCACACTGACTGACCCCAAACTCAAGACAAGAAAAAGTTTCCAAGGCAGACCAGAAGACCCAACCCTGCCTTCCAAGTAAACTGTATTCAACCCCCTTCCCCTTCCCCCCCCAGCCTATTGTGATGACACATTAGCCTGCATTAGGGCACAGTCACCTCATACCTTCAGGTTTGAGGGTGTGAATGATGCCTCTGTTGTGTGTGGAGTTTGCTTGTAGTCCCAAGATGTGCAGTTAGGCTACTTGGCATCTCTAACTTGAGCATAGTGCACCGTACACTGCCTGAAGCCTAGGGCTGTCTGTGAGCCTCCCAAGGATAGAGAGGAAAATGGCAAGATGATGCAGCAACAACATTATCTTAAATGTGCATCAAAAGCTTTATATTTGTGAACGATCACTCAGTACTTTATGGCTACATACCTGAGATTTTCTGGATTAAGCACAACACAGTTTCTTTTTGGTATAACTTTATTTTTCCGTCTTGATTGGGAAATATACAATAAAGGCCTAGCAGAGATGTCAGTGAATACATTTAGAGTTTCTGGTTTATGAAAATTATGCAAAATAAACGAGTACAAAAATTTCACCATTTGGAATTAAGAAGAGATCTGCTCGTTCGCGGCGGATGGTATTTTTTGGGAAACAGAAGCAAAACACCATCTGTATAAATTAGCATAACAGTGCAATCATCTGTCCGTAATATAGAACAAAGTGTTGGGAATGACGTCGTCACACACAGTGTGCAGTGCTCTGGGACTCTGATTAGCCAAATTCCTGCCTACTTTCTACTGGCAGTGTTGACACCGAGTGTTAATTCATCCGTGCCTGCACACTCATATAAATACTCGCAGCCTTTATTGTGGCATGGATGCGCCGTCCACCTGACACTCTGCCCCGTTACATTGTGCTTACTGCATATCCTCGCTGTGCCGACTGCTGGGTGCGGCAAGGAACACACTCGGTGTGAAATCAGATACCGAACAGTTAGTCGCCTCCCGATCTGTAGAAGTCACGACGCATTTACAAACATAGACTGCAGAAAGACTCGCATGTGATGCGTGATACAGCTCGACGGAGGAGAGTGATGCGCACAGAGGCCGCTGACTAGTGCGATCCACAGCTCACGACTGGAGAGCTTGACGGGACATGGCCTTGGATGTTCCTAGGTGACCGGCTTAAAAGAGACCTGGGTAAGTGGACCAGTCGATCGACACAGGTGTGGATCCCACCGCAGAGCCAAAGCGAGCCTTATGACTTCCGTGTCCCCTATCTGGACGACGGCATACATCATTACACCACAGAGAATCTGCTTTGTCGTCCTTTGACAGAACAAGGTCGATGTTAAACACCAAGTGCGTGTGTGTGTGAGTATGAGTAAGCACAATTAAAACAAATGTAAAGCAGGAAAATGAACGTTGTTTTAGTCGACATGACTTCCTAAATCAGGTTTCCGACACAGCTAAATACGCAGATGACAAGAGGAGACGTTTTTGCCCAAAGCATCATATAAAGGACTCAAACTAAAACATGTTTGCGTCAGACACCTAAAGACAGACAAATGAGAAATAAGGCAATTCTTATGGCTTAATTTGGACAAAGCAGATGCTTCTTAAGCTGATCAGTAATTTGACCAAGGAGCACAACAGTCAGGTAACCAAAGCAGAAACCGACGTTTTCTTCCAGGTCATTCCTTCACTCCTGTCTTTCGGCAGAGGCCTTGCATCCTCTCTCACCACTAATGGCAAAAACAAACATGGACAATCAGAGCAATCAGAGCCCTCTCGTGGATGCAGGACTTTGTTAATGGGTCATTTAACACTGATATGTATTGCACTGCCCCAATGAGGATAAGCACATCTGCAAACCTTCTTGGGCAAACCGGTGAAAGAACAGGGGAAGCGATGTTTCTCGACGGTACAACGAATTTCACACCAAAACAGATACTGATGACCGGGCCATTGGTCCCTCCCACCCCCAGGTTAGAGCCCACGAGTGACTTGCTTAGCACCATGGTCCTGCACACTCAATGTCGCACAATGACTTCACAATCATGGGACGTGACACAGCACAGGTACACAACGGTCACACGTAGCACAAAGCGCACAGACGTAAGACTTCAGCTGTAGCTGGAATGAACATGAACGTGCCTGGAGGGTAGTGAGCAGGCTTTAGGGATAAAAGGCGCCTTTTCCGGTTTCAATGAAAACAAACACCAATGTCTGAGAGCTTCTTTGTTACATTCAAGTGTGCGACAGGGGAATTTCCTGGCTGACATTCCGAAGTCTCTAAATGTCCGAGAAGCTGCCTCAGGCTGGTTGATGCTGGGAGACGCGGGTTCCGATGAAGACCTCCTCTGAGGTA
The DNA here is from genome assembly GCA_026774425.1 of Petrocephalus zakoni. Taxonomy (NCBI): domain Eukaryota; kingdom Metazoa; phylum Chordata; class Actinopteri; order Osteoglossiformes; family Mormyridae; genus Petrocephalus; species Petrocephalus zakoni. The sequence continues at coordinate 16,994,579 of JAODKN010000037.1, forward strand.
TCTACTAAGAGGTTAATCTGGACCATGAGAACGTTATGGTGGGCTGTGAGCACGTACTCAGACTTATGGGAATGAGAAGCTGAGCTCACCCCCCACTCAATGAGGCGGGATGACTGCGGCCGGGGCAGCGCACATCTAGAGGCCGAAGTCCAGCACGATGCGCTCCTCAAATATGGCAATGAGCAGCATGATGGCAAAGCCACTCAACATGCCCAGGTTCTGCAGCAGGAAGTGGCCCGTCTGGCAACGCTTGTGGTCCTCGCTGTCACCATGGAGCATTTCCGGTAGCTGCAGAGACAAGCACAGAGATGACCGTGTTCCTGTACCTGTGCCACAGATGGAATCACAAGCGAGAGTGTGTAGACGCCTCGGAGAGAGCGTGGCGATCACGCCAGCCCTAGATCGGGGTAGTCTGCTTTAACTCGCCGTGTTACAACTTGAGCCTCATAAAACTTGTTTTGTGGTTGTAATAATGAAAGTGTCAGCGTTCACAGAATGCATGGGGGAAGCTTAAGACATAATTTAGGGGG
>JAODKN010000037.1:17025848-17036601 GCA_026774425.1 Petrocephalus zakoni
GATTACCCAAACAAGGTAGGGTAGCAGTCAAGTCAAAAAGTACACCAGTATATTGGATAGTTGCTGCAAATCCTGGGGTGACTTTGGAGAGGTTTTGAAATGGCTAAGCTGCCACACTTTGACAGACACTAACATGAAGATCATTTGAACTTCATTTTCTTTGATTGCTGAAGACTTTTGCACAGTACTGTATTTTATCTTCCTTTCATTCTGTTTATATATTGACAAACAACAATTTTAGGGCATCAGGGACATTCACAGTGAATCACCGAATAATTGTAAGGTTAATCAGGTTTAATAACTGGAATTAAAAAGGGCACTTACGCTCACGCTAGTGCAGTTTTTAAAATCTTTATTTTTTTTCCCATTCCGTTTTTACAGTAATAATTAAATTACTGTCTGTTAGACAGCGGTGTAAAGCGCGCAGATGGCTGACCGCGGGTGTCCATCGGGACCCGGCAGACGGCCGTTTGTGGCGTGTCGGGCTCTCCGATACTCTGACAACCTTTGGGCCATCCGTCGTTCTCTGTGAAGCTCTACGTGATCAAATACACACCTATGCGGCCTCTCACATGGGCTCCTGCTTCTGGGTGTCATTGCTTATGGAAATTACCTTCTGCTTTCCCATCTGGGTTTTTTTTTTTTTAATAAAAAGTATAATTATTTCTTAGAAAACCTGAAAACTGTTACCTAAAAACTGTTATGGAAATATGCAGCTGACATGTGCCCAGTGCTGTTATATCGCCCCCTTTTTACATCTGAGATGTCACTGTATGGTCCTGTCCGCCTGTCAGTCTCCTGAAGGTATCTCGGGCAGCTTAAGATTTCTACTCCGCCGTCTCCCTGTCAGCCTCCGTCTGGAGTAGAAGGGAGGCAGATTAGATTAACCGCTGCTGATGGGGACCGTGTACCTGCCACGGAGATTCTGTCCAGCGGAGATGTGGCCACCCTCCTCCGTCAGAATCTCCTTTCGGGTCCGTTTCGGGTCCGTCCCGCTGACACCACCCGTGCCATAGCTCGGGGCGTCTGCTTCATACCTCTCCGGCGGGCGCTTCCGACGCTGCCTTTAAGCCGTCAGAATGCAAGAATTAAATATAGGTGATCTTCTGTTGTAAAAATGTGCACGGACACTCACTGAACTATTATATAATTACACAGAATGGCCACTAATTAAGTACTATATGGTATTAAACCAAAAAAGCTGATTGGATAAACACGTTTAGCTTCTGGTAGCTGTAAGAGATATATAAAAACCATACATTTTTATTGTGATTTATTTACCTTGATCTTCAAACTGGCAAATTATATTATATTTTAGCTTTTTTTCCCCCATTCATTGTTTCTCTAGACAGTCCTTATTTAATAATCAGTAAAGCAGTACAATCAATAATAGATGTAAAAGCTAATTATATAATTTTCACGAGTAGGCAGTTTTTCTAGATATTTGTGGATATACTGTATACACGTGATAATAGCGCTCTTCTTTTTTGGTCTGATGTTTTTCGGTTTGCTATTAAAGGGGACATGCTTCTTTTTAGTGATGTATTGCTCTTTATAAACAAGCGCAGAGGACACGCTCTGAATAGCCAGACGTGTGTCTGTCGCTGAGAGAGCCGCCCGGTGCGTCGCTGATGTGCCGCAAACCAGACCTGTTACGCGGCTTCTGCAATATGCTTCTGTTGCCTGCAGAAAACAAAACTAGACTGATGAACAGAATGATAAAAGTTCCAAGAATCACATTCGGAGAAGAAGGGACGTCCGCCAAACAGCTTACAGGGAAAGAGAACAAAGGGCAGCGGGTCGTTAAAATCCCTCTCCCCTTTCTGATGGGGCTCAACCCGTTAACCTGGGAATAGCTGAGCCGGAATTAATTTAGATCGTCTCATAATGATATGGATGGCTGATAAAATGAAATGATTGTTTTCGATTACAGAGTCGTTCCTTCCAGGCGTAACACAGATAATAGTAATGTATTCCCCACATTTATGTGTCTCAAACAATGCAGAGGAACTTTTCTCAACAATTGTCTAACCGAATTAGTTAACACTGTCTATGAAGCCCATATTCATAAAGCTAATACCTGTTCTTATAATTAATTGTAACACATTCATAAAGTATTATAAGCATGGTTATACATATATTTATACATTGCACATTATAGCTGTTTTAGCTGTATTATATGTACTCATGCATTATGAATGTTATATGAAGAGCTATAATGCACTATAGATACCTTCATAATGCATTATGATGGTTAGTATAAGAATTAAGGATAATTTGTGCTGCATTATGAAGGTGTTTACAGTACATTATAGATGAGGCTGTCACAGAGCATTCGTAATGCATAATACACATGAGTATAATGTGTTATGCATTTTTATAAATAGTAATAGCCGGGTTTATAGTACTGCTTGAATACATTATAATGCATTATATAGGTATGTGTAATGCACTATAATGACTGATTTAAGGAAAGCGTTACCCTGAATTGCCTGGCACCCAGCCACATTGTTAGAATCTGCTGCACAGGATCTACCTCAGCCTTGTGCCCAGTGCTGCCTGGGATCATTTCTAGGCCACCCTCCTTGGCCCTGACCAAGGTAAACAGAGATGGATGGATGGATGAGTAATATTAGGCTTGCTATGATAAGGTAGATGATGGAACCGGGTCTAAAGTGGACGCTTGCTGATTTTCGGTAGCAGGGGGGCCTGGCACTGAGGGCGTGACAGTGGCCCTTGTCGATGTGTCGACGGGGGGGGTGGGACACTGTGGGGGGTGTGGCGACAGCTGCTCCTGCATCTCCATGGCATTTCCGCTGTGCTGGCTCTGTCATCAGAGCCGCGGTTACAGATTAGTCCCAGAACACCAGGTCACCAGCAGCTTCAGCTGTAATGACATCTGTTTTCATCGTGTTCAGTTTTCGGACGGCCGGACGTGGAGGCCGGAGCCCGGATCCTAGGAGTTTATGTTTGCGGAGTGAGGACTGGGGCGTTCCAAAGGAGCGGGAAGTGTAATTAGTGCCATGGGGCATGTGCCTGACCATTTGGTTGCATTTTAGCAGTAAATGGTTGATGCGAGGGAGTCACTCACTACTTCCTTCTTTTAGCTTGGATTCAGGTTATCTGTTTTTGCTCAGCCTTGAAACACTGCTTTTAGGTGTATCTATGCCATTGACTTACTTACCTGTAAATTACCTGAGTGTGTGCCCTCTGATTGACCAGCACGCTGTGGTCAGTCTGTCATACATTCTGGAATAGGCTTCACACTCACGAGAACCTGTTCCTGTACTAAAGAATGCTTAGTATTATAATACTGCAGTTTATTCTCTGTATCAATACTACATAATGCTTTCCGTTTCCATGGTACACTAGCAAGGATGTTTGCTAAGCAAAACACCCCTGATGAGATTTTAACCCACTATCCCTAGCTTAAGAGGTCAATGCCTTATCCATTAGGCCACTGGGACAGAGATAATTACTCGTCTAAAATGGGTGTCTAAAATTACCTTGGGCGCGAAGTGTTTATATTATTCCAGGATAGTCAGCCAAGCCAGTTTATTCTGAGCACCCAGAAGTCCAGGAGTCCTTGTGGTCTCATGTCAGATCTACATGGTATGAGGTCCACATGGCACCATCTCCCAGAGGAGAGCTCATACTCTTCGCTGCTCTGTGCGCCTGTCTTCTCCCAATTAGCTGTGGATTTCCAAGGCCCCCTCCTTGCCGGATCTCCGTGTGGCTCCTCAGTTGTCTCGCTCGCCCCGTTTTCCTTGGGCTGGATTTGCTCCGCCTTGCCCGCGGACCTGTCTTTCCCGTAATTTCTCCAGAACCCGTGAGCTTATTTGTTCTTATTTGCTGTAAATCGCCCAGTTGCCTGGCTCCAATCTCCCCTTATTTTGTGCTGCGGTCCGCTGTGGACAGACTGTCAGGCTTCCTTTACTTCCCTTTGAGGCTACATCCTCGGTAATGTTGGCCCCGAGCTCTGTGTTTCCCGCATCCTGTGTCAGCATCTTGCCAGTAACTCTGGCGCTACCCAGATGATCTTTAGGGAATAGAGAAGTATTTGTCAAGTGCAAGAAATGTGGAAACACATCTGGTAACTTCTGGGGGCATTTATAAGGCATTGAAGTAGCCCCAGGGATAACAAGAACCTTACCTCTCTCCTGTGTCTCCAGCATGAATGGGTGAATAAAACTGCATAATAGCTCTTAATGAAACATACTGACTTTTTATTACATTTCAGGTGCACTAGTATTCCAGATGATGCCTTTTTTGTATTCATACCTGAACTGTTATGAGTTTTTGGGACTATAAATTGTTATACAATGAAAATACCCCTCAGCAATCAGGAAACTGATCTAAATCACCTCACAGGGTCCTACATTGCAAGAAAGACATTTTCATAATGGCTGCAGGAATGTTATCTTCTTAAAGAGAATCCCTATCATGGGCCTTTTTGAAGTGTAAAGCACAGGGGTCCTCTTGAGTTTCACTATCACTGAGTTCTGTTTTTTTATAGTTTTAATACTAATCTCAGACCGTCTTTAAAGTGTACCCCCCCAGCTCTGACCACCTTACGAACCGCTTTCTCGGCCCAGCATGCAGTAAAATACATTGCATCAGTTATCTTGTTTTGCTAAACACTCACCCTCACTTACCCATAACATGCCGCCCGGGAATTATCTGCGATGTTTCCATAGCTGCTGGGTTTTCTCTCCTCGCTTCTTTCAGCCTGCTAACTTCAGATAAGTTAGCGAAAGGTCCATCGCTAGCATTTGCTGCCTTGAAGATACAGCCTTGTTGACAGACAAGCTGAATCGATCATGTACAGCACAGAACTCTCTGCCAGGTAAATCTCCTTAGACAGAGAGCTGTGGCCTGAAGCTGCAGCCCAGCTGACGAAGGGATCGGAGCGGTTATTCATGAACAAGAGCTCTACCTCAGTTTACTCCAGTGCAGACTCCTCACTCTCACACATTGTTTGGCAGATCAGCACGACCTCTGCTGAATGGGCAGCGAGAACCTCTACAGACTACTTTCCCATCCCGCCTTGCTCCACTTCCAGTTCAGCTGATTTAGCAGTAATACCAGTCAAGGCCAGGGGCCCTAAAAGATCTCAGGCCCCTGGCCCCTTAAAAAAACAGGGGCCCTAAAAAATTTGGAACATAATATGATTGGTCTAGGTTGGGAGCACAATATAATATGCATTTCATGGGGCCCAAAATCTCTAACAACACACTGGCTCAGGGCTACTGACTTCCTCTCACGCAGCTCTGCATCGTTTGGCCCCAAAGAGTGGGCTGACGTGACTCCATACATCGACACAATGTGGGAATCACAAACGCTGCACTGCGGCCGTCTACAGAAAGGCCGACAGCCGCCGCAAACTGATAATGACACACAAAACATCTCATTAGCTAGAATACTGTACTCCGCCCTCAGAGTCTGAGATGAGAGCAGCTACTGAATAGCGATACCAATGCCGATTAAATGACTGGAGGCAGGGATAAGCCTTTTAATGGTAATATGAGGTTTGTGAGGGACAGAATAAGTCCTGTTTTCCACATGCCGCGGAGGTCAGAGAGAAGGCCAAGGCCGAGCCCATTGTCTGCATGTTCAGGTTAATATTCCTGTACGCCGCTGTCTATTGGTGTTAAGTGATCTGTGTTGCTTTAAATGGGTGAGAATCACTCTTTTGTGAGGTGAGAGCTCTCTGAACTTGCTCACTGAATGGGTCTTTTGCTGTGCTGAAAGGTGAGGGCGGAAGATAGCAGGGAGTGTCGCTGGGGAATCCGGTATACTTGTATTTGTCTGTTATTTCATAGGTGTTAGAGTGTGACTGCTGAAATGCTTCAGTGTGACGCCTTCCAGTCCTCTCGCAGAGTGAAATAGGCAACCAGGGAACTGAAAGCAGTCCAGAAGGTCTATTGCATAGCCATTCATGTTTCACAGTTCTTATTACTCTAGCCAAGGTGTTAAGCAACTCATTTCCTGCTCATTTCCGGGTGGTTGTGTCACATTATTGTTTCAGATGTCTGATAAATGTAGTGTTGCTGGCATAACTGAGTTTAACATTGTTGTCAAAGCATGCATTGTTAATAACACTGGTGTGCCACTATTCCAGTGTGTTGGCACTGCATTTCTCCTGTAATGAGTTTAAGACTCCAGTGCACCATTATTCCAGTGTCACAACAGATATGTATTTTCTCCTCACTAGGGGGAGCTCTTGCACATTAAATAGTTAGCTCTATTTTTACGACAGTTATGACACCAAGTGCAGTGAAGAAGATATTTAATTGCTTCCGTAACAGTCCAGCAGAGAGTGTATTGGGGAACCATTTGTCTTATTTCTCTCTTGTCTGCGTTCTCCACCTAAATAACACCTGCGTTTGCTGAACTAGAATCTCAAATATGAGAAACACTAGAGCATAAACTATTCCTTTCTTAAAAATGTAAAATGCAATCAACAGTCCGAAAAATATACAGACATAGAACTAAAAAATGCACCAGTTAAAACTAAAAGATGAATAAACAGGTAACAGCATGCATGAAAAACCTCGTTTCTCTGTCTCTGGCCGCCTTTCTTCTCATGAAACTTTATCTACTTTCCACAGATGCAACAATTAACAATTAACACAGGCAGCTGATGAATCGCTTTCTATTAATACCCTGAAGAATAATGGTCTGCTAATTCAAAGATGGATGGTCACACCATCAAATCTAAACTTAATAATTACGCATAAATAATTAAACTTAATTTGCTGCCCTTGTTCCACATAAGTAGAAAAAAAAGTCATTACATACAGGGCTTACCTCCTGCCTACTCTGCTGGTCATCACTGAGCAGGAGTTATACCACAAATCCAAGTCACATTACAGATGTAGGCTCTACAGAGTCTCCATACATTAAGCAGATATTCATTGTTTCCTGTTTTCTGAGACGATCACTTCTTCTATCACCGTTTACTGAGAAGTGGAACTTACAGCAGTGGTTTGCAATGTCCCAAGGCCGTCTTCAACTGAAGACGGGATCACAACCCCCATTACAGTGCCCTAGACAGCTAGGCTCAACATGCAACTTCCCTGCAGCACCCAGCGCCCACCCCCCCCCCCACCCCTCGCCATCTCCTCCAGTCCTCAGGCATCATCCATCATCACTCCTTGAGAATTCCATCCGCGACCCGAGCCCTCCATCAGGGACTGATGGCCTCGGGATTCCCACAGGTTCTGCCGGTACCCAGAAAATGCGTAAATCCCGTGTTCTGTGTAAGCCAAAGACCACAGCTCTCCAAATCACGGTTAAGGTCACCGAACCACTTAATCTTCAGCAAGAAGTCCATATCCAAAACCTAATTTTCCCCATAGCAGGTGACTGTCCTCTGTCATGCTCTTCCGACAGGGAGATGTACAGGCACTGTTGATATCCTTAATTCAATCTGATACTGCAGCCTGCTTTTACTCAAATGTAACTTTTCTGTAAAGCCCAAAGCAAGAACCCCAGAATGGGTGGAGCTATCAGTTGTCAGATAGTATACGGATGACTGATGAGCTACACTCCTTAAACAAGACAAGAACTTGTTTTGCAAGTTAAATATATCACTTATTTTAGTGTATTTTAGATGGAGTATTCAAAATAACTAAACCAGTACCTGACCCACACACAATTACAACTGACACTATAAGCCAACATTCAGCTATTCAGCTTGTATAAATCAAATAATGGGAACACTTCAAGTTTAAACACATAGAACCCTTCTGAAATGCGTGGCCGTGATCACCGGCTCAGTCAACTTCTTAAGATTTACAAGGTCAGTATCCAGTAAGCGTTACATAATGGTTGAACATCCCATTAACACATTTAATCCTCAGTATCTATAACACCAGCCTAATGTGAACGTTGTCCTACATAATTAGGAGAAGCACTAAATATGCAAATACAAGAAATATTAAGACATATGAAACGTTCTGACACATTTTTGAGTAATAATATTTCGTCAGATTTTTTGTAACTTTTTTGTATTATGCCAGAAAATGCTCCAATTTCAGTAAGCTTAAAGCAATCACACTTAAAAGCATATTTCCCTTCCATTTCAAATGATCCGGCTATAAAGCCCAGAAGCAATTTATTATATTAATGCCTTGGTTATAAATGGCACCAATAATTGGTTACTAAGATATGCTGGGAACAGAAAGGGGTGTAGTTTGATTTGTCCGAGGTTGTGTGTTCAAAAGCTATCATTTGTTTCTGTTTATTATCATGTTTCTCATTATCAGCCTCCTTGGCCATAGCAAGCTGGGATAATTGGAGCCGGATAAACGAAATCTCCTACTTATTCCTCACACTGAGGTTTTAAACAAATCCCACCATCCCATTGCTTAGCAACACATACAGATTGAAGTAACTTGGGTAGCCAACATCTTTACACATGACCTATTTTTATGGCTATATATTTTGCCAAAGCTGTTTTGAAAACTATAAAACTTAAAGTAGATGGTATGGATCCAATGGTTAGAGTTAGGATTTGACTTTGATGCTGGACCATTAAAAAGCATCAAGAAATGAACGTACATTTTCTCTGAAGGATATGTTACAAGTAGTTTTTTTTGCGATTAAAGGCACATTGATGTGTACTAAGCTTCAGTCTGATATACTCCCTTTAACATAATTCACTTCAATTACTGACATGTTAGATTTCAGGTACAGTTTTTAATGGATAGCTTATAGCTCCTTTATTCTGCAGAAATAAAATTGCTTTTTAACCAAATGATTTGCTCAAGCCACTCAGGTACTATTTTTACGCAGAGCAAAAAATACTTCCATTGAAGTCATCTGACATCAAAAGCTTTTAAAAACATCATTCATCCTTTAAAAGTTTTCTGAGTAGCCTGTAAGTGTTCATGCAGGAAATGCTGGGTGTTCCTTTTTTTCTTGTACCATTAAGGCATCTCAATTGTCCTCCACCCCCACACAGAGCTCACGGCCAAGAAAAAACATAGCTCTCCTGCTCACCTCTACTGCCCCAGTTGTGATGGAGCCTGCAAGACTCAGCTAAGGGCAACTTATGCATGTAGGAGCCAGTGGGGCCAAACACACTTTAACGAAGGAGTCGGGGGGTCACATTGCCTGCGAGTCCAAGGCAACCCAACAAGGCACTGAGAATACTTCAGTCCTACAACATCAGCCAAATCAGCCAAATGACCAAGTAAAAGCGTCAAGTCCTACTGCATCACAATGTACTATTTAAATGGAAATAAAACAACATTGATAAGAAGTACATTAAAAGTATGATACTGTCATTTGATATGTAGCCCAATATAACATGTGAAAATGTGTCATTTTAGACTTTGTGTAATGTACACGTGTCTTGAAGTTGTTTTCCCACACCGAAAGCTCATAGGGCCTGATTTATCACCCCGCACCTGTGTCAGTGCGCTGAAAAGCGTTTACCAACATACTCACTAACAGGACGCAATGGGCTTTGCACCAGCAGAAATGTACCAAAAGTAGGATGCCTGAGAAATATATTGACTAATGACTGCTTAAATTAGGATGTTACCAAAGCAACTTGCAAAATCTCAGGAGAGGGATATGCAATGTTCTCATTAAAAATGGAGCCTGTGTTTCTTGCTTCTCAGTTTTTCTCCACTATCATTACCATCATCATCATCATCAAAAAAGCCTGACTTACACATTTAGTGTATCATCTCTAACCCTCACCATCACCCTATCCCGATCCAAAACATAGCCCCAACTCAAACCCTAACCCGATCCCAACTAATCCCTTTCTCCATGAAATCTGTTGAAATATGATCTACAAAATTCTGCCCAGCATCTAGAAGGAACCTGCATGGATGTGCTTGAATATGTCCTTGCTACAGCTTGATACTTTGCTGGATACTTTGATTGACTCCCTACTGCACATTCCTCATAAATACAGCTAGTAGGTAGTTGGTTCTGGACTCATACCAGAAAATCTTGCACTGACACAGAACCTCTGGCTAGGTCTTGGCATGAATTATTGACCTAGCAGGTGCAATATTTTGGAGAAGACACCTCCCTGAACACATGGGACCCTGGTGTCCTGTCCTCTCGCTGTTCGTTATGCAGCAGCATAGACTTATAAGCTCTACTCAGGTATACTTTAAACTGTAAACGGTCATGGAATGACTATTATGTTTTTGAAATCTGATGATAGCAGGTTAACTACAACTGCTTCACGTTTACTTCACTTACATCATTTAAGGACCAGCATGAACATGTAACATGAGACTAGTCAGTAGAATCCCCGGAAGCCAAGCCCCGTGTGCAGAACTAGTGCAATGACAACTCACAAGAGCATCCTTCTAATACATACTAGATATATGATATTAATTTTACATTCTAATTCCAATGCTGCATCTGCCTATTTTAGAAGGATCATAATATCATTGGGAGCTTTAGACTGACTGTTCTGAATTCATTTCATCTAGTTTTTCACATATTACATTGGGTTCTGACATTGAATAGCAAGCTTGCATCAAATAATATTGATCAATGATTTCATTAAGAACCGATTACCAAGATCTGTGATTTATTATTTTCTGGGCCACAAAATATGAAAATATATTACATGAATATATCAATACTAATAAACTGTAGATGCTAATTTGACACAAAATGGGTTGTCCACATAATGAAGCCTCAATTTATTTCAGACAAGCTGTACATCTCAATATTAAAATTATGAAACAATGGGGACATGGTTTTATGGGTGTGA
>JAODKN010000037.1:17059220-17069573 GCA_026774425.1 Petrocephalus zakoni
CTCTATGGAAACAGCAGAATGAGCACGGAGACACAGACAGCGATGGAAGCTGGGGGCCCCCTGATTTCAGCGTTACATTCCCTTCCTGCCTCTATGGAAACAGCATGTCATTTTTTACAGACAAACGTATAATCTTATTATTTAAAAAATGTAAAATGGATTTCAAACATAATAATGGGGATTAGGTACTCTTTTGGACAAGTTCATCGAGAGGGAGATAATGGCACGCAAGCCTGATTCTGCTAGGGAATAATCGGATTCAGTTTCATCCTCCGCTGTGCTGTATGATGACGGAGGAACAGGTTCCTTGGGGCTGATATCTGCTCCCCGGGCTGCTAGAATGGCGCATAACGGGCGGGGGTGATGGAGGACTGCGAAGGGTTAAAGGCAGGCGGTCGCCGGCCTTGCAGGGACATTAATGACTCAGTGGATGGGTGTCTGGCCGCAGTCAAGGCGGTGAAACTGAGGCATGTCATTGCAGATGGAGCCAGCAGGAGTACTCACCCTAATGGCACAATCTCCGGATTCACGCTTAATGTGCCACCTCTCCCAGCGAGGTCACGGCGGGCCTGCCCCCCAGCGACGGGGCGTGGCCGGGTGGCTCCCAGCTCAGAATCATCACAGAGGATGATTGGGAGATAGTGGTCGGCATCCTCCCTCAGTGGGAATATCAGAAATGCAATGATATAACTGAAATAGCTCAAATTCATAGCGCCCACCTACCCATCCATCCATCCATAGAAGCGGGTTGTATAGCGCTCAGCGGGCAGCCTTTCCCTGTCTGCGTGTGCAGGGTTAGCACGCCCTCGCCATATCTGTGCCAGCCTCCTTCAGACACTCCAGGCTGCCCCCACAGGCCACAGACAGCTTGGGGGGCTAGTGTCTCTGAATGTCCCATAATGCATGTGAATGAGTGCGTGTCCTGTGATGGACTGGCATTCGGTACCATCCAGGCAGGCCCTGAGTCATCTGCGTCCTGCTTCTTGGGATAATGGCTCATTGTGACCCTGTACTGGATAAGTGCTGATGGAAGATGGATGGATGGTGATAATAATAATAATAATAATAATGATAGCAATAATAATGATACTAATAATAGTAAAACATCAGGAGAATAACTCATATATAAAAATATTAGAAAGGCCTGAAATGTCACCATTACGTACTTGATGATGATGATAATGATTATACTACTATGCTTAAAGTGCTGTTTCTTCCAGTCTTTCTCTGTTTCCATAACGTGCTTGATGTCTCAGCTTAATAATATGATGGTGCCCGTCTTTATTGGAGCACTGGGCCAACAAATAGACTCAAAACCCCGCCCCTGGACCTCCAGTGCTGAGAGCAGGAGGCTGGACACACGCTGGAGAACCGTTTCCTGACTTCTTGGTACCTTACCGGCAAAAGGAGAGATGGCAGTGTAACGTTATGGTATGTCTCCTCCGAGGCTTCCTGTTCTCTGCTGCCTGAGCGGCACATAGAGTGGAAGAATGCACATTATCAACCACAGGCATGCTGGGAATCAAGGTGTGATACTAATGGTGAGACTAGGAAGCATGACATCCCGACCCCGGTGCTGAAAACCAGATGTATGAAAACCCATACAGTAGTAAATACTATAAAACTATAAGACTGCACATTTTTAAAGTAAGAGGAGCTTGATTATTTTGTCTTCCCTCTAAACCTTTTTATGTTTTTTTTTCATTTAACACATTAGACACTAGCCAGTGCGATGCCACCAGCCGAAAGCTGAACTTTTTCAGCACAGGCTGATGTAACACCAAAGACTGGAAACAACGTCTATAGAAAATGCACATCTGAAGCCGAAGCAGAATCTGCACAGCTACTGTCCAGCCAATCAGCATCATTTCTGGCCAGCCAATCAGCACAGCTGCTGCTCTGCCACTCAGAGCAAAGGGACTATAGCGGCATCGCCGAACAGTAAGGAGGCCAGTCACAGATCCTGCCCAGTGCCCGTTTGTCCCAGTGTTACCAGGCACCGAGAGAGTCACCATTTCCAGTGATGCTGTGACTTTGTGCTTTACCGGGCAGTACTGTAGGCTAGTCCCTCCAGGTCTGTGGCTCTGGTTCCCTCCTGGCTCTGTGTGCTTATGGAGTCTGCATGTTCTTCTCGTGTTGCCTCATACAGTCCAGAGGCTCACGGGTTATGTTTGGCTTGGTGCCTCTACATTGATGTGTGTGATCATGTCATGAGAGTATTTAACCCTGCATTACATGAGTGATTATGGATGCCAGATGGTGGGAGATGAAGCGCGATCTTAGCTACTGAAAGAGGCTGTCTATTACAAAAAAACACTTACAAAAACAAGGGAATGAATGAATGAAGGAAATTGATCTGGACTGTATGGGCTAAGAGGAGCACCTCTTGCATGAGAATCCAGCCTTGGGGGAATGATCACATGGAATTATAAATCCTAAGCATTTTACTGATGTCTATAGGATGTACCGACACTCGAGAGAACTTCAGTGGTAACGCCCATCTTCGCTTCCCTGCTCGGTCATGCTAGCCAAATCTGACGGCTGAATTGTTGTTATAGTTGATATCTGCTTCTCCGATAGATACACCTCCTCCATGTTCTCAAATTATGCCTGAAGTTTTACTAATGTATTCGATTTTACTTCGGAAGAATGCTTTTCACTGTGTCCTTTTGCGCACAAGGGTTTAGCTTTCTGCCAGTAAAAAGGGATTTTTATCGGGACAGGTTTAAAGCAGAGATCCCACCGCGTGCATCCCCAGTTCATAGACATGTCGAGCCTTCGCTCAGAGAGACCCAGAGAGGCCACAGTGCCAGGAAGAAGCCAGGCCCCCATTGCTGAGACTGCAGATGTATTGGATCAGGCTTGGGAGAGAATGAAAGCGATGTTAGAACCGCCTTCTAAAATCTAATTACACAATATTAAAAACACGGAGTTGTCTTGACTCGGGCAATGTTTAATATCCATCGCATTGAGGGGGAACCTTATTGTATTCCTTAATCTCCCCGACTGCTGCCTTCCCTAAGTGGATGAAGCGTCAGTTTTGCATGGTAAAGCGTAAAGCGGTCCGTCCTTCTGAGACTCCGCATGCAATCTTAATCAGCTGATCTATAGTCCCTGTGCTTTATGACTTCTTCATATTTAATGGGCACACCTACACCCTTTATGCTTCTTTGATGGCTTTGAGTGTTGGTTTGGCTGGGCTTCCTCACGCAGCGTGACTCTCCCACGCGTCTCCCTCGCCCAACAACTCTCCCAGCACAATTAGATGCACATCGCTGCCTTTGCAGAGAGAGGGTGAGGTGCTCGCCCAAGCACTGCTGCCGATGTCCCCCCAGATCTTAAAAACAGCTGTCCCGAGACACAGAAGCTCAACCATATATAAACTTATGCTGCATATGTTTTGTATAAGAATGCAAATGTGCATCTATGAACACAGATAATATAACATTTATATAAAAAAGTTCTTATTTCAGTATAAAGAAGTTATTGAAAGCCATTAACCTAAGTAGCTGGTCTCAGTGCAGAGTAGATGAATGTCTGATGCCATGTTCTACTCAGTTATATCATTGCCAACATTTGTGGCCTTTGTACAGCAGTACAAACAGATGGTGGACTTTGACGGTAAACTGACCTTTATAGGATGGCCAATGATATCGAGTTATCAGGCAGTACGGGACTCGGCTTTGGCAGGTGGGGCACTTTTGTGTGGCCCAAAAGACCATTACCTCAGTCTTACAGTATCACCAACTCCCTACCGAAGAGAGTGTCACCATGCGCAGAGACAATGCGAATCACAGAGATGAATGCAGCAAAGAAGCGTGTCAGACACCGGCAGAGAGCCATCGCCGCGGCTGGCAGGGAGACGGCGGCACCAAAGAGATGCATCATTCATGAAGGCGTGCTATACTCCCAGGAAAAATCTCAATAAATACAGAAATAGGAGAAAAATGGACAAACGTTTTAAATGCTCAGCCCCAACTGCCATTTTGCTATTTCTCCTAAAAAGGACAATAAACTTGTGCTTAAAAATTTAGATAATGTGTCTTGGATATGCCACGACGTATGACATGTATAACGTCTTACGCAGACGCCTCAGAGAAGCCATGGAAGACTCGGCCACAAGACTGGCTCAGGGTGGAGTGGAGAACATATCAGGAATGAGCAGCAGGAGGCAAACACACAGGAGGCAGAAACAGGGCTGATCGTGATTTCGTGAGGGAGCGGCCTGGAGCTCGAGACAGAGCCCAGAACAGCTAAGGACCAACACAAGCAAGCCGCCCATGTTTAGTACCTCAGACCTAGCAAACAAAACAGTAAGCGAAGATTCCAAGCACAGAAATAACATGATTGTGGAGTAGGGAGCTGAAACCCAAACAAGAATTGTGGAGGAGGGTGGTGGTGAAGGTTAGCAGCTGGTCCAGGGCCACCTGTAGGGGGGGGCAGAGGATGAGCAGCCAAGGCTCCTTTCTGCTGGGATCCTTTATGCTCCGGGCAAGAAAAGAGAAGCTGGAGAGACACCCCGCACATTCGCCGAGCCTCCCCCCGCCAGCCGGGATGATGCCAAGCAGACATGGGGGAAGACCCCTCATGTCACGCCCCTCCTCTGCCATCCAGCGCTAACCCCCAAATCGACACACTGGCCTCCATCTTGCCGGCTCCTCTCCGGGGAGCTTCAAGCTCATTAGCCAAATGGCATTCTCCTCACCGACAATGGGCTGCAGTTTGAGAAGATGCTAGACGACATGCAGAGACTGGCACTGATGCCGTTTGGGGATCCCAACAACAGGCGAAGAACAGTAACCCTAATACCATTCCTCCATCTTTTACACGCGCTTGTCATGCAGAGTCGCAGGGGTCCGGAGCCTTTCTCAGAAGCTACAGGCACAAAGCGGGGAATAACCCAGGATGGCATGCCATCCCATTGTTACTACTACTAATAATAATGATCACCGTCATCATCTTCCTCATCATAAATAATGGTGTGCAAATCAAAACATTAAACTGCCTTTGTTGTACTGAATCAATTTGCTGAATTCGCAGAAGCCCTAAAATGACCCCAAATCTTCTGAAACACCAATGAAACATTTTTTTTCTCCTGTTTAATTTCTACGCAAAGTTAAGCGTTCACCCCTTACAATGTTATGATCTCTCACACTAGTTCATATAGTTTATGATCCCGGAACATTAAACGCACATTGCCTGCAGCACCAGCTCTACTGAAGCAATGCAGTACAATTACCATTCATTACTTACGAAGAGCAGAAAACATCACCCCCCCCCCAACCCTCTTACACCATACTCACATTTTCCCCTCCATTCATAAAGAAAACCCAACGCAGATGCCTTGACCAGTTATAGTAGTGAGTATTAAATACTAACATCCCTACTACTAAAATAAGCTCTACAATTAGCAAATCAAGACAACTAGGTCCCCAATCCCACTGGGATGAATTTAAGTAAAACAAAGACGTAATTCCAATAATAGTGTTCAGCTGCTTGTACTCTGTAGCAAACCTGAATAGGTACACCTAAAATCACAGCATTCAACTCAGCTTTATTTTTGGCTGTCTAAGTTGCCTGACCTGTCTTATTTGGTTAATATCCAAAGCCATCATTGTGGCTGACCTAGTAGACATTTTTATCCAATGTGACTTGACTGGCTTAAAATGACACCTTAATATTCATTTACACACATGGAAGCACAGCAGAGCTGTTTAACTTAAACACCTGGCCCACCAGCATTTCCCTACTCGGGACTTGCACGTACAACCTCTTTGACACAAATCCAAATCCTTAATTACTCTGGTGCCTGCTACCCAACAAGGTCTAAGGATAAGGCATAAGGATGTGCCCCCCAAATGAAAGGCCCACAAACACCCCAGGCAGATGTAGCTGTTTCCTCACCTATTACACCTTGTTGTAAGGTGATCTGATGCAGACTAAACTATGTAGTACCATTCAGGAAGTAACAAATATACTCCTGAAAGGTCATATACTGTCTAAAAGGTCATATGTGACCCCCCCCCCCACCCCCAGGTTTTTGATATATTGCTATAGACTCCCCATTTGTACTTACTTTGAAGGCAAGGTGAAATTGTCCTAACAGTAAGAGTAATACTCTGGTGTTTTTCAGAGGTGTCCTGTTTAATTCCTCAAGGGCTGCAGGATGGAGAGTTTTCATTCCATCTTAATTGGTTTTATTAAGATAGTAAAACCTCTTACCTGGAAAATAGCTCGCTAATTGAAAAGTAACTCTGCGGCCTGTGGGGCCTGTCGACCAGAACCGCCTACCCTAGAGTCTAGGTTTAAGTCCGTAAACAAAGTCAAGCTTTTCTTAGTTAAATTCATTTACCCTGCTGTGTATTTCTGGGAAAAAAAAAGATTATTCCTGTAAAGCCTGCTGGGTATCTGCCACTGAGATTTTATGGAGCCATGATTTACGTACTCGGATGGGAAACACAATCAAATGGCCCCTAATTAAGTAGTTAACGGCTCCCACAAGGCATAAAGACCCTCCACAAAGACACGGGCTGGCTCCTACATCCCGTTGGCCCCGATCGATTGGAAGCTGCAGATCCCGTCCTGAATTTTGGAGCGGAGATGATGAAGTGCGAACAAGGGAAATGGCAGCTGAATGCTTGTTCAGCTTCATCAAGCTCATCCTACAAGCATTAGGACGATAAGATCAAGGTATGATAAAAGCTGCAGGAAATACAGGTTTCCGGCACTAAACCGATAACCCAAACTAAAGTGTGATTTACGGCTGTGGGTGCCATAGTGCTTATACTTTCCTGTCCTTACTCTGTGCCTCTTTTTTTTACCTTCTAACAGAGTAAGTCCACACAGGAAGTGGAAATGCATCTGTATTTCAGGATCCTCCCCTAAACGTAAGCATAACCACCTACCTGTTATTTGTGACAGTACGTTGTATCAGTCAGCCCCCTACTATTTTCTCTGATGGTGTCGTGATCAACAAAAATAAGTTTTGCTCTGTAATAACAGAGATATAGGGGGTGTAACAGAGCTCTGAATTTGCTGTTATAGAAAATAGCTACAGTGTCCCCCTACCTTTATAAATACCTACTCTCTAGACTAGAGTGTGACATTATGTGTCCCCTGAAAATTTGCAAATGTTACACTGTTATGCTAAAAGGAAGGAAAGACCACATTACTGCACATGGAGCTTCTAGCAATTGTACTCTCCAACTATAAGCCCTTTACGGCATTATATAAAGTAGTATGTGTATAAAATGTGTTTCCTCCCTTATCGTGTATCGAGTGATACTCACACAAATGTTCTGTCATCACTTGACAGGTTGTGTCAGGCTTAGCTGTATGTAAGCCATCGCCAGCCTAGCCCACTTTGAGTGCTCCTCTTGAAACGTCCTTGAGTTTAACATCCGACTGTGTGGTGGGCTAATTTTGTGCATTTTTAACCTAGAAAAAAAGACTTGAAAGCACTCTTTGGGGGCAGAATAATTTGTAGGAGAATAAGGACTGATATGTTACAAAGCCTCAGCCCGTGTGTGATTGATGGCAGCATCCCAAGTGAAAACTCCGTCCTGTATCCTAAGTTTTGTGTGACCGCAACAAGAAATCAAATACGGTCAGGGAAGAAAATATGGTCACCGTCGTCAGGTACTCAGGAAAAAGCAGGACAGAGACTCAGTACCGAACTGAACCAGCTTTGAGGAAATAAGGCATATCAGATACGAACAAATGACCTTCAATTTTTCTAAAAATGTCAGCCAAGAATCACTGCAGGCGGGTAAAATTATGTACTCTGAAAGTCATTAGTGCTGCTGGTATTTTCGATGCGACTGAAAATGCATTTCTGATTTTCTCTTAAATGAAGAAGACAGCGTTTTTATCATTCTCCTTTTTAAAAATATTTTTTCTTTTCTTTTTTTTGTATACATCTTTCGTGGCGTGAAATGGCAAAGAGTGGTCAGGATGAAATTCAGGGAGAAGATGGCAGGATATTGTATGAGACAATTTGCAAGAAATGCAACATCAGGCTGCTTCTGTTAACATCAACATGTATGAATTTACCGAGTTTTCAAGTCCCCCTTTAAATACAGCATTTTCTATACTGTCCTCCACTCTTTCAATTATATGCAGTTAAATTACCCTTTACAGCCGCTAGTTATAAAATCTAATGAAGAAATGAATAGTGCTTAAAGTCATTAGACATTGGCAGTGAATATGAACTTTGGGTTATTTGCATTTGGCGGATAAGGGTTGGGTGGCAGGCAGTAATTAGGTAAATGTAGGGGGGCATTAGACGACAGAGACAGGTAGGAGGCTGTAGGCCGGGTTCGTGGTGGGGAACACGCTGGCAAAGTGCTCAGTGTGAGCACATGGAGCTTTTTTTCCATTCAGTGCTAAAGCCATTTTCTGGGCCACGAACTTGCAGCAAAAATGAAACAAGCACCATTCTGGGTGGGAGATAATAATATGAGGAGAGGAAGGTCACAAGAGGGGGGTATCGGTCGGGGGGGGGAGGTGAGCTCAGGCATGCGTTTGTGTAGAGTGGAGAATATGAGCACTTCTACTGGCTCCTTTGGTCTGTAGAAGCCACTGAAAGGGTTTTAGTATGTGGGATTAAAGTAGCCGACCTTTTCATGACCATGGAACCACTTAAATTTCATGTAAAATTTCATGTTGGCAGTAAAGTTTGCGTGATGGGGGTAGGAGCAATAAAATTTGGGATAAAAATACGGTTTAGGTTCAAAGCTCTTTATTTTCCAATCCGGGACGATTGCATAAGTTACAAGAGGAGTAGCAACCCTAGAGGTGCCTGTGGAAGATCGATCTGTAGGACAGACTTATTCTCGTGTTCTTATTAGACTGATTCTTCACTGCCACACGACCAGGTGGGTGTTAGCGCAACTTGCTACAGTTGCAGACAACATGACAGAAGACAATTAACGACTAGGCTATAAACAGATAGAGAATAAATACGAGACACAAGACACACAAAGAGAGGCATAAACACAAGGTAGGTGATAAATACAGTTGTTTGCAAATTTAAATTTAATCTATAAAAATTTATAAATTTAACCGATTCCTTTAAAAAAAAAAAAAAACGTGGCTTGAAAATATATTGATTATTTTTGGAATTCACCCAACCTCTGCCCTGAGTAATTTTGTGATGTAAGCGGCCATCCTCATTGGCGAACCGGCCGTCCCAGAGCCTGTCCTGCTGGTTGGATATAGGCGCAGTCCTCCTTAGCTTGCTGTGTTGAGGAGACTCAGATAGCCTTAAGGGCTGGTGAACCTGAAAGCTTCCTCTTTGCCCTTATCAGCTGAATAGAAACAGGCAAGTATGGAGGACAAAACGTGGCTTAAAAAATTTAAATTGAAAAGTAAATTAATAAAAAAGCATATAAATCTGTGGCATAAATAAATAAGAAATAAAATGGTTGATAGAAATAATAAATGAATCCTACGCCATAAATATATGAATGAATAAATAAATATATTGAATAAATGAATATATAAATAATAAATATTAAGAATTACATATGATTTATTTATTCTGCCAGGCCAGAACACTTCTGACACTTCTGACACCTATGTAGTGGCGGGTGGTCCAAGGCATCGCAACAAGGGGGCTTTATTATTGAGGCCTTAAGAAGACTAACAGAGATACTTTATGAGCACTAAAGCGACCATACATGGAAAAACACAAGGGGGCTTGACGCTGAACTGTAAGGTACACACACGGTGGGTAATTTACTCAATGCTAAAGACGTGAGGATCAGACAGGGATCACCTAAGACACAGGCAAACACATACGCAACAATAGGAAATACAAGGAGTACAAGCACTAACCAAAACATACAGGGTATATACACGGCACGCAAGCATGTCGCTAAGCTATCAAACAATGTCACAATGACTCATGTAGGGTGCCCACTGCATGTACATACAACTGAAGAAATAATCCATAAATAAATAAACATGAAATATCCATAAATCTGGAAATAAATAAACCAATAAATAAATAAACCTTTGGCATGAATAAAAAAAAACTTTTATTTATTCAATAGATTTATTTATTTGTAAATTTATGGGAAGGATGTGTTTATTTGTTACCACCAAATATTTATTTGTTTATTAATGTATCTGTTTATCTGCTTGGTTATTTGTTTGTTTGTTTATGCCAAAGATGTGTTGATTGACTAATTGATTGGTTGTCTTTTCAGTCGGATATTTCCTCCACAGACAACCTTTGGGCAGAAGTAAATGAACAAAAACAAATGGATAAAAGCAACAGAGGTGTCAATTTCAGGTCCAGAAAGTAAAAATCCAGACCAGGATTTTGTTTCAACCAATCAGTTGAGGATA
>JAODKN010000037.1:17093283-17111866 GCA_026774425.1 Petrocephalus zakoni
ACTCTCACCCCAGCATCATTACCATTATTCCACTCCCACCCCAGCATCATTACTGTTACTCCACTCCCACCCCAGCATCATCACCATTATTCCACTCCCACCCCATCATCATTACCATTATTCCACTCCCACCCCAGCATCATTACCGTTATTCCACTCCCACCCCAGCATCATTACTGTTACTCCACTCCCACCCCAGCATCATCACCATTATTTCACTCTCACCCCAGCATCATTACCATTATTCCACTCCCACCCCAGCATCATCACTGTTATTCCACTCCCACCCCAGCATCATCACTGTTACTCCATTCCCACCCCAGTATCACCACCTGGACAGACACACTTGCGAGTTACGATTCTTCAAAACTCCCCTACACACTTTACATGAGACATTTCTTTCATTGATCTTTCATATTTCACATTCACCCCCATCTTTCCCCAGAAACCCCCCACCTTTCCCAACAGCCCATGCTATGCTAATGTCAACGTGCACCTGTCACCTGCGAGCCCCTGTAGGTCCTCTTGCTGTTTTGGAGAGGAGAGGGCCAGTCTAACATCTGTTTGTATCCAGCTGCAGTGCCACCGCCCAATCCCCCGACCTGCATCCTCCGAGGCATCTGTGTGGCTCTGGCGTGATAGCCTGCTGCTCTCACATGTTCACTCTCTGGGCTCGCTGACGTCAGCTGTGCCTTTTCTGTACCATGTCATCCTGGAGAAAGAACCATTCATACTTCATCTCTGCGGCAGTTTTAGTTCACATGTCTGCCCACATCTCCAGTCAGCAATGCCCTCATGATATCTTTAGCCATGAGCTCTGACCAACATTTAATTTGCAAGGGCATCGCTGGCTGAAACTGGCCACACTAAGTCATGTCAGCCGCCTCTGGGATACGGCCACTGTGTGGGGCTGGCTTAGCCTCAGCACCTAACAGCGAGTGCCTGCTGTGCTCAGAAATCCAGCTCACACAGCCGGAGACCACGGCCTGCGCGAGGATAGGAGAGGTGCTCTGGTGCACAACTCACTCTCGCCATTTAACTTTGGGGTTCTTTAACTTTTACAACTAGGTTACAATGGGAAGAGTTATAGAGTTGAATCAGCAGTAGCTCTGAAAATAATCTGGACAGAGGGAAAACAGCAGAACAACACAGTTCAGGTCTACAGCTGAAGGGATCTATCGGGGATCTACAGGTAAAGGTCATCCAAAGACAGTGGTCTATGGGTGATGGGGTCTATTGCCGGTGGGATCTACAGGTGAAGGTTATCTATAGACAGTGTGGTCTACGGGTGATGGGGTCTATCAGCAGTGGGGTCTACGGGTGAAGGTCACCCATAGACAGTGTGGTCTACGGGTGATGGGGTCTGGTGAAGATGGGTTCTACAGGTGACTTTTCTACAGGTTCTGTTGACTTTGAATGGTGGGGTCTATAGCTCACAGGGTATATAAATGCTAGGCTGTACAGGTGACTATGTCTATAGACAGTGTGGTTTACAGGGGAGAGGGTCTATGGACAATGAGGTCTATGATTCCTGGGGTCTATGGGCGGTGTTGCCTACCAATGACGAGGTTTATAGATAGTGGGGTCCACAGGTGAGGGTGTCTATTGAGAGTGTGGTTAATGTGGGTCATGGTCAGTGGATGGGGGGATCTGCAGGTGATGGGGTGTATGAACATGGTGATCTATGGACAGTGGGGTCTACGCATGGTGAGGTCTGTGGATGTTTTTGAAAAAGCTGTTTTCTTGCAGACGTACCCTCAGATGCTTTCTTGGTAATCAGATATCTGAAATGACATTTTCTGGCTGTGACGGCCCTCTGTGCTCTGCCAGGTGAGACCCTGAGTATGCAACACCTACATAGCTTTCCTCTGTCCGCGCTCATTAGCGCCCCGGCCTGATCACAGCCACCTCGGGGCCTCTTGTCAGCTAAGTGAATGCTATGTGTGCCCCCGCAACCAGCATGAAGGTTCTGCACCCTGGGTTTCCTGATCTAAATTAAACATGTGACAGACCGGCATTCCCGGGGCAGCCGTGCTAAAAGACACTTTAAAAAAAGTGATAAAGCAGGAGAATATGTTATTTTGGCACCGCACTTTCTGGAGAGATAGGAAATTGAATTTTGGGGAGAAAATAGCCTTTTTCACCTGTGACCTGTTTGCAAATGCAATTTAAAAGGTACACGAAATCACATTTGGGGGACACGGAGAGCTGGGCCCGGCTGCATTAACTGGATGTCACATCCGCCGAATGCTTTGTCATGGGGTGTCACTGCACGAGTGTCCTCCTCCGTGCCTCGCTGACGAAAACAGGGGTGTGTGCCACAGAAATACCTGGTATTCTCATGGCAGTCAAGCTTAGTTACCACGCTAGCCGCGCTTCTCCGATTGTGATAATACAGTACATTCCAAAACAACAATTCCAGGCTATTTTTAAAAGCTGAAGCACCTCTTTTTGCTGTTGTCGTATAGTACATTAGTAATCTAGGAGTTTAAAGGTGCCTGGGATTCCATATTTTCCTGGACAAAAATTACAGTGCGATGTAATGTAATCTTCCAAGGTTAGTCAAGGGCAATCTAGCTCCAGAAATAAATGGAATAGAAATGTTTACTTGATCTTGAGTAGTAAAAGGAATCTCCTTTCAACAGCCTTGCTGATCGCTGGACTAAAAGGAGAGCTAAAAAGGAAATCACTTGTTAACTCAGAAAAGGAGTTTCCAGGTATTGCTCAGGTGAATATGAGCCTCACTGTCCAAAAACAAATCTTCTGTTGTGATATAAAACAGTGTGAATTAATTTGCAACTCACATGTGGATGTGAATATTCTCCATAACAATCATTCCCCGCAGAATAAACTGAATTGCAGCTTTTATTAGGTATGAACGCTTCAGAGAGCTTTTCATAGTTAAACACTGCAGTTCATTGCAGAGCCTCTTGGGCGGCCCGGTGCCAGCTTGCTGTGGGCCACTTCCTCTCTGATGTTCCCCAGGTCTCCCTATTTACCCGCCACAGATGGCGAAGTAGCGCATCAAAGCTGTCTGCTACTCCCCCAGATCAGATGTGGCCTTCTAGGTCAGCATTCCTGTACCCATCAGAGAGGGGCAGATGTCCCAGGCCTGGGTGGTGCACAAGAAGCATCTTCTCTTTCATTCTGGATCTGCCTTTTTATAAACTTATAAGGAATAAGGTGCCACTCTCTGAAAAGTCCAGGATGTGAAATTAACAGCAGGCCACCTCAGGCCTGGCTGTGATTTTCCTGCTGGGTCTGTTGGACATCAATGACATTGAGCCACCAGAATGGGCTATTTCTACGTAGCGTTTTGTACACAAAACACAAAGCCAACTTTACCTGAAGGTTCACATCATAAAAGGAAGCCAGTTCTGCCAACTAAGTATAGGGGACCACAGTCAGACATGTTTATCGCATAAGAACTGTCATGGCGGGGCGGCATGCGGGCGCCGTGGGTAGGCTGGAGGTGCCAGGCTGTGCTCCCAGCTCGACGTGACTCCTCCAGATGGCCTCCTGCTTGTTCTACACACAGCATGTGTCCCCAGACGAGTACAGCGATCACGTCAGCGATTTCGTTACAGCCAGCGAGCGAAGGACCACCTGCGACTTTTAGTATTTAAGGATTTGGTGGCTTTTCATTGACAGTCAGGTAATACAGGGGGAATGATTGTTAAATATGAAGCCAGAAGCAAATGTGTTTTTGTCCAGAGTTATTCTTGAATCTATTTTTACTTGTTTCAAGACCCCTGCCACTTTTTTCCTGAGTGACATTGTGTGGTAATAAATAATAAGCTAGAGTGAATGTGCTGTGCAGCAGGCCTCTGTAGGCCGCACGTCATTGCAGCCTGGGGGGGGTAGTGGAGCCTCTTGTGAGCCTTGTGTCCAACAGCAGAACCCTCACCCCCGAGGAATGCATTTCCTGTGCAAAAAAAAAATAATAATAATAAAATATGATTCTGGCTGCTATTTGGGAGTGAGATGGGAGGCTTATAGTAAGGAATGGAGAACATGGAGCTGAAAGTGGGCTGAAATTTGAGTGAGAAAAACAGGGGGTGGGTGGGGGTGGGTAGACATGTCTGGACGGGTGGAAGTGACGGGCATTTTATGAGACCCCCCCCCCCCGCCCCCCAAGGGAAGCTACACTCCATTTCCTCCACCTTGGTTCCTGACAGACACAGGCAACATCAATCTGAGGCCAACAGAGCTGCCCCCCCAGGCTCCCACCATGCCAGAGTGGCAGGCTGGCCCTAGCTGTCGGACGGCGCCGGTTTGATGTCAGCACGGGCTGAGTGCTGCTCCCACGATAACACGTTTGGCATTTCCACGCAGCTAATGGTTTCCTTTTCAAACTCCCGCGGCTGGCTTACACATTCACGACGGAGCTGGGTACACCCACGAGCCCCTCCACGAACAGGAGAACAGAATATACATAAATATATGAAAGTGTGTATGAGAGTAAAAAACTTTCAGACAATAGTGATTAGGAGCAATGAAATGTTAAGGTGCCAGTGAGAAAAACCATGTGCAAACAGCTGGAACACCATACTTAGCTTTTTTCTTTTTAATTCTGACCCGGGATTATTGTGTTGGTGTCTTCTGGTACCAAACAAATCTCATGCGGAACTTGTACCTTAGTGTAGCTTATGAGCAAAGTGCTTATGTCCTCATTCTTATGTCCGTAAGTGCTTATGTCCTCATTCTTATGTCCATAAGTGCTTTTGTCCTCATTCTTATGTCCATAAGTGCTTTTGTCCTCATTCTTATGTCCATAAGTGCTTATGTCCTCATTCTTATGTCCATAAGTGCTTATGTCCTCATTCTTATGTCCATAAGTGCTTATGTCCTCATTCTTATGTCCATAAGTGCTTTTGTCCTCATAGTTCTGTAGACACTTTACACATTTCTCTTTTAGAAACCATATTTCACACTGGTCATTGTTTGTATAATTGCTGTATACTAGTTTATTTATTATTATGATTTTTTTATTTAGAAACCTACACTTGTACAATCCTGAATGGCTAGTTGCTCATTTTTATGACATAATTTAGAAATAAATCATGCAAAAACAATAACGAGCTGAGATTATCTTACTGCTGGTAACCATAAGAAAACCCTGATATCTGCACCCAGCAGGCTAGGGTAGGCCTTTCTTAACCCAAAATCTGTCTTTTTCTGTTCGTATCCTGCCTTTGCTGAAGCAGAAATGCTGAATTCCTCCGTGCACATTTCATTGGGCCCTGATCTCCAGTCAAAGGCCCTAACCCTAACCCTCATCTCCGCTTCCAGGCCCTAACCCAACCCCTCAACTCTGTCCCCAGGCCCTAACCCTAACTCTCACCCCAAATACAGCTGTCTACTAATCTCATACAGGTCTTACAGTAGGTGTTCATTATATTAAAATAACAATGGGAATTAATCAATGTGATTGATTCTAAGAAAGGCACGTGATTTAAAAAAAAGAAGCAGTTTGTGGCATTGTAAGATAATCGCAGAATTAGCATGCACAGTAAAGCCCTTTTAATGCTTAAATTCAGATTAAAGCCCCTTATATCTACCAGAACATGATCAATGCCTATTAAAGCAGTGAGACTCTCAGTACTGTAACACTCCCTGTGACATGCTTATGGAGAAACAATAGGGTCACTGAGTTAATAAGTGCGTGTAAATCAGGACTGACAGGTGATGTGGACACACTGAAAGCTGACATGTTCCTCAGTTTAACGTGGCAGACATCCCGGTTCTGGGGGATGGAGGAATGGACAGTCGACTGAAGAATTTATTTAATGACTGACAGGAAAAGTCACCAGGAAAAAGGAGGAAATAATAAACTAATAATAAAAGGAACAACGGGAACATATCCATTCCATTCTGCTCACGTTTATAATTCTGATCTCATCTAGGATATTGGCTGCCCAGTTTCTGTCTACAGTACACATTGCCAAAGAGAATCCAAGCCCAGTGTAAAATCTGAACAGCCCACAAAGATCTCGAGGCGAAATAGCAACACTACATCCAAGTACAGGGGGATACGGTTCATCTCCAGGTAAAGGACTTTGTTGTTATGCATATTCCAGGGTCTGTAGTGGCTAGCAGAGACACTGCAAACCCCTAGTGGGATGTCCTGTGAGTTTAACCCCGCGTTACCCAACTACATCTGGCCCACACCGCTACTTTTCCGATAGGCGTGCTATTTAGAAAGTCATCTATCAGGACATATAGTCAGAGGTGGGCCGCGTGGAGAGTACAGCAAAGAACAATGTCACCTTACACTTAAATACCAGAGTTTAAATCTGTCCTCAGCTGTGTGCGAAGAGTTCAGATGGGTTTGCAATGAGTACTCTAGCTTTTGTCCATAGCCCTAATTCATGCAGCTTGTTGAGCTGATCTTGGGGAATTTGCCTGCGAATGAGTGCTTTACAAAACGAGGGCTGTTTTCCAGCTGATTAGCTCTTCGAGACACTCAGAGTGAGACTGGTGTGTATCTGTCACCTAGTCACAGCTGTCCATTTGGCTTTCATTCTAGTTGTTGTCAAATTAACCATGAAAATTGACTAAACCTGAAAAGAGCAGTGTGCAGCTGGAAGCTACACGGCCAAAGCATAAATAACCTTAATGTACGAGGAGGCTCTTTGTAGTGGTTCATCCATCGATGCGAGGGGGGGTGGTTGCATATGCCTTTAAATGTCCCCCAAGGCTGTGTTAGAGATGAGATGACTACAGAGAATGACAACATATGAAACAGGCATATTTAAGACTAGCTTTGTGAAATTATATGGAATGTATCATCAGGCTATCATCACATATGGATGATTCCATATTATAGGATGCTGATGGTATGGTTAATCGGACATTTCTGATTAATGTCATTAAAAGGTAATATAAACTAAATTGCATGGTTTTAGGTAAACTCGGGCTGGTTTTTGGGTAGTTAGTTTTTTTTTCAGATAAGCTATTTAAACAAAGACAAAGAAGGCTGTCGAGGCGTGACTGTCAATTGTGGGGTGCCAAATTTTACAAAATATACACTGACGAATCACCAACCATCTTGCTAACTGAGTGCTATTTAAAGCCAGGCTTCTTTTGTCTTATTTACCTAGTTTGCTATGTAAATACATAGAATAGTATTGTGGATCATCGGGCCAAAATTTATTTAATTGTGTTATGAAGATGACCTGCTGCTCTCAGCATCAGATTACAGTATCAATTACCATATCACACTCTTCAACTACTGTAAAAGAGATCCATGGCCTGTCCAGCCCATGTGTTTTTCCATCCAATAATCAATACCAAGTGAGAGCGCCCCTTTGAGACGGCCTCGGATGTTGTCCTGTAATTATAGATAAAGACAGATCTGAAGAACAGGTCATAAGGGCGATTTTGCTTCCAGCTGTCAGTGGGCTGCCTGCAATGCAGCTGGATTCAGTCTCCGCACAGTACAGCCCGTGGGATTCCCATTGAAAAGGCCGTGGACGCTAAAGGGTTAGCAAGTGGGCTGTCAGTGGTGTCTGTGGTGCTACCCAACAGACACTCCCCACCACGGCACAGTGCATTTCATCGCATCATGCCCACGCACCCATGGCCAGCTGGCCG
This sequence comes from Petrocephalus zakoni, assembly GCA_026774425.1. NCBI lineage: Eukaryota > Metazoa > Chordata > Actinopteri > Osteoglossiformes > Mormyridae > Petrocephalus > Petrocephalus zakoni. Next base: position 17,100,880 of record JAODKN010000037.1, read on the forward strand.
TCCGCTTCGTGTGAAGTTCACTGGAGAGGATAATGTTTTCGTCGTCTTTTTCAATTATAATGCATGATAAATTATTATTGCATCTTTCTTCTGAATGAGAGAACAGTAAGTATTACTTTGTTAACATTGCTTCAGTTGAAGTTAACATTTTCTGTACATGAGTCAGCTGGTCCAGCCTGCCCTAGCTGGGTAGGTGGGTTTCACAAGGATGTAATGGACATTAGCCTTCTACTGTGTTACACATGACAAAAGATGTCTACTAACTCCTGAAAACAACAGCTGGCCAAAATGTGGAAAAAAAATGTTGTTAATCGAAATAAAAATAAAAATGAGACAAAAATTAATTGAAGTAACCTAAAATTACATGAAAGTCTTCAGTTTTTGTACATTTATTTTATACATTACTTTAGGTGGAAATAATCTCATTCATTTAGTTGCCAGTTTCACACGTGATATCACATGTGTGTGTCAACAATTTGTCCATCTGTCATGAAGTCAGCTCATGGGAGTATTACTTATGTAAACAGGTTCTGAGGGCAGAACGAAAAATAATTAGTTCAGAGAGATAACCAATTAAATAGTGTGTCAGATGTCAGACAGACTAATCAGATGTCTAGGCCCACCTCCTGTAGTTGCTTGGACCTGCTTCCTCTACAATCTGATTGGTTATCTCTCTGAGCCAATCATTTTTCATTCTGCCCTCAGAACATGTTTGTGTAAGTAAAACTCTCACAAGCCCAAAGTTGGGAGAAAGCGCCAGAGTCCCATTTTGGGACTAATTTGAGTATGACTATGTCTTAGATAAGAGCAAGTACCTTGTAGTAGGTGATAAAATATGTGGAACAATTTTTAAGAGAAAAATCCCAGTAATATAAAAGTCCATTTGAGAAGCATGCAGAAGAAGACTAACCTAGATTACCTTGACAAGGAAAGGTCAAGCCCCCGTCTTCTGACACAGAAGCTAGTCCCAGGGAAGGCAGCAGGTTCCAGCCCAAGTCCAAGACTGCCAAATGATCACAGAACTCTTATGTAGGGCTTCCAACGTCAACCTGATAGCTGCTGGTTAGTAAATATGTAGGAACACTACAAAGGCAGGAAGCGTTGGCGAATATGTTTATGGAAACTGGAATGTCTGCACGACTTTGTGAATCGATTGCCTTCAGAAAGTTCAGGACTTTACTCAGACCAAAATTTAAAAAACCTGGACCTGCAAAAGAAGACTGCCTTATTGCGATTAGGATGTATACAGCAAAGCAGACATTTAAAGAGATCATAGGGGATGTAAGGATGCTGACCCTGTGTTGGAACAAGAGAGGATTAACAGCATCTTTCATGGGTGTGACGGCTTGTTTTGTACCGTCTGTGCAGAAGCCTGGTTCACCATGCTATGCTGATCCATTGGTCAGTCATTGGTTGCATTGGGTATTAGAGAAAACAACATTGTCAAGAATGTGCAGCTACTTAGGGATCAGAATGTGCTGAAGACAAGCAGGATGAATTATGGATGGAGGCAGAGTTGGGCTCGGAGTCGGAGGAGTCAGACGTGGAGGGGTAGAGTGGAGGCCTCGTCAGTGTGATTATAGTGAGATATATGTTTTTGTCTTCATTTCCTTTTTTATTTTGGATAAATGCCATAATGACATAAACTATGGAGGATGAAACATGAACTAACAATGAAAGAATGAAAAAATGTTTGACAGAAATAGATAGATAGATCCATTCTGTTTTTCATTTATTTGTGGCAAGCATTCTATTTATTCATTTACTGTTATGTTACATTTCATACTCCATAATAAACAGTATTGTCAGCTTCAACTTGATATTTCCCCATAGAGTTCAATAGCATAGCTGATGTAGAGAGTTATGCATATAGTTGCTCTCATTTACTGTAAATAGATCTACTCCATACTTAATGCAGATAGCTTATAGGCTGCAAAATCTGATGATAGAACCTTGGATTTGCTTGTAATGAAAATGTAGTCCCTTTTTTTTTTTTCTTTTCTTTTCAAGCTAAAACGGTAGTAATATTTAGTCATTTAGTTACAATCGCTGAGGTCTAAGCAATTTTACAACCAAAAGTATAATCCTATATTGTAGACTAGGTTCAAAGTTTGATGTTGACACAAATAGTAGCACTTTGGATATGCTTAGTAGCACTTTTGATATGCTTAGAAGACTGCTGGAGGACCAAGCAGAACAAAACCAACCACTTGATGAGCTGGGCATAGACACACTTCTCGTAAGCGATTGAACTGCAGAACTGGAGAACCTTGTCAAGCTCCTTCAGCCCTTGGCCATTCATGCAGACCAGCTTAAGCGTGACAGCCAGTCACTCTCACAAGTATTGCCATGCCGGCTCAACCTGGAGACACACCTGCTGTTTGCCAAAATCCTTGTGAGAACATTTTGCCGGCATTCTTAGCCCCCATTCCACAAAGTTTGATGCTACACCAGCTGCAGCCTGCTTATTGGATCCTTGTGTTTTGCTGTTTCAGACACCAGTGATAGCACCACTGAGGAGGGCTGCACAGTCTTTTGTGCAGAATCTAGCACCTCAGTATTAGCCAGCTACTGCATCTAATGATGGTGCCACTGCATGGGCCACTCAAACTCTAACAGGAGTCTTTATTGTTGCCTTTTATAGCTCCCTTGTATCTTGAATAAAGGCCAAATTTTCATCCACAAATCAGCCCATTGTGACCAATTGTCTGTTGAACAAATTCGAGAAGAATGTCAATGGCATCAAACACGATGTGTTTAATGAGACACTATTGCAGTTTTGGAGATGAAGAGGGCCTGCCTATGCCAAAGCTGCCCCTGTGGCACTGGACCTTCTTAGTAGCCCTGCTTGATCGGCCTTTGCAGAGTGCATCTTCTCTGTGTATAGCCTGCTGTCATCTGGCTTGAGAAACATAACTGCCACATCTCTGGAGCAGAGAGTTTTTTTCCTCAAGATCAACAAGAAATTGTTGCTTGACTGAAGTACACCCACCCTCCGAATCTGAAGCTGTATCTGAAGTGATCCATTGGACTTACATTTACATTTACACTTACATTGGTTTACAGCGTTGGACACAAAGCAATGATTTGCCATAGAGCTGCAGGACCTGCATTTGATGCTAGACTGTCACATTTATTAAGCTACTTTTCAGGTGGTTTATCTTTATCATTTTACAGCACCTGCAACCCAGAATTACACACGCTTCTGCATTTAAAGGCTGTTTACGCATTTGCGCCCCTATCTACATTTTATGTGCTATTGTTTTGTCTAGTAATAGTTGATGTTTTCTGGTTAATGACAGATATATGTTGACTGACCTGACATGTTTTGTAGTAGTGTTTTTTGTGGCTGGTTCTTCATCTGTCCTAAATTAATACATTTTTCAAAGATGTATATTTTGTTGAGTTTTTACCACACAATACTTTTTCTGACCTATTTGAGACGCAACAAATACCTTATGTTACAAAAAAGTAAAACTAACACTAAACCTAATAAAAGCTAAACTAAAACTTCCTTTAAAAAAATAAAAAATAAACTGAACTAAGCTAGCAACCCCACTTTAAAAACTAATAAAAACTGAACATAAATTGAAAACAAAATAAAAATGACTGAAAAATGCTGAAGTATAATAACCTTGATCCCAGGTGTGTTGGGCCTCGTCCACGTGCGTTTCTTTGCCTAGCAGAACTCGCAATAAGGCATCTGATTGGCTAACATGGCTTTGCGGTAATATCGCTGCCTTTTGGTTAGACATGCTCGTGACAATGCGTTTTAGCGTTTTCATGTGGACAGACATTTTTTTTAAATAATGGAGGCAGAAAAACACTTTTTAAAAGTACCCATGCACGTGTGGACAAGACTTTAGTAGCTCATAGTGTTTCTGTCCTCAGGGCTTGTCGCTAACCCTCACCTGTTCCCTGTAGCTCCTAGTCTCGTGTGTGTTATTAGTAATGGCCCGGGCTTGTCCCTCGTCATGTCTTCATTATCTGTGTATATATATATATATATATATATATATGTGCCGACCCTTTCTCTTGTTACTCATTGGGTCATTGAATGCGCTGCACTCAATATGTTCTAGTCTGGTTCTAGATTGTGGTTCTAGATTGCGTTTCCCATACTTGTTGGTGTTAGTTCTTGTTTTACCCTGCCTGCCTTTGTTTGGTCTTTTGTTTCAAGCTTTTCTGAGTTCATTTTATAATAAAGTTCCCCCTATGTCCATAAGCCTGACTGTGGATTGTCCTTCCATCATGCCGTGGTATAACAAAGAATGTAAATAAAGAGAATTGTATGAATTGTTACTAAATGTTGGTGGAAACCATTGTAATGCACACCTTGATTTCTTGTTGACCTTCATTTCTGTTTCCTCTGGAGTTTTTCTTTAGTCCGAGGGAAGATCTCATGGAGATTTACCAGATCAATGGAAGGTGGCTACGCTGTTGCACATGGAGCATAAATTATCCTGCAGGTCGACACTGAAGCACCACCAGGGGAGGCGGCTTTGTACCAGAGGTTGTGCGCCTAGGCTGGCACATCAAACATCTTCAAACAAGGGCTTTGGGTCACGGCGGTCTCCTTGAGAATGCAAGGAGGATGAGCTGCTTTTGGGGAAGGTTTCCATTCCTGATGCAATACATGCCCACTGACATTTGTAGTGGCTTTTCATGTCAGGGAGAGTTTGTCACAAAACACCACGGAGCTTAAGGCCAAAAAAAAAAATGATACATTTTTAATATAAGCTGGCATGTTAGTTAACACTGACCGAACCTACTTAGTTGAGACAACCTGATTTAAAAATATAGATGAAAGTTCAGTTACTTGACAGATGTTCTGGTGATCTGCCCAACAAGAGAATAAGCCGTTTGTCTGAAACCTGGTAGCATAATATCACCAAAGCTGTTTACTTACTTAACCTTACTGCATACCTAAATATCTTCACTTACCTACAGTGGTTCTCAAACTGTGGGTCATGACTCCTTGCCGGCGGGGGTGGGGTTCACTGAATATTTGGGAGGGGTCATGAGATGATTTTCTGCATATGCTAAAAAAAGTCTGCAGTCTTTTTTTGTTGGCACCCCTCCACTCGATTAATTTTATTGTTAGCAATACACCCAGCAAAATTTATCATGGGGGACCGCAGTCTGAAAATTTTATCGTAACAAAAGGGATCATGAGGCATGACAGATGTTTTTTGGGCCATAATTTGGGAACTACTGATTAAGTATATACATTTTTTTTTGCTATTATAGATCATCATCTGCTTTGGTTTGCGGTTGCTCTACAAATACACCTTTGCCTTATTAAGTTGGACCCTATGTTATACTCTCTTACTGAGGACCTGACAACTACCCACTTTCTCATAACTTTTTCTGTTGCGACCAGTAAATAAAAGTTAAAAATGATTTTGTGCCTTAACTCCAAGGATTCAGAGTAAATGTTGATGAGAAACGGCAAGGTTACAGAACAAATCTGGACATTATGCGTTGCTGTTTTCCGAGAACCAGACATCCAAGCAGGTGGTCCCAGGTGGTCGTGGTTGCCCTAGCTAGCTGGTGCGATTCGCCCCACTGCAGACCCCTAAGACTTCACCATGCTCTAGAGATGCGACCAGTCACAGAAGGACCTGGGAACCTGGGGCCCAGTCCTGGGCCCGCCCGCTTAGTGTGTGGCTCTTGGGTACTGGCATCTTTAAAGGGGCCTTATCCCCAGTTTGGTCAGTTTCCCTTTGTGATTGCTGGCTTACTTTAGTGATGTTGCTAAGCTCGCTCCTGCTCCATTGCAGTCTTCCTGCTTCCTTACACAGACCTTCACTGTAAAATCCAACATGGCGTGCCCATTGGCCACTGGGCTCCCGTTATATCACATTTTAAGTATTCCTGTACAGCTGCCGGTCCAATTCCAGCCTGCTCTGGTCTCTGGGAGGCTGGCCTGGCTGTGGAATGCTGTGTGTGGGTAAAACCCGCAAATGTGTGAATGTTTTAGTCTAAGTCATAGTCTGAGGGGCCGAGGGGGCTCATGGGGATCAGAATTCCTGCTAACTCCTGGCATCCAAAGTCTCCACTCCTCTATTTTCTACTGGTATCTGCTTTCTTTTGTCTAACAGCACTAAATGAGGAAAATCAATAGATTTTACTGATATCTGTCAATGTAATAACCTTAAGGGACTAATATACATGTTACAAACTTTGTATAAATGTATAAATGTCTTACTGTGTATAATAATAATAATACTAATACTACTAATAATAACAATAATAATAATAGTCTTGGATATAAGCTGTAGACAGGGTGTGAAGCTCTTATTGATTCCGGTTCGACTTCTCCTCCTCTTTTAGGACACTGATATAATCCACCAGGGGTCAGTGTGGAGCAGGTTACACAGATTCTTGGCAGGTGAATCTTCTGAGAATTTCTCCTTCTCTTCCAGGGGTTAAAGGCTCGCTCCCACCCACGTTTGCCAAACGGAGACACTTCTTTGCCCTGATGTCCCTGACTGCTCCACAGGTCATTGATTGTGTTTAAAAAAACAATTCTTATTTACATATTGCCATGTTGCTAGTTAACAGCTAACATGGACCTTCATTGCTGTAGCTATGCAGCCAGGTGGCACCTATCTCAAAGGCAGAGGTCAAGAATCTGCAGGTCCAAGTGTTCTCTGATTAGCACTTCCAGGGAAAAAAAAGCCATCTAAGAAATGGTGTTCTTTATATTTAGCGAGGAGGCTGGCCTGCAGATATACTGTTCACAGAGGACCATAATAGTGCGCCATGGACCTTGCCTCCAAGTCAGATCTTCTGCATCATTTAACTGGCTAATGGTTTGATTTTATGACCCCTTAATTCTTTTCAACCTTCACAAGTCTTTCTGGAGCTTCCATCTGATAATGTCAAAGGTGTATTTTACAGGAACATTTGAATATAAGTGTGAAAACACTTATCCACGTGTTTTATGTAATTGTGGCTGTTATTTCAGTATCATTGGTTTTTCCCGCATCTTTCTGTGTTATACCACATAACAGTCTGGATCATATTTTTATCATGCATATTTTTCGTCACAGTAACCTGGGATCATTGAAAATGAAGCTAAATGTAGTTATTTTTGGAAATCTGTCCATCCATCCGTCTTCCCTAGCCACTTATCTAGTATGGGGTTATAGTAAATGGTTAAGTGAATCCCACCACTATCATCTTACAACTTTCACACATTTCTGCAAAAGAAGGCCCTTCTCCAGGTTTTCTGCTGTTAATGTCCTTTAGCAAAGTCCTATCTAAGTTTGGAGGGAGCAAGAATATTTCATATTTGACCAAAACATGAATAGCTTGCTTAGGATGGGCAACAGCAGGATGTGAAATGCTGCTGTTGATTATGATTTAGTATTAATGTCAGAGCCTCACAGACCCATCAATTTCATTAAGGATGGGGATTAGAGTAACTCTGTGAGGGCTGCCCGCGCTCATATTAATGCTGCACGCGGTAGCCAGAAAGGAACCTTCTGTGACCTGTTTTTTCCTGTCGCCTTTGAGCTTTGCACATGCTGGTAAGAAATGCACGTATAAATGAAATAACTCAGCTCTGATTGATAAGTGAACGCGTTCGTGGTTTGTTTATCTCCGGAGCAGTGTGCTTGCCGAATGTGTTCAGCATAACCGCAGAGGACAATTTGTTCAGGAAGTCCATTCTTACTGCTGCATATAGCTCGCAGGCAACACCAACCGCAATTCTGTACACATAATTTGCCACCAAAGGCCATTCCATCCAAGCATGTCATTGCCTTTCCCTCCTTTTTAACAGCTAATGTCCAATAAGGGAAGGAACCCATTTTAACTAAAGCCAAATTTGAAAGTCAAATGTGCATTGATGTTTAGCTTTATGAGTATAATTTCCCCTTTGTATAATATGTTGTGAGCACTTTGCGTGGAAAACAGGTGTGGGAGTGAGGGTAGGTTTGGGGAGGTCCTAGGGGGAGCTGGCGGAAACAGAAGGAGAACTCATTGTTGACAACATTTGAAGGACGATGAGCTGTAGCGGTTCTGCTTAAGAAGGTCCACAGTCCACTGGGGAAAAACACAAAGCAGGCTAATGCCCCAGTACCGGCACCGGGGACCACCAGAGGCGATTATGTTCGGGTAAGCACGAGAGTGGCACTAAAACTCAGACGGACGCATGGTGTTTCAGACATCACTGCTTTCATAGCTGTTTTATGAACTATTTTAATGCGCGGTCAATGGCACACAGGCCCAAACAACTCAACATTGTGTCACATTTAAACCCAAATGCAGGGAAGTGCTCTTTTATTGGTTAATTGATTTCTGCTACAGGATTACAATTTGTAAATAGGCTTATCTGTTGACTAGACGGGGAAATTGCTTCACTTTGAAATTAAATGATACCTTATTTGCCATTTGCACAAATGTGAGTAAAGGTATATTGGGGTCCTTTAAGACATGCAGGCATGGCTGAGCGCAAAGCTTGGGGTCTGAGCACAGGGCCAACCCATTTATCTGGTGCCCCTGGGGCATTTCACAGTGTTAAGGGCCTTGCTTCAGTTCCCAACAGAGACGTGAATATTCTGCTGAAACCAGGGTTCACACCAGCAGCCTTCCGAAAACACAGGCACAGAGGCCCAACCCACTGACTTTTGACTCCTTGATATGCAGTGGTGCTAGAAATTTGTGAACCTTCCACAGTTTTCTCTATTTCTGCAGAGTCATAGTCAAACGTCATAAAACCAGATACGGCGAACATAATTCAACAAATGGTCATATCAGATTTCATTATTTTTTATCAGTTTTATGACATTGGGCTTAGAATTGAATTTGTACAAATATTTCTAAGATGTCTTTCTAATGGAACAATTCCCTAATTGCACAAGAAGCAACCAGGGTATTTGTCTAAGTGCTTGCAATTAAAATTATCGAAATAAGCATATATAAAAGATGGATTTCTTAAATGTAAATGATTTGAAAAAGAAGGAAGCTCTGAGGTATTTTGGGTTTTGTGTCTCGGGGCTTCGCTGGACACTTTCCGAATTTGATTTACTGCCCACTGTAAATCTGGTCACCACAGCTGTTTAATTAGGTTTAGCTGCAAGCTGAATTGGCTAATTAATGCAAATTATACAGAGTTCGTGAATGGAAGTGTTATATCATTAGTGAACTCGTTTAAAAATACCTACAATTTCTGCAATCCATTCGTGCAGCCTATGCAGTTTAGGTTAGGGTAATACACAGGACCAGTTCAAGGCATAAGCTAAAAGACTAAAGGGCTGCTTAGGGCCCAGTGGTCACTAGGGGGCATCCCTGTCTGATCAGTCTGTAGTGTGTGCCTTAGGGTGTGGGGCCCCAATTCAAATTTTGCTTAGGATCATACAGCAGTAATTGATACATTTATAAGTTGGACTAGATGAAGATTCAGTTTTGAATGTGCCCCTCTTATGGATAGAATTCACCTGTGAGGAAAAGTTTACACTGTCTTGGGTGGACGTCTTCCTGATCGTCCCCTTTTGACCCTTTCAGGGAGTACAAAAACTGAGCCACTAACTTTAACATAACCCAAACAAGGGCCATTCAAACGGTCAATGGAGTCTGGTCAGGAGCTGACTGTTGGGGCCAGTCGATGGCCGTAGGAACGGGGAAGGCATGGATATGGCTGGCTAGGGAAGGTGTGCTGTAGAAAGACAGCCAGAGATGTCGCCGGTCACGGGGAGATGATTAGCGATGCGGCGGTATTTCAGCTGCTGCAGACCAACCAGCGACTGATTAGGTATTCATGGGAATCCGGGCCTCGAACGTGGCAGGTGGCTCCCTGTTTCCGTCTACACTCGCCGTGATTAAATGGTGTCATTTATAATTAGAATCCTATGAGTGATAAGCAGCTTAATTGGCAGTGTTCCTAAATACCTCTGTGATGGCTGCCGGTTTGTGGAACATGCCTGTGGACATAGCTGGGATTTGCCCAGAGCCTTTAAGGAGGCCAAGCAGGAAGCCTGGAAGGGGGTGGGTGGGGGACTAAAGATATGGAGGGGCGGGGGGGGGGGGGGGGTTATATGGAGATAAGGAAGGTGCTGAGAAAGCGAGGCCATTCTATATGCTCATTAGCAGCAGTGGGGCCACATTTGGGGACCTTGTTATCTGCATTTCACCGGCTCCTCGAGCCCCTGGTGTGTCCCCGTCCGCTCCTCTGCCTCAGCGGCCCAGCCATAAGTGTGCCACCGGGCCCTCCAAGAGCCAAAAGGATACGAGCGGTCAATTGTATGAGGGCCATTAAACACCAAGTCATACAACAGCAAAGGTCAACTCTGTGGATGGCTACAGGGGAAATAGTAACAGCGGAGGAAAGGTATCAGAATGAAGAAGACCTTCATTTATGGGGCGGCCAGACTTCTCCAGATATAATGCAGCTGTAAATGTTGTAAGCATGTTTCAGATAAGTTGGACAACTGGCATGGCTCCCCAGACATCTCACCACTTTCCTGGGGGGATGTATCTCCCAGGGTTTGCCTGCAGGCATGTTCAAAGACAGATGACCTTTTTGAGACTTATATTCTGCTAAAGCTCTGTGCTGAGAAGGTCCAGTACTGTGCTTATAGCTTCAAATATCAGGTATAATAAATAAACATAAATCCAGCTTTAATCAGTGGGCTGATGACTCTCAGATATATCTGTCTGCACCTGCTCATGCTCATGGATCTATCCAGGAATGCATAAGTGACATGAACTCATTGACGTCGCAAAACATTCTTCAACTGAACAAGGAAAAAACAGAGATGCTTGTTACTGGGAATGAAGTACAGAGGAAAGATCTACTGATGTACTTAGAATCAATGTCTCTTATGGCCAATGGACAAGCTAGATACCTGGGAGTTCTTTTCAATACTGATATCAAGTTTAACAGCCAAAACAGCCTACTGTCGTCTCCGTAATATCGCTCAAGTCCGGGGCATGCTGTCATACGTCGACTGTGAAAAACGAATACATTCTTTTGTTT
>JAODKN010000037.1:17115986-17129724 GCA_026774425.1 Petrocephalus zakoni
GTGATTTAGAGATGATCTGCAAAGAGGAGTGGACCAAAATTCCTCCTAAAATGAGCGCAAACTTGGTCATCAATTACAAGAAACGTTTGACCTCTGTGCTTGCAAACAAGGGTTTTGCCACTAAGTATTTTTTTTTAGAGGGTTCAAATACTTATTTCACTCAAGGAAATGCAAATCAGTTTCTGTCTTTTATTTAAAGTTATTTTTTTCAATTTTGACTACTGTACACACCAATCTGTAAATGCTCTTTTGCACAATATTCATTACTGGATTACTTTTTGCACTAACTTCTTAATTCTTGCTGCTACTGTAAGGAACGTTTATTGATTCTCCACTACCTCAACTCATCACCTCAACACCACAGAGTATTATGTCGTGTTTGTCGCACTGTCACTTTGTTGCTCTTGTTTGCACATTTGCACGTGCACTTTATGCTGTCTGTTTAAAAAAAAAAAAAACTTAGTCTTCCTCTCTGGGTTAGCTAGTTAGTTTTTTTTGTTAATTTATGTTGTCAGGTCAATCTGTCTTGTCTCCACTAGCCAGCTAACTAGGCCTCTTAGTTAGCTGGTTTAGTTTTTTCTATTAATTTATGTTGCATGTAGTACCTTGGTCCTGGAGGAACGTTGTTTCTTTTCACTGTGTACTAGCCTACTTGAACGTGAACTTGATGTGCTATCTGTCACTGTTAAAATAAACCTACCATTAAAAAGATACTGTTCTGAGACTTTTCATTTCTTTGTCAATAGACAAACTTACAAAATCAGCGAGGGGTCAAATACTTATTTCCTCCACTGTATATATGTGTGTGTGTGTGTGTGTGTGCACCACTTACATTCATGTGCACACCTGAAAGTTTCGTTGGCCCGGCACACTCTTATTATCACTTCCTGTATCCAATGGGACCACACCTGATGTTTTTATTAATAAATGCAATGTGTCCATTCAATACCAATGACTGTAAGCAAGTTACAGCTATCTAGTTTTATAGTTATTAATCGATTAATTCTACCCTTTGTACTGGGTACCAGAAGTGAGGACTAGAGGGTACTGGCTACACAAAATTATCTGTCCCGCACATGAAAGTAAGTGTTGTGCATGTGGAAATAAGTGGTGAGCATGCAGAACTACCAGGTGCGCACACAAGTGCAAGTAGTGCGCATGACAAACAATGAGCATGTATATTGTTTTTCCACAGGTCCCTTCATGGGCTCTGAAGTAGAGGCATTCCATCCATCCATCCATTTTCCTGGAAACATTTATCCTGTTCAGGGTGGCAGAGCTATCCCAGAAACTACGGGTACGAGGCAGGGAACAATGCAGGATGGGGTGCAGCCCATCGCAAAGCATTCCATAGACTTAATATATTATTTAAATAACTGTATTTATATAAAGGGACAGGAAATCCTACTCCTCCCAAAACTTGAAAAAAGTAATACTGGGATATAATATTGACACCCTTCCCTCCGTGATGATCATTTTAGGCCGTATCGCCCACCCATAGGGCACACACACAAAGGGCAGAGATGCAAGTTTTTGGGCTGCAGGGAACCAGGACGTCGGGAGGAAGTCTGAATGAACAGGCAGAGATCTGCTGACTCTGTGGTTACAGTGCTGCCCTTTGGCTCTAACTGGATCCAGTTGGATCGAGTAACTAAAGATATGTAGGCTGTTTTCTTGAACACTGCTTTGATATATGTTATTTTTATGTACTGTAATAATTTTTTTTAAGTATTTATAGAAGTATGGATGACATAAAACATTATGAAAAGCCTAGTTAGCGTAGTCAAACTTTTGACTGCTATAATACATTTAGCAAACGCTGCTAAGATGGTCGTGAATTACAGATTGAATATGGGTTGTCATCTTTAATAATTTTTAAATGAAATCCATATAATACTTAATTATATGCTCATGCACATAGGCTAATTGATATAACCAACCCAAATCTTCAGAGTATTGGCCCATTAGTAAAGGAATTAGTATAAGAATGCTGAATTCCATATTTAGATTTCAGTTGGACGAAAACGTCTTCAGCATGTATCTCAGAAGTAATAACTTGGAAAATACAATAAAATACAATAAATAAATACAATAAAACTGTTACAACAGAACAACAGAAAGCAGTTTGGCCCACACATAAATGAATTTAGACATTATGGGTCATTTCTGTAGCATTTTTGACACCCACCCTAAGCACAAGGATATAAAGAAAAGTGTTCTTCTGCAGGCTTGCTGAGCACCAGGTCAGTTACAGCACGCTTTCCAGTGGAAAGACGCCCCCCTCACTCAGCCAATAGCCTGATGTGCATGTTTTTAAGAAGCAGAAAAGGCCTTTGTTACTGTACCTCACATTCCTAACTTCCTTTAAGACATGCAGTGCACCCGGAACTTTCCTAGACATTACCCGGAGTGTATGTGCGAACAAAAATATCAGAAACAATCGTACCGAACATTAAATGGACTTCTAGCTCCCTAGTACAAAGTCTGCATCAATTCCAGCTGACCCACATGCTTGAATGGAGCAGGAAATTTTCTGGGGAATTCACCGTGAACGAGTGGGCAGCATGTTGATGATGTTTCTATCATGCAACTGGCGTGGAAACGGAAGAATAGACACAGCCATAAAATTCGGTCAGTAAGGGCCAAAGCTGTCCGACAGATTCTCGGAACGGAAAGGGACTCAGTTGTGTATGATCAGGTTACAAACTGGCTACTTGATCGTGGTGCAATCCGAGCTGCAGGTGTAGGTGAACAGCAACCCCCTTCCATGTGCTGTAAACAAAGCACTGCGAATTCCACAGTGTCCCTTTTACTACATGTCCTGCTTCCTGCATGCCCCCCCCCCCAACCCCCGACCCATCTAAACCAACCGGAAAATTTCTAGTAGCTGTGAACGGGTCTGACACGGAAAATCTCTGATTGTGTGCCACATGTGTGCAAAGCCTGCTGGAACAAAGCAGGTAAAACGATGGTCTCATGTCCCAGCTCTTGCTGCTCGCTGATGGCTTGCGTGAGAACATCTTGCAGTAGCATCTCGTGCACATATAAGATGGCAGCCACTAAGGGTGAAACAATGGCTGGTAGAGGGCAAGACTTTTGATCTGCAGGGTGAAATATGGATTCAGGTCCATCTGGAGGGGAATATGAACAGTCACATGAAGAGGTTTGAACAGATTTCATTGATCCCTGCTGTCAAGCCAAAACAAAGCAACTTGAAGTGAGGTTTGTGCTATAAAAAGACCATCAGCTGGTCTCTGAATCAGTGGGGAAGCACCTAAGCACAGGACAATCTGCTGTGATAAGGGTGTGCAGAGAAAGGCACAGAGATACCTTATTGAGATCCACCCTGTCTCAGAGCATCAGCGTTTCAGGCATGTGATCACGAATGTAACTCCTGACTGGCTATAGTCTGCCATCACTTCAGGACTTGCACACCTCCAGGACCACAAAGCGGGTGTCAAAGAGTGTAGCTGATGCCTCCGGCCTGGGCATGGACTTTTTGAAGTCTATCAAGACCAAACCACAGTGGTTTCCCTAAGGCAGCAGGCCTCATCAACAATTACATACATTATTTGCAGAAGAACATTATACATATATATAATTTTAACATCCATTGATCCGATTGTCCATTTCTGTGCTCCATGACACCCCAAAGTAAATTCCGCGCACGTAAAAGTACTTGGTGATAAATTAACGATTCTAATTTTGATGTGGGGCTATAAGCTATAATCGTTACAAGGTCAAACAGCTGGTGTTGGTATATAATCAGCTTAGTTACTGGTTAATCCTGAAAACTGGCTTCCAGTGTATCAGTCTGTGCACTGCTAGATTTCCTGCAGGTCCTGGTAACTCTCTGTTATCGCAAGGCTCATCCAACGGGGGTAGACAGCTGTTGTCATCAAAAAACCAGGCGCCTAGACTTGTGGATGCATGCCCTGTATATCTGATCCAGCATTCATCTTACTTATTAGCCTTTGCTTTACAAGTACAACATATGATAGATGACGGTTTCACTATAAACTAGATTAGAACAGAATGCTGGAAAAGCAAACACCTCCATTATGACCTTAGTAGATACACTGGATCTTCTATGGACATATCTTCCTGATTCTGAAAGCCAGACTCACAAAAGTCGCGTGACCCTTCTCTCTGTCTAAGCACTGCAGTAATGCTCTGCGTTTTCCACGTTTACACTCAGCGATCATATAAGAGGAACATACAGTACAGTTTGAGAGCTTTTTGTGTTGGACAAGTCATCTGTAACTACGGAGTGTTTCATTCACTGTCGTAGAAGAAATCGTATAGCTTATTGAATTTAATAAGTAAAACTGTCAGATTCATTTATCGATTGAATAATTCATATCTTGTAAGTAATATATTATAATTTAATTCATACCATTTTGAAGAGTAATAAAGGCAAAGATGTCAAACTAATTTGTCCATGAGACATTTAATTTAATAATACTGAGAAGAAATCTTAAGCACTGACAGTGCTGGACCTCCTGGCCGTCTCCTGGATTTATGAAGCAGATGGAGACGTAGATGGAGACGTAGATGGCACACATCTATGTAGATGGCACTATGGAAAGCATGCAGAGAGAGGGAGGCTGAATCCTCTGACGTGAAGCTGTCACCGTGTTGGAGTAGAGGGGGCATTCAGATGTAGAGATGTCTACTGAAATTTTTACATGTAGGCGAAACTTGAGAGACGTGGTTCCTTAATAAATGGAGACAAAAGTTCAGAATGTAAATAAGGAGGAAACTTAGAACACAAATGAATTCAGGCAGCCTGCTTCACAGTAATGGTCATGGACAACGGCATATTTAGGAAAAACAAAGTAAACTCTATCCAAACTTCCTTCTCAGAATAGACACTACCCGGGTTTCATGGGGCCAGAGATGGCCATCACATCACAATGGGAGTACATCGATCCCAGACCACATTAAAGAGTCCATATTAGATTCTAATTAAAATCCTGTGCCAGAGACCTACTTAGCACAACAGGGAAGAAAGGGAGACTTATCCTTTGTGGTAATAGAAATATAATCACAGACTCCCTCAATCTTCAGCCACATTCTTGATGCGGGAGAGCATAATGTGGGTGTACATGGACTATTTGGCTAGTTGCACAGTTAGTTGGCTTGTTGAAAAAGCAAATTATACGTAGGCATGGGGATTGTTTTGGTTTCTTCCGATATTGGTGGCCAACCGATACCGATGACATTAAAGAAAGGCTTTGCTTAATTTATAGAGCAAATTGGAACTTCAAACTGAGCAGTAGCCCTATATTAACTTACCATCTTAAATGTATAAATAGAATAAATACAAAATAATTTACAAACTCACATTATAAATAAAATGTGACCCAATAACTGGTAACGCTTTACATTAATTGCACCTTCATAATGCATTTATAATGCAGTCGTAGATCATTCAGTGCACCTTCAGATTGCATTCATAAAGCATTCATCATGGTATCAGGTAGTATACCTTAACATCCTAACATACCTTAGCAGCGTTAATATACAATAATAACAACCATTATATGATTATAATGTATAATATTTATATACATTAAGGCATACTTACATAATGCTTATGAATGTTCTATAAATGCAATATGAAGCTGCACCGGATGGTCTATGAATGCATTAGAAAGCCATTATGAAGGCACAGTTAATGTGAAGTGTTCCCCCATAATTTAACATTAAAAAATGTAACACCTTAAATATATAAATAAATGCAAAACACAAAATTTACATAATGTCCTAGGGTCAGAATGCTTTCAAGTGAAATATAGCTGCACTTTAGACCGTGCAGCTTTAGGCACTTTATTTGTGTTTATGGTAGCGACTAGCCAAGAGTAGGCGTCTGCTGACATCAGAGCAAGTGTAATATTAAGTAGCATCGGCATGTGAGGTGCAGTGATGCTTCTGTTGCCTGAACACCAGAGGACCAATATTTCAATCAACAGCTCAGGCATTTAAGTAGCACTGAGTTGTAATATGGTCTGATACATACCTGTTGTACAGGATCCAGTGCCTTCAGTAGCCAACCCTAATTATACAGCAAATTCAGAATACCTGAAGATACTGTCACGACCAGTCGCACCCTGCATGTCTATTCCCCGTGTTTCCCTCCGGCGTGGCTCTTACTTAGCCACACCTGAGTCTTATTAGTCTTGCCTCTACCCTCTTGTTAACGACCCACAGCAGGCCTCGTGTTTTGCTCCTTCGTTACCTCTGTATTTAAGCGTCGCTCAGGCCTGTATTTCTTGTTGAGTCATTGTTCCTTGTCCTGCTCCCCAGTCCAGTGTTATCCCCAAATAAACATCCCCTACAGGGGGTTATTTGCTTCGAGCTGCATTGTGGGTCGTTCCTCACCCCCCACCCTTAAGTTTCAAAAGCCGTGGTATATTTATAAAAGCATTTTAAAATGAAATAAAAAGCAAGGAGGCACTGAATCCGAGACAGGCTATTGCAGGCATTGGTCACTGTCCAAGTAATTTCCTATAGCCGTGCAATCGTTAGGCCTCAGAAAACAAGGAGAAGAACCATATATTTTTAAGGAATACCCTTATTAAGACACCTGTCTCTGCGGGCCAATGTCCACACTGTGTGTGAAAATCGAGGCAGCTTATAGGGACCGACAGTGGTGGGGAAATAGGTACCCAGAAGGATATAAAGACATCACTGAAAAAAAGCGATTGGAAGCGAGCGGGCAGCCGCAGATCGGATTTAATCACAGCCAATGACTGGCCTATTGCTGCCAGCTGGGCGTCGTTACTTCAATGTCGTCAAGGAAGCCAAGAATGGAGGCTTTCGGAAAACAAGCTATTACTTAACACAATGTCAGTGACGGAAGTGACTTAACTTCTCCTGAAACAATCGTCCTCCACAGGAGTGGCTCATTTAATTTGCTTCTGCGGTGTTTTATTTCCCAAATGGGCTGCAGTGGGAGGGCCGTGCAACCACGTGGAGACACGCTTGGCAGAGGTCCAGGTGATGCACGGAGACATCTGCCAGAAAATTCCACCATCGATTCACTGTATTTTTCACCAGGGGATTCTGGGTCTACCTATTTTCTACAAGATGGATATGTGAATATGTAAATTAGTCCAGGAGTGAGGAGAATTGCTCCAGGGGCATGATGGGAGGTGGAGTTTATCCCCTCAGCGTTTTTCCATTTGGCTTGGGTGTCAATGTGTATTATTGATAACTGATTCTCTTTTCTCGTTGCTCGTAGCATTGCTACAACATTCCCTCAATAATACGTCCCTCAATAATGCCTCTTGAAGCGTTTTCCAAACGGTTGAGAAAAATTTGATTACAGGATGAAAGATAATGGATGTCACTGGCCTAATCATAAAAGCAACAGATATAAGACGATCTGCACATCATCTAGTGAAAAGGTCTCTTTATCGGCATGAGTAAAAGGCACTCAGCATGCCACGACTTACTCATCCATCGCCTGGTGCGTTTAATGCGCTTCACACGATAGTGTTGTCATTAGAAATTCTGTATAATTTTCATTAAGTTACTCATATACTTCCTTCATGGTATACGGTTCAGTGTAAGAATTTCCTTCTGCTGAACCCTGATAAGGGAAATCACGTTAGCAGCTAGACATAAATTCTTCGGCTAAAAGCTGAATCTGGGTGGGTTCTGTGACAATGAAAATTCTACAATAAAATATTACTGATGTGAACCTACAGTGTATACATAACATTTACACTACAAACATCATAAATGTATCCAAAGATGCTTTCTGTCTTATGAGTATCATAGTCCAGCTCTGGGCTTGTGAAGATTCAGTACAGTGTGCCTTTCCTTTAATAAGTTATTGTGTCTTACATTGTGTCTTCAGCTGGAACAAAGTGCAGCTACAAGCTAGAATTAAAGTGTGTGGATGTATTAGTCTTTGCCTCTTTGCCTGCCTGTCAGTTTTAGGGTAAATTATAAAATACAGTATTTCACCTTGAAGCGGATTTAGGGCATTTCTTGTCCAGGATTGTACTTCTTCCTAATTACTTCCTTTATAAGTTACTAGCTATATTGTTAAAACAGAGACAGGCTCCCGTGTAGCAGAATTACATTCAATACATGGACAAAAATGTTGGGACATCCACAAAAAATACTCATTACACTCACAGGAAGCTTTATGACATCCCATTCTAAAGCCATAGGCATCAGTGTGGAGTTAATCCCCCCTTTGCAGCTATAACAGCTGCCACTCCTCTGGGAAGGTTTTCCGTAAGATTATGGAGTGTGTCTATGGGAATTATCCCTCCTCCACCACACTTTAGAGTTGGCACAATGCAGCCAGGCAGGTAAGGTTCTCCTGGCGCCCGCCAGACCCAGACGAGAAGCGCGATTACGTGACACGCCACTCCATCTGATCCTTGGCATTGTGCTTAGTGACGTGAGGCTTGCTTACAGCTGCTCGGCCATAGAAGCCCATTCCATGATGCTCCCAGCGCACAGCATTTGTGCTGGGGTTAATGCCAGCAGAAGTTTTGAACTCTACAGTTGCTAAATCAACAGACCGTTGGCAACTTTCACACACTATGGCCTCAGCAAACAACGACCCATTCTGTTACTTTAAGGGGTCTGCCACTTTGTGGCTGACGTCCTGTTGCTCCTGAATGCTTCCACTTTGAAATAATGCCACTTACAGCTGACTTTGAAAGATCAAGCAGGGAAGAAATTTTATGAACTGATGTATTGCAAAGGTGGTATCCTATGACAGTACCATGCTTGAATTCACTGAGCTCTTCCTTCATGTCATTCAAATGTTTGTAAACCTGACTGCACGGCTAGGTGCTTGATTTTATACACCTGTAGCAATGAGTCTGAATGAAATACCTGAATTAAAAGATTAAGAGGTGTGTCCCAATACTTTTTCCCATATAGTGTACTTGGTAATATCCAGGTTTCAAACTGACATTACATATTGAAGTGCAGGGCGAATACCTGCATTCTTATGCTCCCCTGCAAAGGTAATGAGTAGAGGTTGAATCCTGATGAGAAATTGTTGTTTATATATCTGTTTGTAATTAAGCTGTCTATGATTGACCTAGTTAGCCATTAGATGGCTTGTTAAGTACTTTGATATCGTTTTTATTTGACCATGATACCATTATTTTAGTATTACACTTTTACCTCCATCAAAACAACGCTCTGCATTTTCCTTCTTTTCCATTTGCCTCCTGCTCAGGGCCATCTGGAGATGAACTGACACAACAGGACCCCCAAAATTTGGCTGGCAACAGAACCTAGAAAAAGGATCCACGTGCTGGCGGGACCTGGCGTGCCGCCCCCCCTTCTCTCAGACCCCGCCTACAGCGGCAGGACCGCTGGCCCACGGACGGTTCGACCTTGCCTCCTGTCATCCACCATGCGGCGGTCGGTGTATTGTTTATGACTGCATGTGTCACTTGTGTTTTCTATAATTACTGCAATTTTTCCAGAGAATTGGAAATCAGGAAAAAACCCAAAGCATTAACATTGGGAAAACTGTAATTTATCTTGGATATTTTTAATAGAAAATTAGTGAGTGAGCAGTAATCTCTGGAGAAAATAGCAATTTAGTGTCAACTTGCATTAAAAATGCACAATACTAAATTAAATGCGATTGATGCATTGCATTTAAACCAGTGCTTCCTGCCGATTCAATTTATGGTGCGAGGATTCACAAAGCCTTCAGGTTTTAGTTAGACAGAAGCCTAAAAACATTTTAATGCAATAGGACTTTTCTTTTTTAAGAGTGAAACCTTCGGCTCTGCTTCTGTGAGTTCCACTGCTGTGTGCTGTGGGGTTAGGGCATGAACACAGAAGCTGCTGGTGTCAGTTCTGGGAGAAGCTTGCAGTGGATAATTCGCCTGTACATCCAAGGGACCCCTGAGTAATGGTGTGGTTTGCCTTTTGTGCACAAAACCTGCATGGCAGCTGAGGCCGGGGAGTGTTCTCAGAATGTGGAGATGGATAGCCATTAGGAATCAATGTGGTGAAAAGCCAAATCATTTGCGATGGCTTTAGTATTTTAATTTACCATGAAATTAGTTTACTTTCAAAATGATTGTACGTTGGTTGTGTTGGGTGAAAGGACAGAGTAAATTGAAAATATTGTTGCTCAAATGACAAAAATGACAGTGAACTTTCTTAAAAGGATATCAGAGGAGGAGACAGTAATATGTTAAAGTAAACGGTATTACCCCAAAGTGACCTCTCTTATCTCGTTCACCATTATCACGCTTATAAAGAAACTGTAACAAAAGCAGAAGGTGGAATGGAGTCTACAAATGCACTTTTCTACAGGAAAGAGCTGTAGCGGAGACAGGACACAGAGACTGGGAAGACGTGCAGAGAGAACACAACTTAAATAAGCTCCTAAGTCCCAGAAGGAAACCTTTGCACCTTCCTCAGGTGTCCAACGCTGTCCTCTCCAGCCCACCCAGCTGACTTGGAGGCATTTATCTGGGTCACCTGAAAGCAGGGGCCTGGTGCTAAATTGTCCCGAAAATGCTAAATGCACGCCCAGCGACATGACCGGGCTTCCTGTCGGTGGCAGCGAGCATGACTGAGTGACTCTGACAGCAACCACATTAATGCTGGCTCTGTGCAGAAATAATTAGCTAGTATTTTTACCCCGGCATCCTTATTTTCTGTTTTACATATGGGTACAGGACAAGGAAGCAGCTTTAAATCAAATGCAGAGACCCATTTTCATTCAGGAAAAGGGCATAAATCAGCCATAAATCAATTAAATGATCTGTAAAAGTAAGATTATTGGGCAGTTTTCTGTGTAGTACTTACCAAGCACCATTCTGATGTTCACCAAGGTAGTATATTAACTAACCGTTCTTTTTTTGCCATGCTGTGGGGGGGGGGGGGTCTAGTGGGGGAAAATGTTGTTTTGTTTTTCATTTTTTCAGAACGAAAGGACACAGTCAGTGACTGTCATAAATAAAGGAGCAGTTTTTCAATCTCATAATACTATGGGGTATGGTGGTTCAATGACTCATAAACAACTAATTGCTTGTTTTTTTGTGATGGATGCAGTGGCACATCAGCTTAGACAAAAAAAATATGAAAAATACAGCATTCCTCATGTAATGGCAATCTACATGAAGTGTTTTGGGCCATTGAGCAACAACTGTAGAAAAGAGCAATATAGAATGTAGAAGAGAGATGAGCTGTTGTGTCTTGCAGAGATACAGTTTAAATGGAAGGACAAATCAAGGTATGAGACATCAGAACATTATAGCAGAAAACACTGTTCCAGAGTCAGTAAAGAAACTGAAGCCAAACAAAGGATGAATACTTAAAAAGACAATGAACCAGAGCAAATCCCTAAATCAACCATGAAGTACGTACGGGGTGGAGAGACAGAGGATTATAAATGGTCGTCACGGTACTCAAACTTGAATATTTCTGAAAGTGTCAAACATGAACTGCATGTGAGCAGATCTAAGAATGATTGGGGGTTAGAACAATGCCATGTATATATGGTTTGAAAAGGAGGGCATACTATAGTACCTCATAGTAGTAGTAGCTCATAGGGTGCAAACATTTTCAAAGATTGCATTCAATTTAAAAAGTCAAGCTTTCATTATAATTCACAGTAATATGTCACGCGTCTCTTTTCTGAGACATTTGCAGAACACAGTGCCAATACTTCTGTAAACAGATACATGACAGGATAATGAAACATTTAAAAAAACGGTCCTATTTTATGAACGAATTGAAGTACAATTTAATTTTTTTCTGCAATTATAGTTCTGCTGTGTACTTCCAGAAAAAGACTGATATGAAAATCAGCCTTTATTTACTATAGCATGCACTTTGTGAAAACGGCCAAAAATGGCCTCACTTGAAAGTATGGAAATGTAAGGACATGTATAGGATCTGAGGAGCCTGGTCAGTGCCATATGATGTAAGCAGGTCCAGGTCCAGGGATGTCACCAATAGGCAACATTAAGTAGGTGTCTTTAGCTCAGTCTTGTTTGGAGCACAGATCTATTACATCACATACGCTGCTCTCTTTGTAAAGCAGTCATTCCTCCGGTTTAATCGCAACTTCATATTAAACATGCATATTAATCGTATAAGTGACCTGCATCTGTTCCAGCTACATTGTATTGTGTACTGTAGGTAAGGTTACGCTTCTGCACTTTATCAGAAACGTCCTATTTCAGTGGCCGTTTCCTCATCCTTTCCCTATGCATTGCCTATTTATTTGCATATGTCTTTCAGTTCCTGTATTGGGTCGGAATCGTGATGCTATGGTGAGCACTATTGCCTCACACCTCTAGGACCAAGGTCTGTGTCTCTGCCATTGCTCTATATGTGTGGACTTTGCATGGTCTACCTTTGTTGTTGTGGGGCTTCTTCCGGGTACTCAGCCTTCCCCCACAGTTCAAAAACATGCTGAGGTTGATTGCAATTACCAATTTGCTTGTAGGTGTCATTTGTGCATGTAAGTATGCCATGTGGAGGGTTGGTGGCCCATTCTGAGTCCTCAAACTTTGTGGCATTTTAGGCTTGTTTGTCCTCCTTGAATGTGCATAACGACGAGGAGGAATATTACGGAGATGACATTCATTACTGGGGCAGGGGAATAAGACCATATTGATTCAGTCAATCAAGGAGATGTATTATTATCTGCTAACTCCATCTAAATGAGGCATTCAAAGAAAAGTCAGGATTCAGTCTCCATTCTGCCTTTCCATTTGGGGATCATAGTGGCAAAGTAAATTGTTTGGTGCAAATTAAATTGTTTACACTATTAAGAAGTGGTGTTAATGCTGCAGTTCACACTGTGGTGATACGGTTTACTATCTAATTAGGCAAAATTAAACATGTTGACATGTCTTTTAAAGTCTGGGCTACGAGCTTCAATGGGGCTGACAGGCAGCGAAGAAGCACTGGGAATCTTCCCAATGTACAACTGTGAAGCAGAACTGGATGACCAACGAACTGCAGTAATGCCTGTAGACAGAGGATCCCAGTGTATCTGTCAATCTGTCTGTCTGTAAATCTATCTATTATGAAGGATGGTTCCTCAGTATGAAATTCGTTAAAAACACAGTAAACCTAAATCAGGACTTCAGCAGTATTACTGTACACGACTGCTGTAGAACTCCACCCAGGCAGCTCACAGCCATGTCACACCTTGTTCAGTCTCACAATTGAGAAAGTAGAACTAGCCCGACGCCAAAAGCATTATGTTTAATTCTGTAAAAAGATAAAATGCTGCTCCAGCTACCCAAGGTACAGTATAAAAGTGTGGTTGATATAAAAGATATAGTTCAGAACACATGAGTGACATTACCACACAATTACACAATCACGCCACATTTTTTTAATCTTAGCAATCAAAATTTAAGGCACAACTCAAATCCATTATTTGCATACTTGAGCTGTTTATGTTTGTACCCTTCATTGTGCTTTAAATGTTGGGTTTAAAGCATGGATGGCTAGTTTTGCGTTGCTCTTGTTGTTATGGTCAAAAGTCGCAAATTAAGACACAGTCACTGTGTAATGCCAAATGGACCGTGACATCAAAGGTGCCCCCGTCCCCGGTGAACCATAAGCAGGTGTATGCAGGAGCCACACAAGGCCTGCACACAAGGCCTGCACACAAGGCCTGCACACAAAGGAAGCTTCCAAGGCTGGAGATGCATAAACCTAACACTGCAGAACCCTGAAGTTCTTCATTCCACTGGCTTTAGGGAAA
>JAODKN010000037.1:17136814-17147321 GCA_026774425.1 Petrocephalus zakoni
ACATTTTAGCCGATTATTTTAAAGCACTGTGCATTTTTCTTTTTTTGTCAGGTATCACTTTGCCAGTCTTGTGATTTGAACTGGTGACCTTCTATATACAAGCAGAGCGTCCTAATCTTCCTAATCTGCTGAGCCATATACTACCCAGACTTACACCCCAAAATCTATTATCTATCATTCCTATATAAAGATATTCATGCTTAAATTCATTATGATTAGTGAACTATCACTGAACTTCAAGTCAACAGGGACAACTTAGATGACTTTAGAGCAGTGTTCCTCAACCCGGTCCTTGGGGACCCACATTTTTGCTTCCTCCCAGCCCCCCGCCGGGAGAAAAGACGTTGACTGTCTGCAGGTCTCCGAAGACCAGTCTGGGAAACACTGCTTTAGAGCAAGAAAATCAATGAAGAGGTCCAAAAGGTGTCAGCCAAACTCTAGATGTGGGGAGGTCCTAAGCCACCCGTCCACAGGCTTTTTCTACGGTGTTAAACTGGACCTGCCAGAAGAGACAGGACAATCTGACAGGCACATCTGTGGGGAGCCAGCTGGGGGGGTCAGCGGGAGCACAGGAAGACTGAAGAAACCTTCAGTACGGTGTGAAATTAAACATTATTAGAGAAATGGCAAGATTAAATAAGGATGACCAGACAACGGCTTATTACACACCTCTGAATGTCTGCTTTTTCTATAATTACCTAATCATGAGGAATTTGTTCCATATATGAGTATCATTTCTGTTCAAATGCCCCTTAAACATAATCATAAATTTATAGCTGAGCATTCCTGATAATAAATTTAAAAGGCATGCTTTTGTGATGCACACAAAGCGCCCTTTTATATAATAATAAATGACAGCTAGCTCCTATGTCTCTGAGGAGCTGAATTTAAGGAATAGAAGGATGTTTATTTGCAGGTGGCTGTACAGCTAAGTGTGCAGGCAGGACCCCGGTGTAACTTCCTGTGAGTTAAATCTGGCAGGCATTCCCAGGCTGCCGTCCGGCTGAGGACCCCTCGGTGTCAGCCTTAGCGACAGGAGATGTCATTAGTGCCGAGGAGCTGTCGCTGGTGATGCGTGCCACAAATCCGCCTCATTAGACAAGCTGGGGGTGAGATGGGAAGGGGGGAGGGTTCCTGAAGCAGCACCTCAAATACAGCTTCCCCCTACAGCCCCCAGCAGCTGACAAGCCGCCCCTTTCCAGGCTGTGGAAACCCGCGAGTCTGGCCTGGCATATCTGACGCGTCTCAAAGGAAGCAAAAAGAGGCAGAAAACACAGCAACCTCCGCACTTTTCATCCATAAACAGAATTTTTAAAGATAAACACAGTGTGCACCGTGACAGACGCACACGCGCCATTCATCTACGGTAGCAATTTAAGCGCAATGAGAAATGTTCCCTTGGGCAGAATTCTGTTTGTGCACTGTGTGCTTCTGATGTATGATATGCCTCGCTTAGAAAAGCGCCGCGGCTAAATAAATAAGCGCGAAAGTAAATGCACAATTCCACGCACAATTTTTAGAATGAGCCCCAATGCAATTTGCGCAAGATCCCAAGTACTAGTATTAACACTCATCTGTGACCGTCTCTTAGAGTCGTGCCCAGAAAATTGTCAAGATATTCTGAAATACATATTAAAAACAGACACAAAAAAACAGACCATCATTTCTGTGGGCAAAAACACTTCTTTAATGAGCGAGGTCAGAGGAGAAAGGCCAGACTCGTTAAAGCTAATAGGAAGGCCATGACAGCCTTGGTGTGAAGACTGACTTCTCTGAATTCAGAACTCTACCTTTGAAGTCCTTCTGGAGATAAGAAAGGATTCTAGCTGGTTTTAAGGAGGCTTACCTAATAAAGTGGCCACTGAGTGTATGTCTGGAAAATGCACAGTAACCTTAACAAACATTCTTATTGGCTTCCTGTGTTAGGTGATCATTTTGACATTATTTGCTGGCATGCTATTTAAGGCAATGCAGTACATGTCAGTGGACTGTCAATAGTCTCTGTGCGTTGCAGTGATTAACTCAGTATTAGCGCGTTAATGGAAGGATTAACAGATGTAATGGCCATAATTGAGTGATTTTTACACATGTGGTTTGCAATAGAGATTTCATTAATCTCTTGTTCAGTGAGGGCTGAAATGCCTGAAAAAAAAACAAAAATGCAGAGAGAGCATCCAGGCTCTAGTCTTATACTGTTATTGTACTGTAACTCAATGGAGTTACAAAGGATACTCAAAGTATCCTTTAAAAACAAAAGAAATTTAAAATTTTGAGCAACATCGTCATGCACACTATGTTGCTGCAATGTTGTCTTCTTAAAAGTGTGATAAAACCTTGTACCTTATTCCTAAGAAGTTGGGTCAGTCTGGCCTAGACCAGGAAAAGTGTTCAGAATATGGGTTGGATAGCAGCAGCAGCACGGCGCATTGCATCATCCGGCCATATTTGGGGTGGTGGGTGTTTTGGGGATTTGGCAAAGTTTGTTTTTGAGGTGAGACTATCAGTGATCTATTGTCAGGTGCTTGTGGGAGTTCTATTTACACAAATTATGCAAGAAACGTTTGGAAATCTGTTCTTCAGCTGATGATTTGGAGTTACTATCATTCTTACGGTGCTGCTTGAGAACGAGAGAGAAGCGAGTCCAGGCTGTAAAACCTACTTATGGCTCATATCAGCCAGACTGCTTCCTGCTCCCAGCCTTAATCCGGACTCCTCGCTCCAGCCGCTTTATGCTTGCTGAGGTTCTCCTCACTGGTTTGGGCAGGAAGTCAGACTTGTAAGCCAGTTCCTAAGCAGCCAACCGGGATCCATTTTCAAGAGGCTCTCACAGACTCGCCATGCAAGGCGGGCCATTTAGCTCCGCCGTGGTTCACCCTCGCCCCAGTCCCTGCCTATCCCCAAGCCCATCCCCTGTCAAACTTCTGCTCTTTCAGTCGAAGCCTCTGCCATTGCCTGCAGCCCCCTGAACCCCTCCCCCCTCCCTGCAGGGCCCAGTCTTCCCATTTATTTCCCTTGGCAGCTCGCTGGCAGGCTCCACCTCCGCGGCACCCCTGAGGGTGTCTCTCCAGTCATCTATAGCTTGAGTCCTGCTGGTAGGTGTAAGGTCTACCATCAGGTGACAGTGCTCCAGGCTCCTAGGGGCCGGGGAGTAGCCATGGGAGGACAGAGTGCTCACAGTAACAAGAATCTGTGGCATCCATTTTTATACCATCAATTGGCCGTGACTGTCGAATAATCTACACTACACGAGACGTCGGTATCCATTCTCTCATTACATTATCCTTCTCATTAAGCTGCTTGTTCATTCCTATCAGCCACTTTCAGTTTTTCCAGTGTATATAGTGTATGGCTGGTGTCACTTCACATAATACAATTGCAGTTTTTTCTCCCTTTCCATTTCCTAAACTGTCAACAGCAGTGTAAAGTATCTACCTCCAGGCTGCAGACCTCTTTTTTTGTTCGCGTTTCCACGCGCTGTCTTTCCCATGCACGTGGCACAACGGCCCTCTGTGTGTTAATGACTTGGTCGGGCAGTGCGCTGAGAGGCCTGTGCACGTGTTAGCCGCGGTAAGCTAAGAGCTAAACCGGCACGCTTCGCTACAAAGTCAGGCGAGGGCCCCCATACTAATTAACACTCCTAAGAAGCAACTGACCATCCACGGCTCAGCTGACAAAAACAGTTCCTCTGGGTCGATGAAGGACGAGGGGGATGACCCGGCACTCATGATTGGTGTGTTTCACATGACGGCTTCAAAGATGAAGGAGCCATTCACAGAGTCCCTCTAACGAACCCTTTGTCTGTGAAACGCTGGGCTCCATCTGAGCAGAACGGAATTACAGAAAGCCACGAGCAATCACCGACCGCAAGTAACAAGAGCCTGATTTATATTGTGGAAAACTCTACGTGGTGTAAAAGAATAAGCCTGTTGGAGGAGGTGAACTTCCAATTTGTTGAATTCATTACATTAATTATAGCTGTGATTCTTCGACGCCAATGTTATCCATCCTGAAGGGCATCGCTCCGTCTTCCGTGAGGAGAGGGTGCACCTGCATGTAAATCACAGGACCAGCTGAGCCGGGGACCACAAACAGAACTGCGTTTGTGATGCTTGCTTAGGAGCCCACATTTAGTCATGCCCACGTTATTCTTTAAGCTGCTGTGTGGTCCTTCTTACTGAGAATCTCAGGGTACCTACCCACTGGATACATACTGGCCGACTAGTTATATGCTCATCGGCTGCTGATTTATTTTAGTTTTAGCATGCGCTCGCCCTTGTAAAGATGACTACAGCTGAAATGTGTTTACTTCTACTTTTGAAAAGCATGCCAGTCCCTTACTTGTGGATTGACCTCATACTAAACAAAATGACTGCACATGACAGCTGAAATAATCATGCCTATAAAATTGTATTTTTATTCAGGCTCAGGGAAAACAGAATATATCATCCTTAGCTACTTATCCAGTGGAGCCCGTATTCTGTCCTAGGCAGCACAGGGGACCCAGCTGTGGAATGCCTTGGATGGAGTCCCAGTGCATTGCAGGATCATATGAACATATGAAGCTATAAGGGAGACTTGTATTCATATGCTAATGGGTTAGCTGCCCCGAGATGACCTCCGTCGCCTCATAACTGATGACTTTCAATGATGCCAGCATTCTGTACCTTAGAGGTGACGTCATCCATACAAATGTCAGATTGTTAGCTGCAACCTCTGATGGTGTAAACTTTATCTTTGCAAAGCTAGCTTGGAAGTGCAAAATTTCCAAGAAATACCTGTCCTCTCACACTAATGTTAAATCCTTATGCAAGATATGCTCCGTACAGATCAGGAAAAATAAGGTTATTTCTTACAATCCAGCAAAATAAATTTATACTTGAATCTGTTTATGGCAAATAACACTACTTTTATGGAAACGGTACACTGTCTGACCTGTATTGAATTCAAAATCCAGTAATTTCAGAAAATGGGGCAATATTAAATGAGAAATACTCTTCTTTGAGATGGACTTTTTCCTACCTTTCAAAATGACGTGGTTAATGTGCACAGCTCAGAATTCCCTCTCTGACCAAAGAAAGCAGGTCCAATTTGTCAGATAATCAAATAACTGTTATGCATAAAGCCTTCAAGTAGAGGGTTCTGTGTTTATGGGAGGGTCAGCGAGTGGTGTAAAGCGAAGCCCCCCCGCTCTTGCCGTGTAACCCCAGGATGAAGGCCTCTTGTTCTAGTGTAGCATATCTTTGCTTATTTTTAGAGAGGGTGGTGCTGCTGCATGTTTCTGCACCTGTCCATCATCTCAGGATCAGTCCCAACCCCCCCGTGTCTCCTTCACCGCCCAGGGTGGACGTCAGCAGGCCTCCGCTCACGCCCCGGGTGCGACTCTGCAGGCTAGCTTACTGATCACCGCGGGCTATCTGAAACGCACCGCTGGGCCAGAAGCACCCGATATAATTACCGCGGGGCTTTTTTTGAAATCATTTCAAATTCAAGCCTCGCGTTAAGGAAGATCTTGGCGCGCTCTGCTGCGATCTGAGCTACGAGGTGATCTAAGAGGAGGCTGTCCTGGAAAATACGCTTCAGCACCGGATAGCACCCACGCAGGTCTGCTGGGCGGCCAGCTCGCCGCTGCAACTCCCGCCGAGATCTCCTGAAGCGCTGTCTCCAGGGCTCGGCCTAAGACGACGCCTGCTCTGCTATCAGCTACAGCTGTCTTGCCACCTTCTGCACAGGAAGTGGGAGGGGATTCCCCCCTTCTCGGAGTGGCCTTATCTGTTCCAGGGGAAAGGCAATTACTTTGATGGGAAATGCCTTTTGACAGCTCATCCACTGGATACTGCTCAATCCTAAAAGATGTTCTGATATTTATTTTTATTTAATACAAAGAAGTTAAAAGGGTCGCTTGCCGATTATCTTATTCACATTCTATTGCTTAATTACAGGATTTCTAAAAGCATGTCTTTTGCCAGAACAGCACCGAGGGGATGTTGCGGGTGACAAATGACAGGGCTGACAGGAAATCTTGAATGAAAAGCTCCCACTGACAGCGCCACCTGCCTCGGGCTCTTCACCTGTCCTATTTA
Source organism: Petrocephalus zakoni (assembly GCA_026774425.1). Lineage (NCBI taxonomy): Eukaryota > Metazoa > Chordata > Actinopteri > Osteoglossiformes > Mormyridae > Petrocephalus > Petrocephalus zakoni. The sequence goes on from JAODKN010000037.1 coordinate 17,142,895, forward strand.
CCATCAATTAATCTTTTTGCTTGCCAACAGACGCCGTACATTATTAAACGGAGCACTATTAAACGGATGACATACACGGAGACTCTGCCAAAATGACCTCAGATGTAACTCGTTTTAATAAAGTCTCTGACTTGCTGAAGTGTCTCTTATAAACGGTAGTAATCCTCACCTCATGTTTGCTTTTTCTGGGCACATGCCCCCCAGACACTCCCACTCCGCTCTCCCATTTTGGGGGAGTATATTTTGTTGGACCTCCATGACAGCTCGACAAACAGAACTGTGTCATTTGGGAAGACGACATCGGACATGATTGTTAGTTTGACTCTTCTTTTGAGACACCGGTATAAAAGGACAGCGATGGGACACACATAGAAGGTGGGGGGTGGGGGGGGTACAGGGGCGAGCCTAAATAAATGTTGCCATTTCCCAAAACACACATTTCTCTTTTCATTTTAGTCTTCTTAACATTTTCACAGCCCGAGAGCCAATAACTCCACGGTCAGGGTTTCTATGGACGCAATAAAAGAGAATGCCAATACACAGTAAGCAGCAGGGAGAGAGACGGGCAGGATAAATCGATAGGGATTGCTGCGGCGACCTGGCTCTCCCCCCAGAGACGGGCGGTGACCTCCCCCATTACCACCCGTTAGAATGATAATGACTGTGTCAGACTGCAGACGGTGCATGGGAACAGACCCATAAGCCACGGGAGTGGCCAGATTGAGATGAGAATATTAGGTATGTGCCGAGTCGCCATAAACCCCTTTCTCATCAATAATAACATTTGCTTAGCCTTACTCACACATGTGGGGCATGTTCTTTCTTCAGTGTAACCTTTTTATTTTGTTTAAAACGAGGCAGGGTCTTTCTCTGATCTGTGCCAGTAATGTGGATGATAAACGTTGCATCCACTGGCGGTAGTGGCTGCCGAGGATCTATACGACGACGGGCTACAGGTAAGCACTGGAGTGACGGCGGTCTCCTTATATCCATGTGTAATTCACATGTTTAGTCACATAAAGGATCTCCAAAGCACAGGAGCTAGATAGCTAGCGAAATGTGGGCGACCGACACGACGAGCCCTTCCATCCCCACGTCGTCTGCATGAACACAGCCTGCATTTTGACATTCGGTGACATTCAATGGTGATTCACGGTTTGGGTCTCTTTAGGGGGCTGGGTGGCAGGGTTTATGACGTACACACCGTGAAGGTCCGTGTTTTGTTACAGTCTCCATCAGCATCCCTCACAGGACAAAGTGTTTACTTATGTTAAAATTACCAATAAATACTTAAACTTCTGAACTTGAATCTGTAATTCTTTTGTTTTGTTTTCCAATAGGTGTTTCTGATTTTTTTGCATTTTTTCACAGATTATTTATTTCTCACTAAACATGCAAATTACAACATAATTATTTGGATGTCTAAAAGCGGATGACTAAAATAATCACATTAATACATCGCATCCTTTATTTCATGAACGTGGTGTGTGCACAGCCCCAAACGCACCCACAGTGCAGACAGTTCTGCTTGGCAAATTTAATTTCTGTTTGAAGACTGGCATTAACCAACTTATCTCATATATTCATTCTTCTTTTGCACACAGCGTGTGCTGGCAGGAGAGGCGGGTGGCTGGGGGGGGATTCAGGAAAATCTTTCATGTTCCCATGATGATCGATTGCAAGCCTCATGGCCACCTATGCAGCCATCTTAATTGGACTAATTATCTTGTAGGGGCTTTATTGAGGGTCATTTGGGTAGACTTGTTGAGGTTTTCCCTTTAGCTGGCTGCATCTGTTGGGTTATAGGTTAGATGGACAGCTCTCCCCCTTGGCCTTTGTGGAGGGTTCTTTACCTTGGTTTATGCTTGTTTCTACTGGTCCAATGAGGGAATTTGCCCGCCCGAACCCTGCTGTTCTCAGCTGGCCCAGAGAAGAAATGACATATTAATGGAGGATGTGTAGACACTGCAGTCAGCCTGACGGGGGATGGGGGTATACATTTCATCATAGTTGGCGTATCAGCCTCAGATAGTCCCGTGGGTTAGTATACACACACAGACACACAGCTGTCTATGGTTCAGCCGTGAAATATGCACAGAGTATTTTGTTCCCCGGTTGTAGTTTTTCCGGTAAATTTCATCTTCTGTCAGACATCTGATGTGTGGTGTGCTGCCCTCTTCACTGGCCTCACAACGCAGCGTACTGTCAATCAGTACGTCTGAGGTAAGATGCCCCCCCCAGGGAAAGACAGACCGTGTGAGGATGAAAGTAGAAACATCGGAGGAAGAAGAAACAGGAGGAGAAAACACCCTTGGCCTAGGCAAGACAAAAAAAAAGCTTGTTTTTATATTTCAAAATGTACAGTATCTCTGTTTTTGCTCTAAGTGTTTGCATTTCTCCATTCCAATTGTGCTTCTTGAAGCTGCGAATAAATATTGCTCATGGCCACTGAACTGAAAACATACTTTGTAAAGCATACTCTATAGAACAGTATGTTCTGTATGTTGGATTAAGTAATAATAAAAATAATAATAAACATTTCCGGCATCTTTCACCTGAATCCCATGATTCTGAGTGTAACGCTGCAGTCGCTCCTATATCCCCGTCATCTGCTGCTGCTTGGCTGACGGCCCGCGACACGGACGCCTCAGGTCCGAGGGGAAATCAGCGCCTTCCTTGAAGTGACACAGTCTGTACACAGGGCTAAACTAAGACAGGCAATATGCTTGCCTAAGGTGTTGTTGCCTATACAGGATCCTCGTCCCTGGTAACATCTACACACGTTCAGGGGCTGACATCGATTCTACACGCGTGTCTCAGGTGACATCATCTGGAGACATCTGCTGTCCTCCCTGTACACCCTAAAAAGAGAGGCGAGACTGTCAGCCAGACAGGCAGATTTTCGTTTGCTTTGTTTTTCAGCAGCAATTTTCAGCAGGCCAGAAGCATTAATAGACTTATTTGTAGGGAGCGTGGTGGCCTTGCGATGCTGTGATTGGCTTCGGAGGCAGTCAAACTGCTTGTGACAGCTCATATTGAGGCGAGATTAGCTTTGGGGGATGCAGTGATCGGGGGTCTGAGCCCGAGCGGGAGACGGCGCGGTGCCATCGGAGCGGGTCGCCTTTCCCCGTGACTGTCTGCTGCCCATCAACATGGCTTCGCTTCTCTTCAGGAGGGGCCTGCCTGGGTTCGGTAACCGGGTGGGGAGCTGCCATACTGGTGCAGGGGTGTTATGGTATTTTCATGCAGTGTCTAAATTTGCAAAACAGATTTGGGGGGGGGGTCATTAATTTCTAAATGAAACACATGGGCTATTTTATCAACAGCTCAACAGTAAAATATGGTTTTCAGCCATAGTTCAGCTGCCGAACACTGCATATTGCGATGTAGTTATAGCAGAACACTGTAAACACCTCACCTCACTGCTCTAAAATGTGCCTAATGTACCATTAACGCAGTGTAATGAATCGCTGGGCCTTTAATGTCTGGGCACCAGGCAGAAAACTCTATGCGCGCCTGCTTCTGCCACGTAAAATCTACCGAAATTGCGGTGAACACGCGTATGAGTAACAAGGGGATGAATTATTCGTGTGATTAGCTATCAGTTTTGAGTAAATGGTTTATGAAACTCGAGGGATGAATATGGCAGTAATTCATTTGATGAAAAAAGCAATTGTGAAATCAATGCAAAATAAAACAGAAAATTAAACAACATGGAGCATATCTTAAATTGAAGTAATTTAAGCATAATAAGAAGTGCCCCACAGCTGTGCTCTGAATAAACGTTGATGGATGGATGGATGGATGGATGGATGGATGGATGACCAAAATCCCACTGCAAAGGCTGCACATGGACAGTGTTTAAGCACTCCGCAATAAATCACGCCTCACTTTCTGATGCCCTTAAGGTTTTTGACATATTTGTCTAGGTATGAGAATCTGTCTGAAATGAATCACTGGTATTTCTGTTATCACCAAAGAGCCTTTTTATGTGATACGTTTCACATCCAGCATTCGCTTAACCGCGTGAACGAATGCCTCCCCATTTATTCGGCCATTTTCATACAGCCGCGACGCGGTCCCTAAGTTTGGACACCCTCTGAACATGACTTGTGCATGCAATTGAATGTTAATTACAGCCTGCTATTTAAATGAGCTGCACAGGGCAAACATACAAACTGCCGACTGGGATCAGGCTGCAATTTAACCAGCTGCCCCGAAGGATGCTAGCATCTGTTGAGGCACCAGGCCTGATAAGCACACATGGGGGGGTCTCGCTGTTGCCATTTGCCCCCTCCAACATCCTATCTGTACTTCATCTCAGTTTGTGATTATTCCTTTTGTCCAGGCGCGCTGTCCATGGGGAGGCGCTGTTCAGCTTTTATAAGGCAGGGCTTTTACGTGAGAGTTCAAACCACTGCTCCCCT
>JAODKN010000037.1:17168819-17181355 GCA_026774425.1 Petrocephalus zakoni
AAGGCCACAAATAAGGAGGTGCTGGCTGTGTTTGATTCCCATCACAATGGCAAAGGCTTATCTGAAGGCCATACATAAGGAGGTACTGGCTGTGTTTGATTCCCATCACAATGACAAAGGCTTTTCTGAAGGCCATACATAGGAGGTACTGGCTGTGTTTGATTCCCATCACAATGGCAAAGGCTTATCTGAAGGCCATACATAGGAGGTGCTGGCTGTGTTTGATTCCCATCACAATTGCAAAGGCTTATCTGAAGGCCATACATAGGAGGTGCTGGCTGTGTTTACCTTTCTGTCCGTGTCTGAATCATGGTGCTACAGGCAGACCTTCCCTTCCCCCCAGGGTTTATGGGCCATTCGGGGCTACAGACCTGAGCAAATCTCATTCTCGGTAGCTACTTGATTGTATCGATCTGGAGCCGCAGCTGTGGTTCCGGCTTTGGGATGTGCTGATAATTAATCCCATTACAGGCTGAGCAGCACGTATGACGTGGTACCTATCTTTCTGTAACTAAACAAAATGTGAAGCAGATGAACTGAGGTTGCTGATGGACTGCTATCCTGTCCATGAAGTCGCTCGTCTTTCTAATTCGCCTTCTTCTGGTCGGGTCCATTAGTAACAATGTGGTGTAAAACTCATTAATGCTGCTTAGGCGACATATAGTTAAAAAAAAATACATAAATGTGACAAATCTGCATTCATATAGAGCTCTGTCTTTTGGACAATTGGTTACCTGCCGTGGATAGCTGTAAATAGTGAATCATATTTCAAGCATACACTGAAGATCTTGATTTACATTCTTGCCTGCAGTTGATTGGACAGGCTGAGATGATGATTGATTCATATTAATTTGTTATAGTCTGCCTTGGTGAAAGGCTCAGTAGTATCAACAAGAGGAGTGGTAATCAGCGTCAGATTGCACCAAAACCCACCCGCCTTGTATTGAGGGGCTAATGGAAATTGCTGGAATTACGCTTTTACCCCATCCACCAGCAGAGGTCACTAATGAGAATTGTCATAAATTCTATGGCTAATATGTGAGACTCAGGAGAGAATGTTGGCTGGGTTAGATCTTATAAAATTCCAAAGTACAATTTTAAATTTTATAATGTGAAATAAATACTTTAGTGTTTCGAAATGAACTACAAAACCTATTAAATGAACTGAGCAGCTCTTTGACTGAGATTCCTCTTGGAAACTTTGAGCTTTTGGACTTTGAGATATTAATATCTCACTGTAATGCTTGTTGGGAGGGAAAAAAACAGATATATAAACATAATCTGACCAGCTTTTTTTCCCAGGACCTAGCAGGCAAACAGAAATAAGCTTAAAGGAGCTGATGTAACTTGATGGCGTGGCAGGTAAACATCTTCATGATTGGCCTCCGTCCCATATAGAGCACAACCAATGAAAGAAACTATTCAGTGGGGTTTATACAGGCAGATCATGGCGCGCATCTCTGCAGAGCCGTGATTACATGGAGGGTGCCGCTTATCGCGCCTTCGTTTTCCACTGGAAGCTGTTCCCAGCGGCCGCACTAAATCTACCCGCAGGCACACACATTAGGAACCCATTATTTCCCATTCAGCCCATGTACCAAGGTCAGCCTGCATTTAATGAGATTTCTCTAGTCAACCTTCCCTGCCCCTGCGCCATTTGGTATGTAAAACAGCGAGCGGGAGATTATTGAATCAGAGGAGCGCTTGTGTTAGCTTTTGGAAATAGGATTTCTATGTGAGCGTGCTCACAGAGGTCCTAAGAGAGGCGGACCAGCTTAGTTCCCCTCCATAGCCATTCATAAAGCCCCCAGTTTCTTTTTTCCACTTGCATTTGTGTTACAGCTGACAGATGTGTAAAATGTTTGTTCTTATAGGAAATGCATCAAATTGTTTACACTGGTTCTATGCCAGTTGCATTTGTTATCTGGATATGAAGCATGCCTGCTGTGATGTGTTAAACTGGGGGAAAATCCCCAAAACAATCATATCAGTGCATGAGTCTTGCCTGCAGTTTTTTAATCTTTCTCTGACTGTATCAGACTCTCCTTGGGAATACTTATAAATCCTCTCCACTCAGATTGAAGGGGTTATCAAACAAGGTCCTGCACGGGTCACCAAATGTCAGCGAAGCTCTTTTGATTTAAAATGGGATGTTTATGTGCCATGTGTTTGATCAGCATCTTTGTGGGTGGTCCATCTGAGACACTGCAGGATGAGTGATGCTTTCTTAGGGACCAGGAGACATGCATAAAAACACTCATATTATTCATACGCAGTGGGGCAGCTGGCAAATGGGGCCAGGCTGGGCTTCACAGCTGCACAACCCAAAAATATTTAGGAGACAAGACATGAGGGGATGCAGGAGAATCTATCACATCTCTCGCAGTTGGAATCCGCAGAACTTTTTGGGGAGATATTCCACTAAGTTTTGTTTTTTTCCATTGCTATTTCCCATGAACTCATTCCAGCATATATAGGTACAGCAGACTTTCGAATTGGGGGCCAGTGTTGAGTGGTAACCTTTAGAGGACGTCTCACTGAATCTCCACTTCAATGCAAGCTCTCCCAGCTCCGGATGCGAGGATATGGGGGAGGCCGGGCCTGCCTGGGGAAGAATCAAATTTGGGCTAAATTGCACAGCTCAGTGACACCCCCCCCACCCCCCACCCAAACAGGCCCTGTGGTCCTGACAGCCAGGTCTAGCCAGCCGCAGACACGCGCCCTCGTGGCGTATCAAAGCTCCGGGCAATGCAGGTCACGCTCCAGCTGGCAGCGGTGGGGGGGGGGGGGGCGCGGCTCGGGTGTCTGTTAGCCGCTATGGGTCAGGCAGCTTCTCCGTGGGGAGGGCGAGACGGGGACTCGACTGTACACCTCGCCATCTGCTTCTGGGGGTGATGGCTGGGGCTCCTGCATGAGCCAGACTGGGTAACCAGACCGAGCAGAAACAGGTGGAAGATTCATGCCGTCCTGATTATGGAGGATATCTCCAAGCAGCTATGAGGAGGGACAGCTATCGAGGGCTGTGTGTAAGAGGGCATAATGTATATACTATATATGCAGCAACAATCAAGGAATTAATTGAATATGGTTTACATAATCAACACTCTGATTTTTGCAGAATAGTTATACTGATAGAGTGACCAACATTAATCATATTACAAAATAGTTTAAAATAATCACTATTCTGAGCGGAATGATTTTACTCAGTTAAAAACCCCAGGTGCATTTGCTATACATCATATAGATTTCCTAACTCCAGTTGACCTTGTAAAACCGCTCTTTCTAATAAACAACACATACAAGTAAAGGAGAGGAAAGCCTGCATTAATAAAGCATTTCTGAGGCACAGAGTACATTTTTGAGGAGGGTCGCTACTGGAAATAGCTCCTCGCCAAAACTTGATTACAAAGCGGCCTGATTACGGCATCATTAGTCGCACGCTGTGTGAATCAGTGGAGCCTTGATTGTCCCACAAAGGGTAGGTATCCAGCCGTGCACGCCCACTGGACTCCCCGCTGGGCGTCCCGCTCTCAGGCCTGCCACCTGCTGTCTTTGCCACCCACTAGCGATATGTGACAATAGCGCCTCGTACTTGTCTGTTTGAGCAATAGAATTTGGCGGGCATAGCTACAGTGTCATGCCCCTCCGCGGGTAACATGCGCGCCCACTTCCCGGCTTCTATTCGAGAAAAGGACACCACTTCGGCAGCTGAAGCATTCCGGATCAGCGACACCCTAAGAGCTGCTGTTGTGACTCGGGGGTTTGGGAGACAATGCCTGTAAATGAGCGGTTGCTGGTTCAAATCCCATGGTCGGCAAAGTGATTTTACCATTTATACCTTACGCAAAGTCCTTAACCCCCAATTGCTGTGGGGATTGTCTGACCCTTTTGTGACCTTTTTAATTCTGTATCACTCTAGATAAAAACAGTTAGCTGGGTAAAAGATTCTCCAATAACAGTTTAAATAAGGAGCATTCCTACTGGACAATCATGACTTCTAGCTTAAGTTAACCTACTTAACTGAGAAATCCTGCTTCTTGGAACACCCCCCACAAAGCAAAATGCATGTAAATGTTTCTGATGTTAACCGCAAACACGAAGGAACATACTTAAATGTTTTGGAACACACTAAGCCTGAAGACGCCCGTGCTGATTTCTAAGTGGGCGTCTTTGTGTGTGTTTATGTCAAAGACCTGAAGAACGTTGAGAAGGATTCTCACTATGGCCAAATTTAATTTATTAAAAGTTCATTCATATGTCAATGCACTCCTAAAACATTGGAATAAACCTCTGCCGTCTTGCATTAGAGCCATTACCTGCTGCTTATTAAATTATTAAATCAATAACACTGCTTATGACTGTTCTCTTGCCAAACAGCTTTATTAATAGCATCTTTCCACTGCAGAGGAATCCCTGCTTTAGCACAGAGCGGTGTAAGGCCCTCTAAGAGGCTGCTGCATAATACTCTTTGTTTCCTTGTGCTGAAAGGGCATCGCCGTAGCGACGGGCACTTAAGGCGGCGCTGATTTGAGTCCGGCGCGTGTGATTAAAATGGGACGGCTGCCCGGGACGCTGTTTCCCCCGCTTTTTATTGGCAGACGCTGCTTTAAGAGAAATAATGAAGTGGGTAGGAGAACATGAAGGAAGGATGGAGGGATGGCCGAGACGGGCCATGTGCATTGTTAAGTGCTGAGTCATCAAACCCGGAGCCTTGAAGTGCAGATCGTCATTTTTAGCCAAAACGTTTGTTTATGAAGGTTTCATTCAAGTAACTTAAGAGATTCCGGAATGAAGACTTCTCTTTTGGAATTTTTGAGTCCCTATTTCTTTGTGTTAATGTATCTATGTTTTTACGTGTGTGTGTGTGTGTGTGTGTGTGCGTGTGTGTATGTGTATGACAGAGAGAGAGAGCGAGAGAGATAGAAAAAGAATGTGAGCCATATAGTGTGTGTAATATAGAGTGTGAGGGTGTGGTTAGATACAGAGATTCAGCCACCTGGTGTCCCCTGGTTACACGCCACCAAACACACACACACACCCACGTATCCACAGCACTCAGAATCCACTTTATTTTCCTGCTACGGGAAGGAATTATCAAGTTAAAGTTGGGGGGGGGGGGTTCATTTTCTTCAGCACCTGCCAGAAAGGTTTAAGTCTGCCCTGGTCCAAAGCACATGAGGACCAGGCCAGGCTTAGCATGCCGCGGAAATTGGCCTTGATTCAGTTTGGTGTTGAACAGCTGCTGGCAGGATAGACAGGCCTGCGGCTGGGTGTCAGTCACGTAGCGGGGTGCCAGTGGTGGTGGCGGCTGGGGGGACAGCTGGAGTGATCTCCGAGCCCCCCCAAGATCAAGCCAGCACCGCCAGCCACTGCTGCCTGCTTGTCGAGGGTGGGCAGAGGGTCGCTTTTTCCTGACAAAAGGCTCACGTCTTAATTCCCCTGGATATTAATGATCTTCCTGAGCTCACCGGTGCCTTTGTTTCTCTGTCAGGGTTTGTCGGGACAGACTCCACGCGGCACTTTCAAAGACATGTAGCTTCCTTTGTGTCTCCCAGTAGGTGACACTTGGCTGGACGGTATTTGCTTGAAGTAGCTGTCCTACTTTTAAAAATGAATTCAAGTCGGACCTTAACCAGTGTCTGCAATTGTTAGACGTGACTGTGTGTGTGTGTGTGTGTGTGTGTGTGTGTGTGTTTGTGGTCTTCGAGACTGCCACTATGTATTCACAGGACACAACAGGGGAACCAAATCTCTAGGGTACATCAACAGCTTTTCTGTTTAGTCTGCCTCTTCTCAGGTCCATTCGCCCTAAAAGCTCTGTCAAAGAAAACCATTAGCCACTGTTATTCACAAGCGGCGAGGGCAGAGCTGACAGCCATGCACCAAACTTCAGCTCTGCAGTTTATCGATTTTGTTTTCCCTCTTTCTCATTTTTTTTTACAGATGTTTCTTACCAGATAGGGACAAAAATGGCTTCTGTGAGCTTTGACTCCATTGTTCTAAGCTGGCAGCTCTTCCCCCAGGCAAGCACATCGCAGTCCCGCACGCCTATCATTAGAGCCAAAGTTCTCGCTCAAACTTCTCCTTCCTCTGTCTGCACCAAATTATCACGGCTTTCTGAGTGTCGACTTTGAGTTTGCAGTGCAAACACTTTACCACCCTACCTAAATGCAGGGTAAGGAGAAGCAGCATGCATTTCTGAACAAGGAGAAGATGTGAGTTTGGGTCTGTGCTATTGTAGCAGCCTGAATTAGCCCATAAAGTATAAATGCACGATCCAGGTTCATCTGCACCACTAACTTATATATTTTTATTTTCCTCTCTTCACTTTGTCTAGAAGAAGGGTTACATTTTCAGATTCCACATAGTGAGTAATAAGCACCAGACCATGTCTGAAAGTCTTTATAGCAGGGGGGGAGCGTTAATTCACACAGATCTGGTCTTTTTTCTCTGTTAGGATAAAGTGTCTAGTTAAAGTGTTAGAACCCGCATCCTTCTGTGTCCTCCACCAGCAACGTTGCACTGTGTCCTTGGTCACGCTCCCCACACCAAGCCACCAATGTCTGCCTCTCATTTCCAGGTTGATCCACCTGACAGTGAGCTGAATAAACTATTTAAGTTGAATATGGGAACAGCCAGTTATATTTAGAGGTGGAGCCTTTGGTCAGCTGAAGGACATGCAGCTAAAATCAGCTCCTTTGTGATAAATGTGCAGACACAGGGTCCCATGCTGAATGTCCTTTAGGGCATAACAGCTTCTGCTGGATACGTGACCAATTTTTGGAAAGAACCATGAACTTTCTCTCGTGCTCTTTCTATCTTGTTTGCAACTGACAGATGGCTTTCCGCAATGTAAGTGTTATTTTTGTTATTTTATCTCAGTTGCCTAGCAACCATTTGGCCCGAAGTTCTGGTGCTTTACCACCATGCCCCCTGCCTGTGGTCACTGGAAGAGGGACAAACACAGCAAGGGCCAGCGATTCTGTCTGCGCCTTGTTGAACACGGCTCCTCAGTTCACAGTCCTAGTAGAACAGAAAACACTGTAGGCAAATCCCTAGAAATGAGATTACTCACTTCCTTAGTGGGATGTTGGAGTCTCACTTCCTTAGCTGGATGTTGCAGTCTCACTTCCTTAGTGGGATGTTGGAGTCTCACTTCCTTAGTTGAATGTTGCAGTCTCACTTCCTTAGTTGGATGTTGCAGTCTCACTTCCTTAATGAGATGTTGCAGTCTCACTTCCTTAGTGGGATGTTGCAGTCTCACTTCCTTAGCTGGATGTTGCAGTCTCACTTCCTTAGTTGGATGTTGCAGTCTCACTTCCTTAGTGGGATGTTGCAGTCTCACTTCCTTAGTGGGATGTTGCAGTCTCACTTCCTTAGGTGGATGTTGCAGTCTCACTTCCTTAGTGGGATGTTGCAGTCTCACTTCCTTAGTTGGATGTTGCAGTCTCACTTCCTTAGTGGGATGTTGCAGTCTCACTTCCTTAGTGGGATGTTGCAGTCTCACTTCCTTAGGTGGATGTTGCAGTCTCACTTCCTTAGTGGGATGTTGCAGTCTCACTTCCTTAGTTGGATGTTGCAGTCTCAGTTCAATTCATACGATGAAGAGACACAGTTTACAAGGAAAAGCATAAATAAATAAATACAGCTGTGAAAGGATGCACTTTACAGAGCTGTCTGTCAGAAATGCAATGTATCCAAAATAAATCAGAGCAATTTCTCGATTGGAAAGGTTACCTATCAGAGCAGTTGACCTGGCCTGAGTAGGATGACTAGTTTTTCTCTGATTTCCCATAGACAAGGCTTTGGAATCACTGCTATCATGTGGTTTGTCTCACAAGGATACACATCTCACTCTGCCTCTGCTCCTAACTCCAAGATGTAAATTGTGCCACCCTGCTATGCTGGGTTAATGGTAACCTTTACATAATTACTCCCCAGAGAAGGCGGCTTTGCCTGTTATTGCTCCTGCACTAGTTATTCACTCCAAGAGCGTAAAGATATCATCTTACTGGGCTATCGCACTTTCGGTGCAAACACTTTAATGCAATGCTTCCATGTACCCACGACAGTCCACGTTTTCACCTCCTCCCAGTTCCCGATCAAAAATGTGGATTGTCTGACAGGGAGGTTGGAGGGAGTAAAAATGTGGACCGGCTGTGGGTCACCGTGGATAGGATTGGAAGACACTGCTGTAATGTGATCCAGTAGGAAAGCATCCAGTGATATGAGGTCAAGTTGGGGTGAATTCTGGTGTTGCCGGCTGTGAATTACCCATTGACATGAATCCTGACTGCTGACATGCATGCTGAGTTCATAAATTGATAGCAATCTATAGTTCGTGAAAGGCCTTTGAGTTTATGTTTTACAAAAACATTCTTTGTTTTACACTTTTTTGATCTATTACGTATCAGCATGAAATGATTCCATAATTTGAATCTACTTCTGTCTGATAGCTTCCAGTATATCATATTACGTGTAAAACCACAATATATGATCTCTAACTACAAGCTTATCCGATCCATCCATGTTAATCCACAGGTAGTGCTCAACAGTTACTGAGATTACCTTCTATGCCCTCCAGAAGTGAGACAGGACCACACTAGTAGAGTAGGATCTACACTGATTATGCAATTCGATACTGGTGGTGACATGATCTGCTGCAGCCTCTACCCAGCCTCATCCGATTTTGATTATTGTTTAAATTTATTAAAAATTTATTCTATATGTTAGTAGGTCAAAATTGTTAAAAAAAAAATCGGTATCTGAGTTCACAAATTCACAGTGATTCAATAACAAGCCTTGTCTGGGTTCTGGGACTAGCTACATTTTCCAACTGTTCATCTAAAACCGGAGTTAACAGACCAATGGGCTTCCGACAATCAGAGCAGACTCTTTTGATCTCCTAAAATAAAACAGATAGAAGCCAATAGAAGATATATTATTTTATCATTATAATGTTATAAGGTGTACATGTGTGAGTGAGTGGCGTGTGAGCGTGCCCTGCGATGGGCTACCATCCTGTCTCGTTCCCTGCTTTGCACCTGTAGCCTCCAGAACAGGCTCCCAATGGATGGATGGTGGGATGGATGGGTGGCTGGTACCAGGTAGGGCCCCCTTTATTTGGCACACCTAGCTAGTACTGGTTAGGACCCATTTTATTAGGTACTCATCTTTAGTACCAGGTCTGACCCACCTTATCAGGGAATGTCCACTCACAGAAGCCTTTCTGAGCACCGCTGCTGGGCAGCGCTGTTATTTCCCCGTTAAAGCTTTAACGAGGCCGGCCATTCTCCTCTGACCTCTTTCTTCAACACTGTATTTTTGCCCACAGAACTGCCACTGAGTGGATGTTTTGCTGTTCATCACTGTCCCCTGTTAACTCTAGACACTGTGTAATTCCCAGGAGGGTGGCTGCTTCTGAGATGTTGGGACAACTGTGTTTGGCTCCAACATTCACGCAGCATTCAGAGTCACTCAGATCACACTAGATCTTAGGCAGTCTTACTCTTAGCCACACAGCCAGTGAACCTCTTTACCCAGTTTTACTCCACTCTACCCGGCTCATGATTTCCTGTTTTGGGGAACGGCATGTTTGCATTTACATGTCTACACACAGGAAATGGAGGAAGGAAACTGAGCACCATTGCTTCTTAGCTCCTTGCATCTATAGACAGATATTTTGACATATTTCCATGTCCATCGCTCTTCCTGCGGGACATTCTGGCCCTTAGCGATGATGTCTAGCTGGCAGATGCCTGTCTACATGCAAGGCTGTTCTTTAATCTCAGCCAGAACAGGACTACATCCCTATGTCAGCTTTAAGGGGTTTCAATGAAGGTAACACTGAAGAAATCCGAAGAGCTAATTGCTATCCGCCTGCTCTCCGGACTGGCAGAACAAGGAGCCAAAACCCAATCTAGCTGATAATTGCAGAACCATCGCACACTGGCCAGGAATGTGAGAGGGAGCGATGTTCCACACGCTGTCAGCCACAGGGCAGAGCGAGCCTTACATTAATGCCTTTAGACACCTGACAGGCTCGCTGTGAGGAGCTCGCCAGTTGCCAAGCTCATTACACTGATTCCAGACCTGTGACAGGCATGCTATGTGATGATCATGGACATGTGACCGCATTGGCGCACTGACCAGGGGTGCTTTATGAACTGCTTTTGGTGCAGGTATTCGACAGGCTCCCCATCATGAGCTCAACACATCCAACGAGTGCAAAGCGAGGGCTGCTGACATATGACGGCCACTCCGTTTTGATCTCAGCCTTGCTATTATGAGACGTGATGCTTCATGCCCAGAGGAGTCAGCATTTAAAAAATATAAACAGATTGTTCAACTCACCTTCTTCTCTTTGGCCTGAGGCAGCAGGTCTCCGGTTTAACTCTGGGACAACCATGCTATTGCCGTCCTCCTTAAGTTCTGGAGCTCACACGCTCCTCAGACTCTCTGTGGCTGTCAGTATGGCACTCCTGGAAGCCCCAAATGCTCGGAAACTAGAAAGCGAGAGACTTTAGAACTCCCAAACCCAGCCTTCTGGAAGTCAGGAACAGCTCTGAGTTCACTTTACGCCTGGAGCAATGCGAGGCACACGATAGCACAATCTCACTTACAGCGGGAAGGAGGGCGTGCGGAACTACAGGGCTGTAAGTGCCGTTTTGCAGAACACACACTGCATGATTAACCCAATACAGCGAAACTCCAAAAGTTCATAAAATGCACGTAGACTTCCTCCGGAAAAAAAAAAATCCTTAATTAACCCATTGTAATGTGTCATCTCAACCTATAAAAAAGTGAAAGTCACTCCATGTCTAGCCAATAAGGCCGTGCCGTTCCAGTGGATGTGAGCTTCTCTTACAACGCGCATCAGCTAATGGCCCAGACCATGCTGGCCCATTTCACACGGAAAAGACAAAGTAGACAGGAACAACAGGCTGCTGGAAGTAGTTTAACCTTGGAGAGCATTCCACTTAACTTTCAAATGAAATGCATTTCATCTCAGTTCAGAAATGCCTGTGGGCATGTCTTCACACAGCATGGCTGATCCTGAACTGTAGTTAGAGATGAAAAAAGGACCAAGGTGTTGAGAGCTCCTCTGAACACGGCACCACAAGAAAGCAGGGGCAGCATCCCTTTGGGGTCCACTAACAAACTATCACTTGCCAAAATGCCTATAGGTCAGACAT
This sequence comes from Petrocephalus zakoni, assembly GCA_026774425.1. NCBI lineage: Eukaryota > Metazoa > Chordata > Actinopteri > Osteoglossiformes > Mormyridae > Petrocephalus > Petrocephalus zakoni. The sequence continues at coordinate 17,180,015 of JAODKN010000037.1, forward strand.
ACAAAGAGTTGCATGCTGGTCTAGGGGTGGCCTCGATTCTTGCCCCCTGTCCTGTACGTGTGGTTTCCCTCCAATGGACAGCCATCTTATTTAGGGTGTCCCTTTCTGGCTGCAGGCTCACAACAACCTCATAGTGGTTAAGCAAATGTCTGGTCATTTTGGAGTTTGGCTACGATTCCTGCCTGTGCAGATTATGACACAGCCGATGGTGTAGCATGCACTGCTATTATGATGCCATAAAGTGTTATTTAACACACCTACGAAACTGAAATTGATGTAAGTGACGGGGATACTTAACAGCCCATGAAATGAAGGGCCATATATATGGAGAAGAAATTTCATTTGCTGCACTGAGAAAAATAAAACACTTTCTCATAATCATAACTTTGTCTAGCATAATATTAACATCTGTTTAAATGGCCTGCATGTACACTATTATTATTATCATGCAATTCGCGCACTGATTCTTGTCTGAAAGAAATGCATACATAACAGACTGTAACCCTGTGATGGATAAGCAGTACAGATGGATGTGTGGATGGATGGATATTCTTAATTTAGACAATAAAGTCATGAAGGCAGCCCATCATTTTGTAGCCCAAATAAATAAATAAATGCTATTTTGTTGCCACTGCCAAATAAAAAGTGGAGAGCAATTACGGGAAAAATGACAAGATATGTAAGGTGTCCTTTTTAAACAGCCGGAACATGCCTGTCGCGATAAAAAAGGGTCGGCTGCCAGCCAATGACAGGGAAACGGAAATGATGGTCGGGAGAGTGATGGGCCGTAGCTAGAGACGCGGACGCTCTCCGCAGGATAAATCTGCAAAAAAAGGGAAAATAAACTCAGATGGTTCTGTCTCGCAGATTTTAGGACATATGCTGTATTTTATGTTTAGGATAATAATTAAATCGGCCAGCTTTGCGAAACGAAATGGGGTTATACCGCGAGTGAATTCCGCGTGTTCCTGGTGCTAACGTAGCTATAAAATACATCCCGGTAAAGTCTGGTGTCACCTGGTTAAGGAGGGGCGGTGCTCCCCGCTGAGCTCACTGACCCCTAAGTGGCCAGAAGAGTGTGTCCCACCAGGATCTGCCACTCACACAAAGGAGGAGGGCAGAGGGGCAGCCTCAATGAGAGCAAGTGGCTAACTTCTGTTTTACTCAGCTGAGAGTGAGCGTGTGAGTCTGAGAGTGTTGTGGGATATACACTCACCTAAAGGATTATTAGGAACACCATACTAATACGGTGTTTGACCCCCTCTTGCCTTCAGAACTGCCTTAATTCTACGTGGCATTGATTCAACAAGGTGCTGAAAGCATTCTTTAGAAATGTTGGCC
>JAODKN010000037.1:17205085-17218995 GCA_026774425.1 Petrocephalus zakoni
GGGGGCATTGCAGGGCGGTTAGGGGGCCATGAGGGGGCATTGCAGGGCGGTTATGGGGCCATGAGAGGGCATTGCAGGGCAGTTAGGCGGCCATGAGGGGGCATTGCAGGGCAGTTAGGGGGCCATGAGGGGGCATTGCAGGGCGGTTAGGGGGCCATGAGGGAGCACTGCCTGGCAGTTAGGGGGCTATGCGGGGGCATTGCAGGGCGGTTAGGGGGCTGCCAGGGAGCATTACGGGGCAGTGAGGGGACAGTGAGACAGGGTGCAGTCAGCCAGTTTCAGCAATATAACCTCCAGACCCCTGGGAACAAAAAAAGTGGCTGTTCCATCAGTTGAAAATGTGCAGGCATAGGTCTAGTTCTGGACCTCTGAGACTAATTGGATGTTCCCCTATGTGCAAGTCCTACTGGGGCCTTTGGGACACAGCAAGTTGAGCGAGAAAATAAATCATATGATTGTGAACTTAATTCAGCACAATAATGTTGTGAATGTGTTTGTCAGGCACCCAGCCAGCACACACACCCTGGTTGTTCCACCCTCCAGCCTGAAAACTTCTGTGCCCCTCCCTCGTCATCTCTCGTCACCTCTCTGGTCATCCCTGGCCAACTCCACGTAACAGCTAACCCTAACCCTCATCACTAATGGCTTCTGCTTCTTCTCAACTGTATTATTTTACTCATCATTTAATACAGGGCTCTTCAAATCTGGACCTCGATTCCAAATCCAGGCCTTGTTTTAGTTCTTCCAGATAGTTTGTTTAATAATTACTGATTCTGATTGGCTGGAGGCTTCACACCCGGTAAAGGAAAACTGGAAAATCAGCAGGGCTCGGCCCTTGAGGACCGTGATTTGAATAGCTCTGATTTAATAGATAGATAAACAGATGATAGGAGAGGGCAGTGTGTGGCTCAACAGGTTTGACCTCAGCTTCAGCAGACTAGTCACGTGTCCATGGGCCCTTAAGCCCCAGCTCCTTGGGGGTGGCTGCAGACGGCTGCCCTTCACTGCCGGTCTTTCCTACATGTGTGTCATAGAGGGCAAGACAGGTAGCAAAAAGAGAATTCCCCCATGGGAACAATAAAGTACCGTTATTATTAGGTAGAAGATATGCCTGTGGATAAACTATGATACGTTGCAGAGAAGTACAATAATGAGCAGTAAAATGTGCCTCCCTGATAGGTAACATTACGAGCTTGCTTGTGGATGGTGGGGTGCTCTGAGGTTAGCTCATATGCACAGTGAGTCACTGCGCACAGCACCTCCCGGGATTTTAACTCGGGATCGCCAGTGAGTATGCACTAATGTTACTATTGATTAGAGCAGATTTTATAGATTTTTGTGTCTGAGTTCACAGGTGAAATATGTGAGCCGTGGGAGGTGGAAGGGGTCGACTTTGGCTCCAAACTAAAACCAATTACCCATTTAATTAGACGCGGCCTGTGAAAATAAAGGTTATTTTTAATTCCCAGAATATCTTACAAGAACACCTTCACCCAGATATGAGGTGTCTATCGAACCATTGCCTGTCCTCCCCCTCATTCCCATCACTTTGGCGCGACTCCACCAGCTACGCTGCAGGATGTACAGTACAGTACTGTTTGTCATTACTGTAGAGTTTATTTGAAGCCAGTGTGATTTTTGTGTGAGTTTGCAGCACGTCCAAGGTCAATAACAGCCTCTCAGATCAATAAAGCCACTGAATAAATCCACTAAAAGTAAAGTATTTTTTTTCTTGAAATTGTTTTCTGAATAGTTTATAATTTACTATAATTAAATATAATTTACTTAATAATTTACTATGGCTGTGCCCTAACATGCATGTACCCCATTTCGAGTCTTTGGAAACTGGCAGATCCAGCCAGCTCCTGTTACTGGTTTGCCAGGTTTTTGCTTCCTTTATCATTTCTGACTATGCCGATCATAGAAAAAACTTCAAAAGTTTCCTATCACGTAAGGTTTTTGAGGAACGCCAATTTTGTTCATCACTGTAAAATTTTTAATACATGGGTTTTTCGCATAACACAAGTCATCAACATTTTGATTATAGAGCAACTAAGGGTTATCCTTTATGTGCAGATTAATGCTGACATATGAAATGTGCTCAGAATTTTGCTCTCACCCATAGTTTTTCAGTGGTCATTATTAGGCTATATTGATAGTATATAATCCCTTATGAAGAACATTTGGGCATATTTCAGAGTAATTTAGAATGAACGGTTTTATTTCTGAACATAGAGACTTTACAAAAGGGAGCAAAGTACTGCAAGTCTGTTTTGCCAGGGTTTGCAGGCTGTAACATGTTGAGGGTCCTGCTCTCTCACTGATGAAAATGAAAAATAGAAAAATGATATCAAGGAGTGGAGTCCCAGTCTGCTTTCTGACTTCTGTTGGACACTCAAGTGGGATGTTTCTGAGGCCAAGTACAGTAGAAAATCATATACTTTTAGATGAGTCACTTGCAACATGCTATAAATATACATACTACAAAATACTATAAATATACATATTGCGTAAGGTTTAATTGTGTGTCACTAAAAATGATAGGTATATTCTGTCTAGATATTTGAATTTAGCACGAGCAGTAATGTAAGAATCACCTATTTTGATTTGTGAAACAAAAAAGAAAACTTGTTGACCAGTGTATCCTTACTGGCTAATGTTTAAGATGCCAATTACCAACATGTCAAAGATATTCAGTTAGCATTGAGTTCCTGAGCAACTTACCAATTTCTCTGTCATCTATCTGCTATATACTTCCTGTCAGGTGATTGCTGGTATTAAGAAGCTCATTCGGAGTATGGTAATGTACCAGTCCCTACCTAAATGAAGGGGAACTATAAATAATAACTCCATTTAGCTGTTGCAAATCCATATCTTGTATATAAATGGTTTCAGCTTTCAGTGTAAATAATATTAATCAGACTGAGTTTGCGCAGTGGCGGGGGAATGCACACAGCTCCAGCGATGTGCGGTGCCTTCCTATTATGCCACTGACCGGCAGCACTTTATACCGCATTACGCTTATGAGCCGGGCTGTTTCCAGAATGCGCGCCAATCGCTTCGCTGTCCACATCATCGTGTGGCCCATCGAGTGTCTCTGTGGCTTTCCAGCATGAATGCCGGGGGTCGATATCCAAGATTATGTGTACCGGGAGCAGAGGCGACCCTTATCATCTCTTACACAATGCCATATATTTCAGGCAGAGTTATTTGTCGTAATTTGCCCTCACATTTACATGATATCTGCTTTGTCGTGCTAAATGCCACATAGCTGACGATAATTTGATTATGGTGGGTGTTTAGGTTGGATATTATGGTGCCTCCTGTCTAGGTGTGGTGTCAATGCACCTCCCCCCTGCACAGAACGCTGCCTGGCAGTTTGCAGCCGAGGCCCCGCAAACCACAGAGCGCTGCCTGGCAGTTGGCAGCCGAGGCCCCGCAAACCACAGAGCGCTGCCTGGCAGTTTGCAGCCGAGGCCCCGCAAACCACATCGTGCTGCCTGGCAGTTTGCAGCCGAGGCCCCGCAAACCACAGAGCGCTGCCTGGCAGTTTGCAGCCTAGGATCCACAAACCACAGAGCGCTGCCTGGCAGTTTGCAGCCCAGGCCCCGCAAACCACAGAGCGCTGCCTGGCAGTTTGCAGCCGAGGCCCAGCAAACCACAGAGCGCTGCCTGGCAGTTTGCAGACCAGGCCCCGCAAACCACAGAGCGCTGCCTGGCAGTTTGCAGCCAAGGCCCCGCAAACCACATCGTGCTGCCTGGCAGTTTGCAGCCAAGGCCCCGCAAACCACATCGTGATGCCTGGCAGTTTGCAGCCGAGGCCCCGCAAACCACAGAGCGCTGCCTGGCAGTTTGCAGCCGAGGCCCCGCAAACCCCATTTTAACCCACATGATTGTGGAGGTGTGTCTGTGCTGTAAAAGTCTGAGGGAGATTAGCATCTGTGTTCCACCTTGATTGCTTTCCAGAGTTTAAACATGAGCACCTCTGTATTCCTGGATCTCAGTTTGCTGGCTGGTGTGCTGTCCAGTTCTTGGTCCCTCTTGCTCTAGTGTTTTTCTCTGAAGACTCAGCACTGGGATACACATGCAAGCAGAAACTTTACAATGGAGAAGCATTCATATGTCTTACACCAGTTGATCTGTGTTGCTTATATTGTAAGATACCTTGTGCACGGACACATTTATGATATCAACTGAAACCCATTTACTATTTAAAGAACTGTAGACTACTTACCGAAGCTTATATGTTGTTTAGAATTTTGTACTGTAAACCTTAGGAGAGGACATAAATAAATGTAACAATATCTCCGTGGATAATTTTCAACATTAATCAAAATGACACCTGAGGCCCAAAGACACCGTTACCTCCTGAGATTCAGTCTGTGAGCAAAGTTTTTCCATAGGTCAGAAATGGCGAGTGTGTAAGAGGCCTAGGCAGCTGAAATGAGCATAAAATACCAGCTATTCCCTCCTCCTCCTCCTCCCGATCAATGGGAAGGGGGGTGTTTTCTTATCTTACACCCCTTCTTCCCCAACAATCAATAGCTCAATACTCACCGTCTGTGACATTCACGAGTGTCAGATCTGCTGGCACATCAGCCAAAGGTATCTCTAGTAGTTTTATCACATATCACCTCCTAAGGCTGTGAAGGCACGTGTCCCTATTCCTGGTGGACCACTTACGGGAAGGAAGCCCAGATACGAATACATTATTGGGTATGCCCACATCTCCTTCGGCCAAGTGTCTATCGATATGCATTGGGAGGTTAGTGATCTCAAAGCAGAATCGCAATTGCCCAAGCCCCAAACCCTCCCCATGCCAGGTCATCCCTCATCAAACTGGTGCTGAGCACTTCCTGGAACTGTCAGAAACAGAAGCTGCTCTGATATGAAAAGCCTTCATGTCTCCTGCCTCTGACAGGCACAGTGACATCAGCATCAACACAGGGATTTGGCAAATTGATCGAAGTCAAGCATCATCGGCTGGGAAAATTCTTCAGGGGAGAGTCACCTGGATGCTTTTATGAAACCGATTCGAGTTAAGTACCTCGGTTAAGGGTACGTCAGCAGGGAACCCTGTGGCATTTGGACCCTGCAGGTCCGGTTTCCAAGCCTTGCTTATGCTTTTTATAGATTTATTTTTGCCACTCCGCCTCTCGACAGAGGCACAGACTGGCTGTGAACGCGTACATGACGAGTAGCTAGCAGAATTTCAGCTTCGGCTTGACAAGGGCACCACGGAAACATCCTTCAAATATCTCTGCCTGTAAGGACTGCTGGTTCATGCATAATGCAGAATAATTGGGCCTGTAATTACGATGTAGCTTTTAAAAGCTGAGATGCACAGTGTCATTTATTTATTTATTTCTTTTCGTGAAACGCTGGCACTATCAAAACCAAGTTCTCAGCAGCCATGACAGAAAAATATTAAAACTTTAAACGCCAGAAACTTTTCATTACCTCTCAACTTTTTGATCTCGATTCTTTCTTTTCTTTTTTTTATTTCCTTGACTGTGCTTCTGTGCAATTGCCTCAAAATGCATCTTTTATCTGCAGCAACTTGAAATGTGACGGAAACCAGTTATTGTAAATTGTATTTTGATCTTTTATGCAATGTGCTGCTGAGATTTCCCAAAGGCCCCATGAACAGCCTAAGATTGCATATTGTTTGCCGACCTGCAGGTTGAATGTGCCTTTTGGCCTAACATCTGCCTGCTTAGTTAGATCCTCTGTATGGCATTACCAGAGAGCTCGGCTACATGCTGCATAACATTACAAACACACTCCATGGCCTGTACAGTGCAGCACATACTGTAAATGGATCAAAGGAGTGACTTTCCTCATTCTGCTTTCTCGGCATGTGAGGCATAAAGCAGTGGGGAAGGCCCGATCCAGTGTCCCCTGACCCCCCAAACACCCATACCCTCTCTCTAGCACAACACTGCACGATAATTCACTCACTCACTCACTCAATCAATCAATAATTATTTATATAGCACAGTATAAGCCACCTCCTCCCTCACCAGGGACTCTACGTCCTCCCTCACTGGGGAGTCTACATCCTCCCTCGCCTTGGACTCTACATCCTCCCTCGCCGGGGATTCTACATCCTCCCTCGCCGTGGACTATACATCCTCCCTCACCGGGGACTCTACCTCCACACTCACAGGGAACTCTACCTCCTACCTCACTGGGGACTCTAGCCCATACCTCAATGGAGACTCCGACCCCTACCTCACTGGGGACTCTATTGCCTACCTCACTGGGGACTCTATCGCCTACCTCACTGGGGACTCTACCTCCTCCCTCCCTGGGGACTCTGTCGCCTACCTCGCTGGGGACTCTACCTCCTCACTCACTGGGGACTCTACCTCCTCCCTCACTGGGGACTCTACCTCCTCCCTCACTGGGGACTCTATCGCCTACTTCACTGGGGACTCTAGCCCATACCTGAATGGAGACTCCAGCCTCTATCTCGCTGGTGACTCTCACCCCTACCTCACTGGGGACTCTAGTCCATTCCTCAGTGGAGTCTCTAACCCCTACCTCACAGGGGACTGTAGCCCCTACCTGAACTGAGACTTTAGCCCATATCTCACCAGAGGAAATAAACAAATAAAATAATTAATTGTAATACATATGCAAAATAATAAAATAACTGATTATTCTAGATTATTATTTGCAATGTGGAAAAGATACTATTTCAGCCTAGTTTTGAAAGTACTAAGACATTCAGTAGCTCTCAGGTTTTCTGGGAGAGAGTTCTAGAGTTTAGGACCATTCCCCCCTCTCTGCCACTTGTCCCTCTCCTGGCCTTGCCTCAAATTTCCCAGGTTGTCTCTAGAATTCAGCCGATGCACTGTTTTAATTATGCATTTCTAAACTACCCAGGATTGTTCACCCTTAAATCCACAAGGTGACTTTTCTACAGGGCCTTCTCCTATGTGTTCATTCATTTTTGCGAAACAGCAAAAAAACATCACAGTTAGCATAGGTAGCTGTTCTGTTGACCATGTGACTAACCATGTGCGTTATACATGTAAATAATGGTGATAAGCCTCGTTATTTATTCAAATCATCTTTAACCCATTTTAATCTTTTGCCTACGTTTTTCAGAAAACGTTCATGATGAAAAAGCAGTGAGTTGTGAATTGTACGAGAAATAAATCCAGTCATTATAAAGAACGCTTTTATTAGTGGATACTCCCCATTTCCTAGACTTGTTTTTATTTTTATTTATCTGTTTTGAATGTTCATTTCCATGTATTTTACTATTTTTTTAACAGTACATGGTTTTTTGTAATATTCTCTGGGTCTGCATAAATATTTAAAAAGCAGTTATGTAAAGTCATCATGTGTGATAATAGTGAAGAGACGAGGTGGCGTGTTATTTCCTGACGTGGGGCTGCCATCTGTGTGCCATGGAAGGACTGAATCTGTCTTTGTCTTTGACAGCCAGCTGGTTCCTTCATCATGACAGCGTCTGTTAGCACATGCAGCTAAGTAACAACTTCTACAGCCGTGCGGATCTGTCGCTTTCATTATATTCCGCTTTGTTCCGTGCGGCCGACAGGTGGGCTAACCAGCGGAAGCGTCAGCATTTTGATTGATCTTTACATGGGTGGCTCACGCCCAGCAGCCTCGCCTGTATCACCCATCCGTCATCTGCCTGCCCATCCTGGTCAGGGTCGTGAGGGGTGGGGGGGGGCAGCTGGATGCTAGCCAAGGCAGCATGGAGCAAAGGGCAGGAGTACCCCCTGCATGGGATGCCAGTCCATCACGGGACACATTCACGTGCACACGGACAAATTAGAGATGCCGATTAGTTTAATAGCATGTCTTTGGAATTCAGGCGTGAAGTGGAGTAACTGGAGGAAAGCCCAAAAAAAATCATAATCCAAAATCCAATTACTTGAGGAAAATAAGCCAAAAGATTAAATGAATTATATTATCATTAGATCATTGTATTGCCCGGGCAGTCACTGCACTCTTGTACTCCTGCTCTTAACGTGGTGTCCGGGACCTGATTTCCTAAACAGCTTCCTGTCATCTGCAGGACCGTTACAGAAACACAAATGATAATGATGCCCTTGACACACTCAGAAAGCATGACGGGCAAGACATCATTTCCGTGCCCAACTTTGGTCCTTAGATATGAGCCAGGCCTCTGGCCCTGTGCCAAGCTTCTTTGTGTCAAAGGACCTCAATACCCTATGTAATGGTTTTTAGTTTAATCATTTTAATAAGCTTAATTTTGATTTTAAATTGCTTGGGTCACCATACTGATTATCAGCAGTTGTTCTGTGTTTACCACAGACACCTCCCACTGTATTATGAACAAATCTGCATTAAGATTGAATGGGTCTCATTTTTTACGCACGGTTTTAATATTTGCTGAATATTTATTTTTCAAACAGGCGAATAACTCATCTACAGATAGTTTGCACCAAAAATACATATCATTAACCTTAACAAATACTGATTAGCTACATTTCAGCTGAATCGATGGACCCTTTCACCGGATGCTGAATCAATACTCTTCTCACGCGCGTGCACACCGACACACACACACGCAAATAAACTGTCACACGCCGAAAGTGCTGCCAGAATGATAATGAGTCATCATGCCCCTCTCTCCCGACACTCGCTCACTAGCTTTTGTGGGGCTGGGGTTCGGTGGGATTCTGTGAGGGGTGGGGGGTGGGTGAAGAGGTAAGGGGGTCTTCATGAGTGGAGACTGATGGTTCACCCTGGGAAGAACCTAAGAGTCCAACAGAAGTACAACTGGCTGCCATGCAAGACATGTGCAAGAATAAAACTTCCAGTTGGCCTCAGACTAATGGCTTAATTAGGCCACAGGAAGTTACAGATTAAGTTCATCTCGTAAGAAGTCAGTACACTTTTCTCGGTGGCAAAGGCAGCTAAGGAAAGATCCATGCTGGTTCAAACCAGGGAAGACACAAGAGTGAAGGGTAACCTTATTATTGATGAGCTGGAATGTAAACAGTACAAATGCTAATTTCACTGTACGATGCTGAAACATAGTTACGATTCCCCTTTTATCCACAGCCACCTGGCGAGCTCCCAGGGTACAGCTGAAAGCGTCGGCATATGTTTTGGTTCAGAATTTGTTTATTTACTGTTTATGGTAATCAAACATACCGTCTTTAGTTTAGTTTAGCTATATCCCTGTTAACTCAGCCCAGATATGGAGATAATTATGGTCAGCTGATTTGACCCAGTCTTGAAAGCTTGTCAAAGTACGGTGTCTGGAGGCACACGATACTATTATCTAAGAATATTTTATAAGACAGCTGAAAAAGAAGCACCTCGTTTAAAAATGTGGCCAAGTCTCCGGCAGATCAGTCAAAGGTCCAAACGGAGAACGTTCCATGACAGTGCTGAATCTCCGAGAGAATGGTCAACCTGCCAAAATTTCTAGAAGAACAAGGTGCAAAATAAACAAACCTCGAACAACATTCAGGGATCTTCCAGCCTCTGGCACTTCTCTTGAGGTCAGTTTTGAACACCGCACCAGGCAGAACAGCAGGAAAGAAGCTGTTCTTCATTAAGAAAAACAGGATTACTCATCTCTAACTCGCCAGAAACCATCTGTATGATCAGGAGTCCTATAACACCATTATTTGGACGAAAATGATGGTTTGAACCTCATAACAGTCAAGCATTGTGGCAATAATTTCATAGATTAGGGATGCTTTGCTGCCTCCGGACCTGAATGTCTTGCCATAGTTGGAAATATGAATTCAATAACAGGCAGTTCTACTGAAGAATGGCAGGTCATCTGTGTGTTAGCCGGGGCTGCAGGAAGACGACGCGTGGCGACGAGTCGTGATGCTGGAAGACCTGGGTGATCAGTCCAGCCCTGAAGCCCAAGGTGACGGCAGTGTGATTATGAAGCTACTGGAGCGGTTTGGTTTCAAAGACTGAATTTATTCAGTATGAGAGGGTTATAATTTTTTTCAGTTCAGGGTATAGACAGAATCAATCAGTAAAAGAATAAATAAATACTACAATTCGTGTCATTTTTTTCATCTGTCTTAATTTTGAATCACCTATTCCACTTCAGTTGATTATCTCTATATGTACTATATATTTCAATATGCAGTACTGTATCCCTAAACCATAGTACCAGTAAATGAATGTAAAATGTTTACTAATATAACCTGGCTGTGTTTGTAGGTCAGTGATAACAGCATACTACACTGTCACTGGAAGCGATGGACTATGGTGGGAAATAGGCGTTAGAAAGACACAACTTTCATGTTTTAGTTGCTTCCCTGCGCAGACCTGAGAGAAAGGCGACGGCTACTAGCTCTGTACTAAATGGCGACGACGTGGACTCGAAACGCAGCTGGCGGCGCGGTTCCTATAACTCGATTTGGGTGTCAGACAGAGGTCAGACAACAGCCCAGATTAGCTGATTAGCCAGCTTTGCTAGTATTGAAACAGTTCGAGATTCCCAGAGGAAACCAATAAAACTAGAAACGAGCGGGTAGAATTGGATCGCTGCAATTTTCTCTCGCCAACAAGGAAACAGAAGGAAGATGCAGCCATTTTTGCTGCCAGTTATTCAGACCTATCGCCTCAGAGCTGGGGGGGGGGGGGGGGGGCGCTGATATTGCCACAACAGACCCCAAGAAAAAGGCCAGTGACAGACATGCATGTGCTCAGGCGTCTCTGTGAGATTTGTGGCGCTATCTTAATATTCATTTAATGAAACTAACCTTGGCTAGACTGTCATGGCCTACACTTTGCTTCGGCCTGTCATTTTCAGCCATGCAGATCTATATGCATCACACACAGGTGTGAGGTCACCTGGCCGCCACAATCTCCCTGTCCAGAAATTAGTAGCATATTACGAGATGTTTGCGGCCACACCTGCAGTTATTGCCAAATGCTGATTTTAATGTAAATCGCACAGAAAAAAGAAATCGGGCCCATGAGAAAGACACTGGTCTACAGGGTGTTGCTCAGTATAGCTTCCAATGGATTTCATCCTGCCAAGAGAAGTAGGAAGGGCTGCTGTCCTCTGCAATCACGCAAATGCACTTTCCACGGAAGGGCTGGCGGTGTAGAATGTGCAGCTAATGGGACGGATGTCATGTAAGCAGCACAGGCAGCAAACTATGGCCGTTTCCGCAGTGGCGTTGCATCAGCATCAATGGCAGCATCGCTGGGGCGGTTACCAGTGTGTTTTTAAACAGTACATCGCTAGTTGTGTGTCATTATTCACCAACTAAATGCAGATAAACCCTCCCCATATAGTTACTGTTTTTTATTATTCTGTTGGCCATGTCATCGTTGAGCATTAGCATTAAAGCAGACATTCAATGAATCGACACATTAACACATTAACTGGGTTTCAGGTATTACAGCCTTTTGAAGCCGGATGGAAATAGGGATCCATCGAAAGGCGACATGATCTTTGAGGTGCCTAGTGTCACCTGCTTTATTTTTTGATTAGATTATACTAATATACTAAAGTAGATTATACTCTAAACTGACAGGTGGCACAGCGGCTGAGAAACTAGTTTAAAGATTAGCTGTATAGCATTCCCCTCCTGAATGCTGGCTGACTTGCCTAACTGTTTAAGATTTCTTTAAACATGAGCTAAAAACAAATGAAAGGGCTTGTGCCTTTTCAAAGGGTGCTAACTGTGTACATCTACACAAATCGCAAAAGAGCCCACATCCTCCACTTCACGCAGTCTTAAGCGACTCTCTATACATAGCAACAGTTTCTGGGGTAGCTGAAATCAGCGGCGCCCTTCAAATAAATGTCATCCCACCCACGTGGGGAAGAAAAACTTGCATGAGCCATAACAAATGTAAATGACACGACAAATGCCTATAAAATATACATAAAACACAAATACATATAAAGCTTGTTACACTTTATTCCAAAGAGTCCACAAGTAACCAAAACAATGTCCCTAAAATGTCGGAACTGACGGGCACACACAATTTTACACCCCATGGAAGGACACCATGTCACTTCAAGATTCAAAATTCACTTTATCCCCGTCGTTGCCACACACGCGTCCATCAATTTTGAATAACCGCCTCTCCTGTCGGACGCCCGAGGGTGCAGAGCCAATCACGGAAACGGGAGGAACAGGAAATGAGACAGGGTTACATCCTGGACAAGGCCCCGGTCACAGGAGAGCAGTCACATGTGCACTCTGGCGGAGAGGCTGACCTGGAGTCACCACTTCATTTGAATATGTCTGTGGAGGAGTCTAGCTGAATACAGGGGGTGCAGTGCTTATGCACTTTGAAAAACTAGGCAGAGCTACAAGTTTTACATAGGTTTGCTGTTTTAGCTGCCTAATATCAGCATAGCATAAAGGAAAATATTAATAATTTCTATCAGGGGTTGACCTTTTGTTCTTTGTTTACAAAATGGCACTTTGATAAGAAATAAATAAATAGCTAGGATTTATATTTTGTGCCAGAAAATCAATTGCTCACATTTCTGCTGAACTTGATGGGATAGGAAAATTAACTAGCAAGAATGAAGTAACCAATTAAATTAGGCGATGGTGAGGAATATTATATAAAATGTAATCGTTTTTTTCTGGGGGTGCGGTAATCCTGCGTCTCGTTTGCTTGCAAACAAGCCAATTCATAAAATGACCCGTGGATCTGTTGAAAATGGGATATCATTTTAGTGTGAGTTGGAGAGGAAATTAGCTGGTGTTTTGAGACAAAATGCAAAGATAACATCAGAAGGAAGTTTCCTGCAAGGAATCCCATCTTCAGCTTTTGTCTGAGCCATTGACCGGGACAGAGGTGATGCTTTTAAAATTATCAATGTGAAATGCAAAATTCACTCATTGTATTAATAAATTGCGTAGGGTATTTTGTACCTGTGTGGTTTGTCTATGCGTTATTTTTAAGAACAGGTGTACTACAATTAATATGAAACAATCCTCCAGGCTCTGGAAGAGACACCTGTAATTATTCCCACGATGGAGCTTCATCTCACTCTAGGCAGAGCAAGAGAGGCCTTGTTTATCTGTCTCAGTGGTTCTTAGGTCATCCAGGTAGGAGAAGCATCAGCACGAGCAGCAAGTCATGAACAGAGCTGCAGTCACCATGCATACGTCTCTGAAATGACAGTAAGAGGCACAATGGCTGACTGTACGCCTGTGTGAGCCGCTACAAATTGGCGATTTGATTTGTTTTGCGATACAGAGAGCGTGTGTGGGCCGAGCTATCCTGGGCATGCTGAATCCTTTAGACCGCCTTTAGAAGAGTCAGAAAATGGCAATCGACACCATTCTGCGCGTTACCCAGAAGTCCTTGAAGGACCTGCAGACTCTAGTTCTAATTAAGTGGTGCTCCTGAAGTCATATCCGCATGACTCTAGTCCCCCAAACACACTTATTAAGCAGATGGTCCTGAGAGTCATTTAAAATTTCACTCACTGGGAACTTGAAGGCAAAGCTCTGTTTCTCAATCAAAAAAAACCTCCACTTTATCTTCCCTCTCATCTGTTACCGGGGACGTCAACGATATCAGGTTTCGTGTGACGTCAAGAGCAAGCAAGCACCAGGCAAGCTGCTTTGGAAGTGCCATGAAGAGCCAGGTTTAGACAAAGAGGAGTGAAGGGCCTCCAATATTGTGTGTCTTGGTACCATGACATATATATCTAGGTTCAATATATCAATGTTCGTGTTGTGCATTCAGAGATGCTCCTATGCATACCGTGGTTGTAACGAGTGGTTGCCTTTCTATCAGCTCGAACCACTCTGGCCATTCTCCTCTGTATATGTATATATATATGTCCCTCTTTTGCTTTAATCCTTTGTGGCATAGATTCAACAAGGTATTGGAAACATTCCTCAGAGATATTGGTCCATATTGACCTGATAGCATCACGCAGT
>JAODKN010000037.1:17219095-17246155 GCA_026774425.1 Petrocephalus zakoni
GCCCGTCTGGCACCAACAACCATGCCACGTTCAAAGTCACTTAAATCACCTTTCTTCCCCATTCTGAAGCTCGGTTTTAACTGCAGCGGTTCGTCTTGACCATGTCAACATGCATGTCAAAATGCATTGAGTTGCCACTATGTGATTGGCTGATCGGTAATTTGCATCAATGAGCAGTTGGACAGGTGTGCCGGTGAGTGTGTGTGTGTGTGTGTGTGTGTGTGTGTATATATATATATATATATATAATGATTTTGTGCATAGCACAATGCGTGTCTCCTATCTTTTATCTTTTATAAAGATGTTGTTACATCTGCAATGTCAAATATAAAATATTTTTTTATAAATATATTCTAGATAACTTCTTTTCAGAGCAATACAGACTTGTCAGACTCCTGTACAGAGTTTGTCTAAAAGACCATCCATGCTGCTAGAATGCTGCGATTTGCCTGAAAGTTCTGAATGTACCACTGGATAATTAAGATAAAATGGGCAGCGGAAATCTCCAGGGACCACACTCCACACCATGACAACAAAATAATCGCTAGATCCTTCATGCTAAAAAAGAAGTTCTTGGTGGGCTTCATAACCATGCCGAATGTGGAACACATAAAAACGACCTCATCTGAATTCATCGCAAGCATGGAATTGATGCAGATGGTGCCTGTTACCTTCTCGACCTTCTGGAAGTGTGGCTCTGGGGAAGGAAAGTGATGAATATAAAGACATAGCTAACAACAGAACATTTAAGGTAAACGGTGTGCATAAATGCAAATATGACCATGTTCACGGTGTACTTCTGCCTTGTGCCCTGTGCTGCCTGGGATATGGATAAAATATGGATAATAGCGTAGCAATCCAGCATCCCGGTCCTTAGACTAGTGAGTCGGTGCAGTGTTTCCCATTCCCAAAGTCGGTCTGTTTTTTCTCCCTCCGACTTTCATCCCCGGGGACCGGATTTGGAAACGCCGCGTTAGACACATTGTTACACTCTCATCAACACCCCCAAAGCACCTTAAAATGCCTGCGCCAAAGCACCACGATCACTAATCCACAAAAACTCTTTCCGTTCATTTTCACAGAAGGCAGATTTAAGTGCACCAGATGTGAACTTCCAAAAATGTTGCTATGGAAACTGACGTGTCCTCATGCTGCTGCCTTAGCTGTTTGCTCATACATCGAAAATATGAAATAATAATTCTGGGGCTACTCATGTCATATACTGTACAATGCCCCCCCCCCTCTTAAAAATGAATGAAAGTAAAAGCTGAATGTGTTTTATTTATTGTGAAACTGTGGCATCATTTTATTTCTCTCTAAGCTATATTTTGCTAGATTTTGTACTGTATGCATCCAAAATCCAGTGGAAAGATTCTTGCTTTTTATGTCTGTTTTTTTGTGATACCTGCAAGGCGACTGCTCCGAAGGTATGTAGAGAGCTCTCAATCCAAAGTTTGAGGCCTTTGTTCTCACAAGCTTGACTTTAAAGCAACCCCACAGACTTGGCACCTTTGTGAAATGGTCTTCAGACCAGACCAAAGCCTCTCGCCATGGGGCTGTACAGGGATCAGAATTATAAGCCAAAGGGCAAAGGCACCAGCTGAAAGCTGATTGGCCCCTGAAGTGAAGGTCCCTGTCACTCAGCTATTCAAAACATATCATTGGCTCATATGTATGGCCTCTCTTCTGCCTCCAGTCACCCACCCCTGCACAGAAAGCATGTGATGTGAAAACAGAAAATTGTGATGAGAGGTGAATTAGCTTGTGACATAGTGGCTTTGTAAGGGTGACCAGGGAGTAGAAATGACAGACAGGTAGAATTCATCACCACTTGAAAAAGGCCATTGCTGGATTCAGGCACGCACCAAAGACACGTGCTACCCCATCCACTTCTGGGCTGGAGTACAGCCTTGCAAACATTTAATCAGGGCAATGTTAAGAGATACGCGTCACGCCTCCAGGTATAGACCACAATTACGATGGTGAGCCAGGCATCTATGGGTCTGTCTTGGCACTGGGGGCCTGTATGGTAGGAACTGCATAGCATGATGGGGAAAATATGTCAAAACGTGCCTATGCAAATTATATGGAAATATACTGAGAGCGTGCTCTTCCCAGTATGGTGGGTCACATGGTGCTTGCATGGCCACAGACTCGTCGGTTTTAAGGTTAGAGCACACATGTCCATCTTTCTTCATCGCGCGAGGTGCTCGCTGGACTGTTGAGGAAGGATTTGCACGCCAGGCTAGCATTCGGTCGTGTCCCCACACATCAGAGCTGCTGCCCTGACGCTGGCTAGCCAGCCTGCATTCGATCCTGGGCTGTTTATTTACAAACGGCGCACACCTCGCTGCCGCAGCGAGCAGGCGGCTAAAACACGGCCACGCCGTGACCTCCGCCTTAAAATATGCATGTTATAATTATTTATTCATCCTTTCATTTGGCTGACGCACCCCTGATCCAGGAAGGAAGGGAAAGCGGGCTGGCTAGGGCGTCCTGAGTGCTCGCCAGATACGGGCTCCTATTCAGTGCATATGAGATACAATCTCTCCCAGAAATTAAAGAGGCTACCTTTTATTATGGTAATCACGCCTGCCCGCACCTGCGCTCTCGGGAATGAGGCCGCTATTTAGCTTAGCATTAATAATCCATAGCCCCTGACTATTGAGCCAGATGACAAGGCCTTCAGGAGCAATGTGGTTTAACATGGTTTCACAGAGGCGGGAGAAGAAGAGAAGAACGGAGGCAATTCTGACCGTTTAAGGGTGATACGGGGCTTCCTGCTTTCAGGATTAGAAGCTGACTTTGCGCTGGGTCTTTCCCTTACGTCTTCCCCCAGACTGACTGCGGCAGCCTCGGCGGAACAACACGGCAGCCAGAGGGCAGAGGGAGCAGAATGGCAGCAGGTGTAGGTGTCTCGCTGTGCTCGGCTGGGACTTGGCCGTCACACCAGCAGTCGTAGGTGTTTCATTGAGCCCTGGGGATAAAAATCCTGAGTTTAGGCATGAATCAGCCATGATTAAAGTCATAATGTACACCTGTAAAAAACCAGAACAAGGGTGTAGGAAAGTGTCTGATATTCGGGGGAGGGGCACAGCTTTATTCACATACAAAGCTCTATGCATTGGGGGGGGGTGAATTAATCCAAATTACCAGCACAAACTACAAGGCCTGATATTTCCTTATCTGTTGTTGTGATCTACAGTTTCTACTTTCCAGTCTTTTTCAGGTGGGTAAGCATAGGAATACGTAATCATATTGATTATTGGCTACTTCGGTTTATAATAATTTAATAAAGAAGAATACTTTATATTGTGTTTCAAAGGTTTCATGATCTACTCTGAGAGGAAGCTTTAACCCCACACGGATATAAAACCATGCCTGTGGATCGCCACGTCTCTCAGGTTACGTACACTCTGTGACAGGAGAAACCTGTTTTGGGGTCTGTGAAATGCTATATATAAATTATTATTCCTGCACTGAATGAATAGAAAGTGAAACAGCTGATAGCTAATGTGATTCCCGTATCAGGTTTTTACTGTTACATTTACAGTATGGTGTTTCACCTAGAGCCTTAGGCTGGGCTATTGTTTCAGTCCCAGGAGGATTTATTCCTCTTTCCACAGAGATCCTCACCACTCTTATCTATTGACCCCCTGTCAATCTTTAAAACAAAGGACAAACATTTTGAATTTGAGTACTAACATGGAGGAATGGCAAGTATTAACAAGCAATATTTTATTGCTTTCAATGAAACGTGCTTAAGAAGGGCAGAAGGCAAAGCTTCGCTAGAGCAACATGTCCTTCTGGGTCTGATATCTAACAGAGCCTGTGACTCGCTGCAAACAGTATAACCCTTTACAACACGTCCCACATGTCTCATCTAATTCTTCCTTGGCCAGTAGGCCACCAACCTGCTGCCATTGCATCCTCTCCATGTGTTTCCCTCCATTTTTGCAATTATATATAAAATTAGAGTTAAATTTTCAATTAGACTGGGTAATTGCAGAGATTAGCTGTTTGATAGGCTGAAAGCAGAGCATGGGGTTAATGTTTTGCTCGTTTTTAATGATATGTGATGTCTGCAGCCTGAGCCGTCACGTCTTCTTGAGCGTGATTGATGTTGTAGCTGACAGTTTCAATACTGAGGCAGACTCACTGGCCCGATACCGATCTCCAACTGCCTGCCCTCAGAAAAGCTGCCCCCAGTCTGACCACCTATGCCGTGTCCCAGCGGACCCTGCTTTAGCACACATTTCTTACTGGCAGAGAAGTAGGTACCCTGGCTGTGCTATAATGCTCCCATGCAGGTACCTGGACACTGAAGTAGAGCACTTTCATTTATTTTTTACTAGTCTCTTTCCCCTCAGTCAGCAGTTTGATTAAATTGGTTGTGTGTCTGTTTTCATTTTTCACACCTGTTTAGTCCCCACTGCTGGTCACGTGACCCTTATACCAGGAAGCACTCAGTCCTGTGAATTGTGCTTTTTCTGCATCTTAGTTTTTTTTTACAGAATATTTTTAGTCTGCTTAGCACTTTCAGCTCTTTATTAGGCTGCAAAAGGTCACTGAACAATTTCAGCTACCAGACTTTGAATGACGGTAAGAGACCTGGGACTGGGTTGGGGGGGTGGCGGTTGGCCGTGAGCTGATTCCCACAGCAGCAGCCGATGCCGGTCACTGCTTACCGCCAGGTGGTCGACCTCACCCACGTTCACCTGTGCCATCCGGGGTGATCGAGGGACAGCTGTCTTTCCCTGAAGCCCTCAGTCCCGAGACGGTCTATCTGTGAGCCAGCTGTGGTTCCAGAGAACAAGACACGGAAAAAATCAGGCCGCGTTCCCTCGCAATTAAAAGCTGACATTCGACGATCTCAGCTGCAGGAGACCCTGCATGCATGCAGCTTCCATGAGGCACGAATTGCACCATCATCGTTCAAACTGAAATGGGAGGCGGCTGGAGGCTTGTGCCAGGTAACGGCATCTGAAAGGCTCGGGATTTACTTAGCAGACCACAGCGGTGACGGGAATTACTGGGTACGTCCCCTACAGAGAAGAAATAGACACTCAGCCTGACAGCCAACGATGCTAATGTGGCCATGTTTCTCTGTTACCAGCGTTGGGGGTAGGCTGGGGGGGGCTCCTGCCAGACAGCACTGCGCAGGCATAAAGGGCCGCACCCGTCCAAGCTGTCATACTCTGTGAATAAATAAATGCCTTTAAAAATATGAGAACCTTTTTTCTTTTTTTGTGTATTATTCTTAGATTTAAAAAAATTCCATTTACATTTTCCAGAGCCTAAAGAGTCCAGATACACTGTGTTTATATTGCATTCTGGCATAACCGTGGTTTGTTTGAAGGTGCATATTTTAATAAAACGTATATTCATCTGCTAAGTTTCTGTCTTTTTCTGAATCATAAATTCTTTGCTATTTCAAGAGTTTGCATAACAGTGCAGTGGGCGTCTGTTTGCACTGAAATTTCTGAATTATAACCCATTTCTCACCTCCATTTTCACCACAATGAGTTGAGATTGGCAGTTTGCTGCTTTCTTGATGCACAGAAGTTTCTGGAACTTTATAAATGTGGGAACAGCTGGGTTTGGACTCAAAGCAACATGGTTCTGGAGTGTGGCCAAATGTACATGAGACAAATGTGTGTTGTGGCGGGGTGGCAGGGGTTCGGAGGAGACCAGAATTCAGTCCTACAGGAAGTTTAATTTTCAACCCCACCAAATAATAATGACCATGTAGCATGATTACCATTTGAAGGCCAGCTGAGGGCCTTGATCACGACAAAATTAACAAGAGCGACGAGGGTACTTTGCGAAACGCCGCAATGTAAACATCAGTAACTCACAAAGCGTTATGAAGACAATACCAGCAAAGAAGCAGCCCTGTGAAGGCACCCATAAGAGACCAAAAGTATGAAACATTTATTGCAGAAATGCACAATACTGAGAGCAAAGATGCTGTTGATGCTATTTGCAGCTTGAGTTCTGATTTGAAGTTCAAGACACAAAGTACCTTTGAACTCTGAATGAGATATCAAAGGAATGAGCTCATTATTCAGATCAAAAGCAGAGAAGTCAGAAAATTGAAATTGAAGTTGAGCTTATTGATTGCGGCAGATAAAGGTGACGAGCCCCGCAACACATTTACAGATTGAAGACCCATCTACCACCACCTAGCACTACCTTTAAATACCCCACCACGGTCGCTAAGAGGAAACGGTTCAGCTAGTTTGAATTTTCATACTCATGGAATTCACTCTTTGTGTTTTAAACATATTTTCAAAATAAGGATCCCACTCTGGATTGGAACTGCAGCTCCCTAGAGTGTATGACCATCTAAATACATATTTGCAATTCTCCTAGACTGGAGAGATTGATCACTGTTTATGTAACATTATGTAGCATTATTGCTAACGATATGAATGATGCGAAGTTGCCTCTGTTCGGCTTCTGGTAGCCCATAATCCAGGTGACCTAATGAACCAGAGTATAAAATTAAAAATGCCTTCCAAGTCAGAACATCTGAGGTGATTAATCTTTTTCCAGTTCTTTGAGGCTATAATTGTATGCATTTGTCTGAGAAGTCAAGTATACTTAGCATGCGAAGGTCTGTTAGATTTCCGGACGCTCCCAGGGAACGTGTGATTAGAGGGAGCCTTTATAACCACCGGCGAGTATCCAATGAGAAGCGTCATGACGGCATGCAGCCGTTTCGTTACTCTAGCGATCGTGGTGAAGGAGTGAGGATGTTGGCAGGTGGTGCAGAATTTTCATTTTACATGTTATTTACATTATCGGAGGTGTATGAGAGAGATAAACAAAAAGAGAAAGAGAGAGAGAGAAGGGTAAGTAAGGCACAAAATGAAAGGCTTTTCATGGTTTTACACAGTGAATGTAGTGTTTTTTTGAGTACACCAAGAGTGACTCCATTGTGTATCAAAAGAACATGTTAACTTGTTTGATTGGATTTCAGGAGAGGATATACTATTTGAGAAGTCTCCATGGTCATTATACGGAAAAGCACAGTGTCAGACAGGCAACTCACTCTCCTCAGGCATTACCAGCACTATATGTCAGCCTTTGTTCAATTCCCAGGTACAGTCATTCATAACAACTGTATTATTGGCAAAGATGGACAACCACATTAGGTTAACAGCTTATGATAATGTTTAATATTAATACTGCACCAAGCATAATAGTGTTGAATAAACACACACACTGATGCCCTCTATGCACACAGAGTGAGCAGTGGCCTGGGATTAGGTGACTGGTCACATGCTCTGTGACTGCAGGTGAGCCAATAATCCCAGCTCCTGGTTGGATGGCGGGATACACAAAGTCAGCTGGTGCATTCTGGGAGTCACCTTAGGGGTGGTGCTGGTCAGGTTTGTTATACAAATGGGCTTCTTGGATTGAGAGTATTGTTATTTCAGTGTGTTCTGTGTTCGATCCGGCTCTTTATCTCTATATAATGCATTCTTACAATTTATTTATTTAGTTACTTACTTTGAACCTTACTTATTTATCTTAAATCCAACTGACAGTGATGCACAGAGTCAGCAGTGTTGGTGCATGCCAAGCCTGCTTTGAGGGTAGAAAAATTTGCTTGCAGCAAGAGATTTATCTGTCAGTGTTAAGTGGCCCCACAGAGAAAATGTGTGATTAAAAGGAAATTAAACGACACAATTACGCTGTTAAAATAAAATAAATTCCATGGATACCAACCATTAAGCTAAATTCCATAACAGTAATGTTTTTGCCTCCAGGAAGCCCTATCCTTCCTGGTAATGGTTCATTAAGCTTCATCTCTTTCAACTTTGTCAATTTCTCTTTTAAACTATGGTGAAAGGCTTCTCTCAGACATAATTGATATTAGGAATATGATAATGAAAATATTTATCAGCTAATACGGTCATTTATACATTTATACATTTAATCATTGGATGTGCCCTTCCATTGTTCTTAACAGTTAAGCAAACCATCCATCCATCCAACTTCTATCCACTGGAGTGGCTCATCCCAAACAGCACAGGGAACAAACCCAGGAATACACCAGGGGTGGGATGCCACTCTATCACAGGGCACATGCATATGGACACACTACAGTTCAGAGACATCACATTCCCTAACTGCATGCCTTTGTGCTTCAAGTGGAAACCAGAGTCATATTGAACTCAGAGTAAGGTTGTCACCTGACACAGGGAGCTTGGTTGTGCATTGCAGCATTGATCCAGAGGTCAGTTAAAACCCTGTTTCTGCCATATATAGCGGTTTACCTCCCATTACAGCTGCATGCCTGAAATCTGAGATTCTTTTGAATAAACGCTTTGACTGAGAGCTTTGACATAGCTAGCAATCAGCGAGCGTGGTGACTTTGCATCAGCATTGATAAACACCGAAACTCCCGCTCGTTTGATAAGGGGTGCTGTGACCTTTGTAACCAGGGAACAGACTCTTTTATTTCCGTCCATTTATATTTGGACCTGTCCTTAGTCCAGCTATGAACCTTAAAGCCATAAATGCCGACTGATTTGTATCTGTAGTAAACCCTCATTGACATCCCTCCACATGTAGCTCCAACGAGGTGGAAGAATCCGGAAGACTGTGGGGTCTGTGGGCTCATGGCGGATGTTTTCGTTTCTTAAATTAGACATCAAAAGAGGAGCGTCTGATGCCCCTCGGAATATTTCCTAGGAGAAAAAAATAAACCTAAACAGTTTTGCATAAGAAACAAAAGAGAAAAACATCAAAAAGCAAGCAATAATGGCGTACACATATAACTGTATCATTTATTATTTGTTTTCAATGCATTGCTTCAAATTGTGATCAGAACTGCTGCCATAGATCTGCATAGAGAAAAGAACACAGTCCTTGTGACTCCCGTATGACTCCCAAGAAATATATACAAGGCATTATCCTCTCAAGGTATGATTAATTATTTATTTTGTAGGTGGAATGTTAATATATGTGACTTGCATGGAAAAGACATTCATAATATAGGATTTATGAAAATTATTATGACATATATGAAGCATCTCCTCTGACTGATGTTATTGTTTCCATGTGGGATTTTGCATCTTTCACAGTCTTGGGTAGCATTTCTCCTAAACTGCTTAATTTCCCATGAAAAATCAGCCTCTTGAAGACGCAGCCAATACGCTGAAGTGCATGGCGTAGCCAAGATGAAAGACCAAAGGGGTCCCTTCATTCATTTTCAGACTTTGCTTATTGTCCAAAGAAAATGAGAGTCAGTGGAAAAAAAAACTTCAATTCAATGACACAACTGTGTATAAATATCCACTGCCAAGGTGTAGGGACCAGAGTGACAGGAAAACACAGATTTTGTTATTCCTAGACATGGTTTTGAATGTCCCCTGGCAATGCTACTTATGTGACATTACGGCTTTTCTGACCATGAATTAGGTTCACTGGTTCAATGCCTTTATTTACCACTGAACCCAAGCGGATTACCTTTGGGCCCACGCTAAACATATTGTACCTGTTCTCTCGGCTTGTCGATATCCGCGAGGCCAGCAGAACATGGTGTCTGCAGCTCTCCGCCGGGTTTGTGTTACGCAGCACCTACCATTAGCACCATTCCTCTACATTACACTGAGCCCTGATGCGACACCGTCTTTTGATTTGTTTGCTCAGTCTCCTGGGGCTCCGTCTTCGATCACTCGAGGTGTGAGAAGTTCCTCGGCTCTGATTGCCAGGCTAGTGACTCGTGACTTGCCCTTACGCACTTCTCGTTGAGTTACTTTTAGCGCCGAGGCTCCCCAGAGCGCTTAGCGCACTAATGCGATCGCCGGAAAGCACCCCGCTGTTAGCAGTATGGATGGGTCAACCGCGCAAATGGTCGCGGCGGAGTATCCATCTTGATTTTCCTCTCCGAGAGCCCAGCCACGCACTGACGCACTGAGCAATTACTGTCCAGCAATGCAGATGGAGCACCGGAGAACAAACTACTTAAGACGATGAGTTTCCATTAGCGGGACCTTCTACGGCGTGTGTGAGAGCTCCACCTCGCATCCTACTTAAGACGATGAGCTTCCATTAGCCAGCGTGTGAGGAATCTGCCTCCCAACGGGAGATGACGTGAGGAAGACCCATTAGCTGAGGAGTCCTGTTCCGTTGCTCTAATAGCATGGCCTAGGACAACCCTCACCCCCCCCCCTCACCTTGAGTGCCAGAGGGCCAGTGGAGGGATCATAGATCTCACCCATGCTGGGCTAGCCTTATATTGCTAATGTTCCTTTAGCCTTATATTGCTAATGTTCCTTTAGCACTAATGGATCCATTCCCCGAGCAAAGGGGGAGGGTCAATACTATGAGCACCGCAGGCACAGAAGAGGCTAACAGTAGCGGGTGTCTTCTGATTTATCTTCACCATAAAACTGGCTCCCCTCGCCCCCCAACAAAGACAGAGCAGCATGGCCTGCTTCGCTCTGGGCTTGAGCCTTTGGATCAGCGAGATTATATATCACCCTATGATTCTGCTTTGACTCCTATCTTCTGCAGTTATTAAATCTCAGTAGAACAATTTAGCCGGACACTCATCCTTTTTGCAGTTAGGGATGGAGAGGGAAAACAGGGAAATGCGGGGAGGGGGCTGGAGAAGGGTGTTTTTATTTTTCCCTTTTTAAACTTATTGAGGCAATTCTTCCCCCCATCTAGTTCCCAGTCCACTTGTGTTCAGTTACAGCCATGGCTTTTGGCTCGAGGTAGCTTTATTGCGGCCATAACTCCTGCAGATATCCATTGTAGTGATTACAAGCCAGCTATATAGCCCACACTTAAAGCCACTCAATATGCCCTTGTTGCTGCTGGTTATTTACTAAAAATACCAATAAGACACTGGTGAGAAACACGGGCCCCATGTAATCCACTAACTTCTCTTAGGGGGGAGGTAAAGAATGAAAATGGACCCCCGTGATTTTCACTTGTGTCCGGAGAAAAATGCATTTAGCGGGGGACGGGGTGACACTCTTCTGCTTTCGATGAAATCGGTCATAGGGTGAATTGATTGGTTGTTCTTTCTGCGACGGCACTTTTAAATAGGACACCAGCTTCTTTCTGAAGGTTTTATGCGAGGGATGGATGCACGCCCGGTTAAATAGTAAATAAAGCCCTCACTCTAATCTGTCATGCTAATAGACGTAATAATGGGGAGTCGTTCTTGAAACGGCAGAGGGATTAAATAAACTATTATGCCAAATTTAGTTACAAGACTGAAGGTTTTTGAGCAACCTGACACATGACTTAGGGTGATTTTGGGGGGTTTCTTCAACGACATACCCCTGTCCCCTCCCACCCCCACCTTCATCAGTGTCAATATGCCCTCAGTATTTTATTCTGGTTCTGTTCAGCCCACGTGGGTCTCCACAGACAGGTCTGTGTGTGTCCCTGAATGTAGGAGTCCACAGCTGCAAGCGTGTGTCATTCTCTCTGTGCCAATGTGTGATCCTCTGTCTGTAGTCATGTCTCTGTCTGTGTTTGCTGATTCTATCTGTCCAAGAAAATCACTTAAGGTATTCCTTTACCAATGTGTTTGCGCCCGTGTGGTCACAGGCTCCCTTTGTGGAGCCTGGCAGCTAATGGTGTCTTAGCGGCATTCAGAGGGTATCCTGATCCCACCCACCAGCATGCACGCTGATGCGATGCGCTCACAGATACACAATCCGTACCGGGAATCAAGCGTGCCCACTGTTGTTCGTGCGGGGAGGTCGCACGTCTAAGACACGCCGTGGACTCCGTGTCCCATAAATCAGTCCCAGTGTTGGCAGACGCCATCGCTAATGAAACGTGCCAATGTAAATGTGTCCCAGAGCGACGTGCTTTCCGTACTGGGCCCCCGTGCTGAGAATCCTGTGGAATATTTCTTTATTTTCACCGCTGGAACATGTCAGGAGGTTCGGCCAAGGGCAGATAGCTCTGCCTCAGTCGCTGATGTATTGGATTTCCAGCAGGTCGATGGTGCTTCTCCTGTTGCTCGGCTTTGGTTAATCAGTAACTCACACCTGCTGTCCATCACTGTCCATGGCTGTCGGTCTCCCACTGTGTCGCAGAGACGGACCCTCCGTTGCCGGGGGGCCAGGGGGCTATACTCTGCACGTTATACTATACTCTGGCTTCTCCACTGGGGGCCGGAGACCTGCTTCCTTTTGTGGCATGACTACCTACTACACAGCCAATGAAGCACCTCTGTTCCTTAGAAACATAACAGTGCAACGTTTTGGGATGATTGAGTAGTACAGTAGCTTATAATTCCATGTGTGCTTTAAGATTTGACTTTTAATCTTAAAAATTATAGCCAGAGTGTAATGGGAATTTTTAAAGGTAATGTGCATTTACTAATGCATCCATTTTTTGCGGGCTGCTATGCAGTTATTAACTGACCGTATTTATCTAAAAAAAGATGCATTGCTGCTCCCTGTCTTCCTCTTGCAGGCAGTGTGTGCAGCCAGCTTTCCTATCTCCTTATAGCCAGGTGGCCCTTCCTCCTCTAACTGGGAGGCCTGCTATTGTCCGGCCAGCTCGGGGCCTTGCCCGCCTCCACCCGGCGATATCGAGCACAATAGCGCGTGTTCGCAGCTCAAATGTCACCGTCAATACCTCCAGCCTGACCTTTCTGCTGTTTGCGTTACCTTTGGCGGGGCGTCACGGAGAGCCCCGAGGGGGGATACGGCGAGTGCGGGGACAGGGATCGGGGCCCCGGAGGAAGCAGCCAGCGGGGCCCACCTCTCCGCCATCTCCGATGTGGGTTGAGAGGGGTGACCAGCGGAAATGCAAGCGTGCCGTGCCGTTTTAGATGCTTGCTTCTCCTTCCTGTCACATTGCATTATTTATTTGCAGCCCATTTATTTCCCGAACAAGCTGCACACCTTACATTTCCCCCCATCAGTTGTTTATATAAGCAGAGGGTGTTTCTGGGGGCGGAGCCAACTGACCTCTATAAAGGTAGCGTGTCCTGGTAATTGATGTCAGGGAGAAGATGAGCTGGTCCTCCCAGGGGTGTATACAGGGGCGGGACCACAGGAGCTCTGGCCCAAGCTGGAATATGATTGGCCCCTGAATTGCTTCTTTCCCTGTCATTCACTGTTTCAAAGCATATCATTGGGTAATAATTGGGTAGAATTGCCCCAGCGTCCTCCACACAAAGGTGCTGCTTGTGCTAAGTGGAGCCTCTTTACCTTGAATCCCCATCACTGTAAAAAACAGGAGGTTTCATCCTCCTGTGCTTTGCGTATTGAGAGCTTTTCAGGGTGGGGGGTTATTGAACTGCCAAATGCCACACACTTTGAGAGCAGCGGCTCCAGTTAAAAATACCCCAGCTGGCTTTGTTGTGTGACTGGGGGTCCCTGCACTCCCAGCCTCATCCGCTGACCCCTCAAGCTGCCATCTCCCGTTCTCTGAGACAAACCTTTGTTTTTTTTTTTAGCCAGCTAAATGCCCTGGGTCTGTGACATTTAAGGCGCTGTGCAGAGTCTAATTACATGAAATGTCAGCGCATTAAACATGCACACCCATAAAAGAATCTCATTAGTTTTTCGATTCCTGCAATTCCATGAAGTAAAATGTAAGTTGTATCTTTATTAGAACTTATTTACTTAGCATTCAACCTCTATTCAGGAAAAAAAAATCTGTATTAAAAATACTCTTTTCCCATTTAAAGTGCCTAAACCACCTACTACACTGGGCATCAGTCTGACCCCTGTCAACATTTCACATTGTGATACACATAGTGATTAACCTCCTTAACTGTCAGTGAAATGTGTGCGCTTCTCTCCTTGCCCGATGGATATGAACTCCAAAGCAGTACGTGGGTTGGTCTTTACCTATGCCTCTAGCACTGTGGGTCACTTATGTATAAATCCAGCTTTCATGTGTGTAGATCATCCTAAATGATATGTCTTTCATGTTTATTTCTGCTTATAGGCCATTTACATTTTCACCCATTTCAATTGTCTATAAATATCTTGATGCAAATAAAGAGCTTTCCCTGGCTTCTACTTGTAGAGGGCTGACTGACAGAGACTCTGAAACGAACTCCAGGGAACTGACAGTTAATAAAGTGCTATGGCGGTATCCAGATGCGGATCGTGTCAGAGAGGAGCTGGTTTCTAAGATGATTCTGAAGATCCTCACTGTGTGCTCTCTTCAGAGCAGGAATCTGCCACGTCCCAGCATTCCTCTGACAAATCCTATGGGACACTCATCCCAGCCTCAATGGAAGGGACACGGAAATCTAAGGGCGGGAATGTGGAAGGAATATGGAAGGGCCGGTGATCTCATCTCTGGGGCTTATTCTCAGCTTGTGGTATAATAATGATATTACAGACATTTTCTACTGACTTTGTGACCTCCCAGATTAATCAGGGACACATTTGAAACTTCAGGGTATGACCAGCCAGTAGGTGATGTGCAGTCCCGCCTCAGATTGTCTTTCATCGGGGCATCTGCAATTTTGTCCAACAACCACAACCATCAAATGATACAACATCATCTCTGGGGCGAGTTGTTTGAAGAATCCGGATAGCTAAATAGATGATCTCTGGATTACGGTGAAGCCGAGGATCGCCTGATGTTTGGCCCTGTTTTTGTGGCCTGGTTACTTACAGTTACCCAGCTAGCTATGTTCGATGATGATGGGTTAAACACAGATTTGCATCTCAAAGGATAACGTCTGTCATGTTTGTTAGTCATTTGGGTTGGATGATAATAAATTTCTGCTTCCTGAGAGGTCAGGGGACCTGAGAGCTCAGGGCCACACTCGCCAAGTAGGGCTCTGTAGTGATTCTGGGGCCCAAAACTTTCAAGTGCACGCCTCATATGGAATCCCACTTTTAAGCAAGGTACTTCAAATGAATCACTTCAGCTGAACTATCTAGCCGTATAAATGTTTAAATTTGTAACTTATGAATGTGTTGCGGACAGAAAGCAAATGGATGTGAAACAGATGAATTATGTAAGTTTCCCTGGATAAAGGCATTTTCCAGATGAATAAATATCAACGTTCAGATCTGTAGCCCTGGCTAACCCCACCTGACCCACTTCTGTTCTGGACGTTAGCTTTTGCTCCAAATCAAGGCAAGGTGAGCGGAGCCTGATTGGACGGCGCTTTGATCTCTCGCTGTGCTTTAAGGGGGACCATTCTGCTTTAATTTATGCTGCATTATTGCTGAGGGAATATGAGATACTAAAGGATTTTTTTTTTTAACTTGGGTCTCCAGCTTAGGCTCCATTGTTTTGCGAGTCAGAAGTTTCATAGCCGCATGGTCACAGGGCATGCTGGGAAAACCTGTTTTAGCTTCACAGACCTTTGGCCGTGTCTTAAAGGGTGGAACGTCCTCATGATCCACTCCCCTGGATTTCTTCTAAGGGTTCCCGCACTGTGCCACTGGCACTGTTCTTGGCATGGCCAGTCTTTGGCATTTCCTTGCTGTTTGAAGTCTAGCTTTGATTGGCTGGGAGCTGCCGTAGAGCCCCTAATTGAAGTGAATGCCCTGGTTCTACCTCGCCGTCCAACCCGGCACCATCAGCTGGGGGGATGTGGAGGTGCGATTCTGGTTCACCAATACGGCTCTGTACAGTAGATTTGGCTGTTTTTCTGTCAGGCCACTGGTTTTGTAAAAGTCCTCCATTCGTTTGCAGGGGTCATGGAGTATTTGTGAAATCGGAACACTGAGAGCAAATGTAATAGTCTGACATTTACAATCACTGGAGGATTTTCCACCAAACCAGATAATGACTCTGTTTAGTTGGCTGACTTTAAATATGTTTAAAGGTTAGGGTAATTCCAGGAAAAAAGACAGAAAAAACACTGTATTAACACTGACAGGACTTTCCTGAGCGAATGTGTGCCTGTATCCATTATTACCTTTATAGGGGCCATCTGACACAGAGACCTGACATCCGGGTGTGTTTGGACTTTATTGATTCCTCCCTTACTGGGGGGGGGGGATTAAGAGCTTACAAAATTACACTAAGGAAAGTGGTATAAACATGTTATATAAATAGGTACAAAAAGGTATATTAACAGTTTGGACCAGATATATACAATTACTTACAATATTTTGCGATGTTATTTGTCGTGACAAGAAAGCAGTGCATTAGTAAATGTTATGTTGTTCCTTCATACAATACTGTTGGTATTATGAATATTATAAAGTGGATCCAGTACACGGTTTTTACCAGGGGTGAGGAAAACCCAGGCTGGGATAAAAGAAGCAGTGAGTCTGTACATGCACCCCACCCACCCCTGGAGAGCTCACAGGTCACTTGGTAGCTGGTCTAACATACCTAGCTTGCTTATTTCTCTAGGCGTGTCATCGGACTCCATGACTTCAGATCAGCTCACTTTATTTGCGACACCTCTTGACACTTGGTAAGTGTGGGTGGGTGAGAAACGTAGTAATGTAACAGCAGCAAGGAGGTGATGCCAATATGATGCGGAAAATGATAATGAACTGCCCTGTGATAAACAACAGTGCACAAATTAGCACAAACAAATACAATGAGTGGCCATATGAATATAAGTAAGGATGTGGATGGTGGTGGATAATAGCAGGAGTCCCAATAGAGACTTTGTGCCCCATAAAAGCATACAGTATCATATTGGGCCACTCAGACCAGTTTTCCCAATTATTTTAGGGCCCCTCTCACTCGGGAGATCATCCTAATTTTCTTCCAGGGAGTGGCATCCCTGTATACCGATGACAGAATGAGATCATTGACCAGAGTTTCCTGCATACTGACAGTCCGGTGGAAGAAATCATTCAAAATCTGCTGCATCTTGGCCCCATATCGTGCTGCTGCCTGCCGGCCTGGCTCCCGGTAGCTGCATGAACCGGGGAAACTAAACTACTACCTACTGACTATGTTAGATATGCTTAGAATCTTTTTCTTTTTCATGATCCTTTACGTTGGTCTCTGGCGTGCAGCTGGAGATCCCTATAACCGTCCCTGTCTCGCAAAAAATTTCAGAATCAAAGTATCACTAA
The DNA here is from genome assembly GCA_026774425.1 of Petrocephalus zakoni. Taxonomy (NCBI): domain Eukaryota; kingdom Metazoa; phylum Chordata; class Actinopteri; order Osteoglossiformes; family Mormyridae; genus Petrocephalus; species Petrocephalus zakoni. The sequence goes on from JAODKN010000037.1 coordinate 17,236,111, forward strand.
ACTTCTGTGTCCGCGGACAACCCCCCTCTCTGCGCTCGCTGCAAAGTCCGTCTGCACGCCTTGAACGACCTTCCCCTCAAGCTCAGACACGGTAATTGATATTGCCTGCGACATGCTCTGTACCACATGACCAAGCATTAAAGGCAGGGCCACCACTAGAGATTTTGGACCCTATGAAAGCATATAATATCGGGCCCACAACCCAGATCAATCCAATTATGTTCCAAATTTTTTAGGACCCCTGTCACTCAGGAATGGGAGGACTGGGAATCATCCTAAGTTTATCCCCTGATTGTCTCACTTGGCAGGCCAGCCACTGCCTTATTCCTCCTCTGTCTCAATCACTTTCCTCTCCAGTACCTTCAGTCCATCCCTCTGATATCATTAACTATGGCCACTGCCCCCTGTGATGTCACCATCTCCTGCTATGTAGAGTACCCCATGGTCCTCCGGTCAGCCTTCAAGGGCCACAACCCAGTGACGGGGTGAAGCACCACAGACTCAGTATGAGGTCTGGAGGATGGAGAATGTCCTCGGTAACACAGCCCAATCTGCTGCAGTGTGCCCTGAGCTGACACCCATGTTGCTGGGAAATTTCCCGTCAGCCTGAGATGAATCTGCTCTTCTCTGGCACGTGCGACTTTCCAGTGGGGGTCATTCCCATTTGTTTTTCTCTTCCATGTCCGACGTCCTTCCCTTTGTCTTGATGGCCCCAAACTCAACCCGCGCTGGCCCTTCAGAGGCACTGGGGCTAATTTGTTACTTTTAGAGTTTGTTTGTTTAGCAAGCAGACGGGCCAATGCATCACATCTGACACCCAGAGGCTGGCTGGCCGTGCCCTGCGATGTTTTTTCCTGCTCATCTGGGAACAGGAAACAGAGCAAGCTGCTTATGAGGAGAGGTATAATACCTTGGCCAACAGTGGCTTTAAGTTTTAACCTCATTCACACAGTAAGGCAGTAACAGGCAAAGCTGCTTCAACAGCAACCAGCGACCTCCACAAACTGCTCAGCTGCTCACAATAACATCGACACCACTGCATTCTTTCATTTCACTTTTATTATTTTTTTTTATTTTGGGAATGACAGGCTGTATAAAGAAGTTTGTCTTAAAATACACCCATCTCCCACCAGTGGAAATGAGTGTACTATTGCACAAAGCCAGCTGCAATGCCAGTGAAATTATTTGCATTTCGCTTTCAGAATTGGGTCTGGGTAGTAATATCCTTACTGCCTACACTGGGAAAATGCAGGTGATTGAAAACTGTCTGCCGTAATTCAGGCCCCGTCCCGGTGAGTCATTACGGAATTCACATCTACACATCATGCCCCGGGAATGAGTGTGGATATTGTATTTTTTATCTGTATGCAGACAATCCATGATGATTCGGATCCCTGTTGCAAATGCGGCAGATGTTGCTGTGAAGCAGAATTGCATTTTAAGGTGTTAGACCCCGTGGACGTTTCCAAATGACTTTTCTTGGACAATCCCATGCCATGACTGAGATAAGAGGTGGTCTAGAGGAGGGGCAGTCCAAATGTCCATCCATATTCGAAATACTTATTCTGGTCAGGGTTACTGTGAGCCTGGGGTCTGTCCCAGGCAGCAAAGGGCACATGGCTGGGGACACATTCTACGGGACGCCAGCCCAAAGCGGGGCAGAGAAACACACACACACACACAGACAAATACACAAACTCATGTACCAGTCTTAACCATAATTAACCATATAAAATACAATGCAGCATTTTTTAGTTTATTTGACTAAAGTCACAGATTTTTGTAAAACTGAGTTTCCTCTTATGGGACCAAAAAATATTATGATCCGCACACCATCAAAATAACATTTGGTCCCCACAATGTAATATATAGGTTTGAAGCGTAAATATATTCATAATTTCCTTGGATGTTCTGATGGCATTTTAAAGCATGCTATAGGTATGCTTTTCTGAGTGAGGAAATATCCAGCGCTGGCATCTCCACCCTCAGCCTCTGACGCTTTAGCTGCATGGCCACCAGCTCGCTGGCATCTCCACCCTCAGCCTCTGACGCTTTAGCCTCATGGCCACCAGCTCGCTGGCATCTCCACCCTCAGCATCTGACGCTTTAGCTGCATGGCCACCAGCTCGCTGGCATCTCCACCCTCAGCATCTGACGCTTTAGCTGCATGGCCACCAGCTCACTGGCATCTCCACCCTCAGCCTCTGACGCTTTAGCTGCATGGCCACCAGCTCGCTGGCATCTCCACCTTCAGCATCTGACGCTTTAGCCTCATGGCCCCCAGCTGCTGCCCCCTGCCTGCCCTTTTTAGCAGCTGACCCCGAGGCTGAGAAGTTCAATCTGAAAATGTCACGGCCAAAGTGTGGGGTTTTTTAAAAGCATTTGGCACCTTACTTGTATGACGTTGTTCTCAAACCTTCACATTCTTGCGGTCGGTGCGTGGTCTCTGTTATGCACGTTGTATTTGGGTTACGTGTAGCATCTAGGCCACTATAATACATCCCTGCAGCGGCATTTAGAGTGTGAGGGATGAAGGCTCGTTTTGTAAGTAAGAATGCTCTAACATAAATGAATTACGCTCTTTTCAAAAGGGGATGTTGGGAAAATAAAACGGAGGAGAATTCAGGTATGGATCTGGTGTACTTGTACAGCAGCGTGCTTCTCTTTGCTATGCATATGCTGAGTGGGCCGGCCTTGTTTCCATGGAGATGGCTCCATCTGTGGAGGTGGACCGAGCCAGACCAGATCGGAATATTTCCCAGGCCAAAGCACGACCCCGCCTCTGGGCGTCTGGGGGGCGTGTCCACCAAGGTGCCAGGTGTTCGCGGGAGGCCGTTGATCCCCGATTCCTCCAGGAGGCCAACTGCATTGTCTTCTTCTATAAAACCTTAAACACCTCAGACCAAAGTAAATTTTAAAAGGATAAACTTAAAAGGTCACAGACTGTGCAATGGAAAGAAATGGCGAGCCTGACCCCAGAGAGTGCGGTCTCAGGGAAGCTGCCCAGGGCACTGTTCTGAAGGTCCCGGCATGTCAAAGGCTTGCACAGCTTAACGCGTATAACACTTTGGGAGTAGAGCTGCATTTTAGGCCTTGGAGAGGGTTCAAGAAAACTCCTTTATACTACAGCTACATCTCATCGAAGGGGTGCAATACATCCCCCTATCTGAACGGCCTCCAGGGATCAAATTCGACAGCAGGTCACATGGCTTCCCCGATATGATGTGTCACATGACGATAATGATGGGCCTCCGATGACATTAGGCTCCCCTTCATTTTTCAGTGGCACGCTCACTATTTTAAGCTCTAGACACAGACAGTACAGTGACCATGACGAGAGATCATGGTAACTCTAAGCAACATTATGATAGCCCTACAGACTTGAGTGGAACCCTTAATCCCATACTCTTCCTGGGTCTCAATCAGCTGACTCTGGTCCCTGACCTGCACTTATACAGTGCACTGTACATCCCTTTGGACAAAGGGAAATAACTAAATGTCAATGATCACTTTCAAAAACAGTGGTCTGGCCCTGCCAGACAGCAACTTCTATCAGGCAGTTAAGTAGGCCTGACGGGGAATCGCATCACATAACTGCTGCGGCCCATAGTATGGAAAACCCAAAAAAAGGAAAGGAAAAGTCTCAGCGTAAATGCTGAACGTGTGACATAAGGCCAGCAGGCCACTGGCTGCAAGCCTCTGACAATCAGGACGCTGTTTCGGGGGGTGTGAGCGGGGGGCGCGGGCCTGGCATGCTGACGCACTTCAATTGGGCCGTGGCACGGTGCTATCCTGGGCGCTCAAAGGCAGCGGCTGGCCTTCAAAGGGCCCGTCTGAGCTGGGACCTCGGTCATATGAGCCTCATCTCCCAAATCAAATTAGCCGTTGAGTGGCTGCGCAGCCAGACATGAAAACATCACATGCTCTGCCTCCAAATATCAGAGCACGCCGCTCTCTGCTAGGCACTCTCAAAACATGTCACTTGCTTCCTTTGATTGTAGAGCATCTGAAAAGACTCAGATGGGACTGGGCTTGCCTGACAGCCTAATCCAAATGATCAGGCTTAACCGTGGCTCTCACGCTGCTTGTTTATCTATTCCATCCTCCATTGGCATGCCCCCCGCACCCCCCACCGCCACCACATTTACTTCGCCCAATTTCTCCTAGACCAGCTTCTGATCCCCATCCTTCCCAGCCATGGCTGTTGCTCTCTGACACAGCAATGCTGCTCTGCCCCACCAGGGGGAGCACTTCCCCTGGCCTGAGTGCTCCTCATCTGGCCATCTCCCAGTAGCAACATTTGAGGTTCATCTTATGAAAATACACTTCTCACGCTCTCAGAAAGGGGGGCTGTTTTCTTGCCAATTCCTTAGCGCCCTAATTGGATTCGGAGTGAGATTTTCAGCTGGATCTGCGTAAAGAATGTTTTTGTATTCGGCGATACTCTAATACTAAGTTTATTTCATTAAATTTTGTCTTAAGATGCACTCGTGACGAGATTCAATTTTAATTCCCATTCCATTCACAGCCAATTACAGCCTCATAGTTAATGATGGCTTCCCATGGGGTGGAGCTCGCTGCCCTCTGGCAGAGGAGAAATGCTGATATTAGGGGAAAAGTTCAGATACTGTGCATGCCAGCTGGTTTCTTTGCAATTAGGTTGGTGGGTCAAGCTTTGGTTTAAGTCCAGGGCTCTGCATGAAGATGACAAGGTGATTAAAACAAAGGGTCCATTTGTGGCTCTCTTTTCCTCAGGTACTCTAATGGAAGTGGTACCAGGCAGCCTAGGGCCACATGAAAAGCCGCAGAGATGCTGGAATTGCGTGGAAATGTGAGACACGGCGGGCAGCCACAGTGCCGACGCAAGGCCACAATCACTCTGCTAACAGCATTCATAGACGGCTCAGTTAGGCCCAGGAGATGCTGGGCCAGGTGCTTTTGCCCTTAATAGGGCACCTGAAAAGCGAAGAATGGATGGTGGAGGAGATCTGAGCTCACGGTGAAAGCAGGCGGCAGAGGGTGGCCCCTTGATGGACGTCCTCCAACGAGCCGATCAACCTAGCGGGGATAGAGATAGCTGGATGTGGAAGGCACTGCGAGATCTCCATCTTCCCTCCAGGATAGCCTGTTCCTTTCCGTTTGTGCCTTCCGTAACCAGCATGTGAGCATTGTGTAAATCATCAGTCCGCTGGCAATCAATAACCCACCTTCCACTGTTATCCTGAGCTCTGTCTTAGATTCATTGGACTTTAAACAGGGGGTCACAAACTCAAATTGCATGGTATTCCCCCAAGGGGGCCACGTGAGAAATCAGACACACACACACACACACACAGATTCGCGTACCTGTTTAAATGGGGACCTTCCATTTATTTCTATGGAAAAAACCATAATCCCAGTCACGACCCCCTTAAGCCCAACCTAGCCCTAACCTTAACCATAAGTAACCAACCCATATACAAGACTTTTGGCATTTTTACTTTTTTTATCGTAATCACATATTTTTTTATATAATTGAGGTTATCCAAATGGGGATCTGAAAAAATGTCCGCAAAAGTGGGAAAATCTCAGGTTTAACCACACTTAGGGGACATTTTGGTCCTCAAATGTGATCTATGCAAACCCACACACACACGCACACACAAAAGTGTTCCAACCTTTTCGACTTGAAGTTTTAAATTTATACAGTCATGAACTATATTTGGGACATTTGGGAGACCTGGTCAGTTTTAGTTTATTGCTAGCTACCAGAAACCTAGCAGCACTGCTGAGTAAGATAAGTAACATCTGCATTGAGGGCGATGACGGTGGACACTCTGAGAATGGCCCGGACATCGCCATCAGACAGCCGGGATCTGCGTTTTGATTTATTGTAGTTCATAGTGGAGAATAGATTCTCACAAAGATATGTGCTTCCCAATAGACACATTACCTGCTTTAACTGTTTGGACAACTCTAGCGAGGGAGAGGGCAACTCTCTCTGAATTTGGGCAATCATGTCTAGGGTTCCGTTTACATCTTGACGCTTCAGGTCAGGGCTGCACTGTAAATCTATAATCTCCATTTGAATTGTGCTTATTGGTATTATCACATGATTATGGTTAAAATGATCTAGAAATGTTAAAAAAGTACTGATACAAAAACTGCAATCATTTCATCAAGTTCTATATTGAAAACTACAGATATATTTAGTAGTACTATGCACTTTTTGGTTGTATAAACATTAAAATAAAAACATAGTCAATACCTATGTAAACATATAAACCATATCATCTTGTAAAAGTTCAACTATTTACTGAACTTTGGATGATTACAAACAATAGCTGAAAAATCTCCAGAGTGCCGTCTCGGCTTTCCGCCGTGTTTTTACTGACACAAACCCATGCTGCATGTCACGCATCCATGCTTGCATCTGGGAAACTGTCACTACCATTGGTTGATGCAGGAGAACTTTTTCAAAGCCCTGTAATCAACCACGGTTTTAATGACAATTAAAATTTGAAACGGTAATACTAAGCATTGGGAATTTTAGCTTGAAACCGGGAACCATTTCATCTTTAGTAGAACGGAAAAATCGATTTGAGGGCCATATTAAATATTTCGAAACGTCGCGGGCCAGATGCAGCCCATGGGCATGTAGTCTGAGACAATTGCTTTAAACAAAAATATTTTTACAAGCCAATCAAGCAAAAGAAAAATTATATATATAAAGATTATCACACATGATACTTGCACTGCCACAAAACCCCAGCATTCTGAGGATCTGATGTGGCCTCTGTCTACCACGTTACTGCCTTCACTGTCTTTATTTTCATCCTGAACCTTATTAAAGGGTGGCTGCCAGCCTCGAACATGCTGAAACAGAACTGCTATTACTGCAAATTCCTGGCGTGTTTCTGTGTTTCCAACTGCCAAACCCTCTGATGAACATACGTCTACACAAACAAACCGAGCGATATATTCAAATGCAGAAAAAAATACCATTTGAGCACCTGCAGCACACAAGGTATTCCACTGTGTATTCCACTGCACAGTATGAGGCTTGTTGTTGCACAGTACTTGGTGTTCATTTTGACCCTGTCATCATCTGCCAGAGTGGCCAAATGAGGGCTGAGTGGCTCTTACTCTGTGCTCACACCTCCATGTAGACTGTCCGAGAGCAGTCCCCTTTCCACTGGTCACCTCGAGGCAGGCCACACCCCTACCCCCGGCCCTCGTCCTCTCTCCTAGCTAACCCTACCCCCATAGCACATTCATCAATCATGCTTTCATTGATTTATTCACCCAGTCCCCCAGGCTGCCCATCTGCCCATTTGTCTGTCTGTTTTCCTGAGTTCCCAGATGCCCCCCATCTTTCTGTTTATTGTAGTTTACTGTACACAACTGCATGTGCTGCTTCAGCAGGAAGTGATGTTTTGCGCGGATGATCTGATGGCGTGATGCTGTCGCTTTAAAACAGCTACAGCCAAAGGTCAATTTGCAGGTAGCAGTTTAAAGGAGAGCAAACACACATTTCCGTGGCGGATGGGGCGTTTGGAGGCATGAGAATACAAACGATCCACTTTTCTTAATTTCAAATGGGTAGTAATTATGGCAGCGCAGTATCTGAAAGCAGAGATAGTCCCCTACAAAGGAAATGATCTTCTTCTTACAGTGGAAAGGCAGGCACTTCAAACGCACCTTGGTGACATGTGCATAACTGCGGTCTGGCTGGCGGCTCGTTGTTAGATGAGTCTACGCAGCGATTTCTGCTCAGATCGGGAACAATGCTGTTTGCTTTCTGTGGAAGCTACTCGCGGCCATAACATTTATTCCTTTGGATAATTCCTGTGCTTCAGGGGCACCCAACAAATTCCACAGAGCCTTGCCCAGCTCACCGTTGACTGTATCCTTATCCTTTCTTTCTAGATGGGCCTTTTTTATTCGCAAATCCAGTCCAATAACCACTGCGCCACCTGCTGTTCATTCAGGGGATATTATAAGTTACATGGGAACCATTTTTTACAAACTGGGCCAGACTTTTGCATCTTCTTACATGTATAGCTTAAGTAACAGTCTGTCACCTATAGATGGAGAAAAAAACAAAACTGTGGTTTCTTATATAATGTCTGAATAACAAGTGTATTTTCTGAGAAGTAAGATTAAGTCAAACACAGGCGGGCGATGGAGAAAGGTCCAGTTTCATTACCTCTCCTGCTTCCAATGATAAGTTGTCACACAAAAAACCTGTTAAAATTTATAAACAGTTTAAAAGTGTGTGGTATAAACAATCTGGCTCCTCTTCATATGAACTGGCATGTTACTGTCGGTGCTCTCACGCACCAATGTGTACATCGGGGAGGGTGATAAAACAGGACCTTAAAATAGAAAGCACAAAGGAGGAGGTAATTCTGTTTCACAGAGGAGTGTGAATGAGTAATCAGGCCTTTAAAGCAGAGATGTGATGCAATGCATCAGCTTGGAGATGATCCTCGTTAAAAAAGCCATGCTCCATCCCCATGGGACATGGCTGGCGATGGGATCGCCGTCACAAGGAAACACACAATTCACACCCACATCTTACCACAGGTGTCCCATGATCACACTCTACACACCCAGAATGCAACAGGCAAGCTTCAGAGCAGGCTTCCTTTTGTAAAGCAGGATCAATCCAAAAAGGCTGGAAAAGGCAGTCTAGGTGCGTCACGGCATGCTGCCACTCATTGGCTGGTTAACCTCTTTCCATTGGTTAGGTTAAAGCAGACAGTGATTGACAGCTCTCGGTAATCTCAACCACTGTGGGTTTGTAGGCTCATTTCTCCCGTCATTAGGTAAAACTTCAGCCCTGATCTTTCAGCCATGCAGAATGTGGTACCTTAAGCCGTCGTCAAAAGGACAGGCAGCAGCACTGACCACCTGAAGTAGGCGTGGCCATTAGTCACATGATGGGCGTGGCTTCACTTTTTAAGCACCAATCAAAATAATACACAGAATATCTTTGACGGATGCCTCAAAAGTAAAAAGTGTTTAAGGACTTAAGACACCTTCTTAACATATTTGCTCCATGCACTTGCATATATCCTGTTCATTCAAAATAACAGATGTTGATAATACATTATTCAGTCTACCTGGAAGCATTTGAGTAGGATAAATGTAGCAGGGAAATGAATACTTTATATTGACAGTTCATGCTGAACCTAATGTGCTCCTCTGAAGACATATTTGAAATACCTCGCTGACTCATCTTTATACATTCATCAGGAGAGGAACGTACACACCTGCACATATTAGACATCCGCATTAGACGTTTTGTTTTCTTTCAAGTTGTGTTAAAGTGCATAGTTTAATTAGTTTTTATGTATGTAAGTGATAAAAAAGTTTTTTTTCAGCTGGGAAACAGAGAGCACGGTGAAAATCTTAAAGTATGTCAGCGTGTGTCTGGTGTCTCAGCCAGCGAGCTTGACAAGCAGAACTAAATAAGAACTATGAGAATACAGGTGCAAACACTAGAAAACTCATCAACACTTTCATTTTCAACAAAATAGAGCCTTCAGAGCCGCGGGAAAAGCTCCAATCAGCCCCCCATCCCTTAATGACATGAAACGAGTTTCCCATTTGTGCGAGGGGAAGTCTCGTATAAAGACTCCTGCTAGACTCTACCTCGGCTTCAGTTCCCAGCAGTGAGGAGTGTGCCAGTCCTGTAATCCTTGCCAGCACTCCTTAGCAGATGCATCTATGCATCTCCTGCAGCGTGTGAAAAAAGACGTCAGCTTGCTAAGGAGCGAGCGGGGGGGTGGGGTGAGGGGCTACACTGCCATCTGGGCCGAGTCGAACCCGGAGCAGAGAAGGAAACACTGGGAAGTATTTTTAAGAAAACACAGAATGGTGCAGCTGATGGGGATCCGACTGTTATGGAGCGAGACAACATGCCTGCTGTCAGTTTAATCAACAAACGGTTCACCAGTAAAGGAGAAATCACGCAGTCTTCAAGTCAAGCTGATTTCATAAAAGAACGCTTGATATTTGAATGCCGGCTTTAATTGCCGGGCCAGGTACTGAGTAAACT
>JAODKN010000037.1:17274062-17285342 GCA_026774425.1 Petrocephalus zakoni
TGTGTGTGTGTGTGTGTGTGTCTGGCAGACACCAGACTGCAGACCATCACTTTCTTCTCAGAGTGCATGTAATATGGCCTCCTGGATCGCTCCCTTGCCGTGGCAGGACCTCCCTGAACCATCACGTGTAAGAAAGCGGCAGGACAAGTGTCTTTGGGGCTGTCAGAGTGAAGGACAGCGATATTAGGAGTGAGCACTGGAGTGGCCGCTAATGGCATGACTAATGAAAGATCCCATTACTGGCATGAGGGCCGGGCTGGGGGGGGGGGCGGCTAAGAGCCCTGTAAACTGCTCTCGGCCCTTACCCCGGGCGCCCATTAAGGCCTCGCAGAGCCGCAATCCTTTCTCATTTCGGAAATATGAAACGTCCGGCTACCCTTTCCGACACTAACGTGACATCCGCCCGCTCCCCACTTTATTCATATTAAACGTTACCAAAAAGGCCCCTTTGTCTCTCCTCCCCTCTGCTTATATATGATTTACTCCCAATTAAGCCAGTGAGTCCAAATTGGTCTGTATCTATTTGTAGAAGGGATGGTTTTCTGTGTCAGATATCAGCTTTGATACATTTACAGGCTTCTCTGTATTTCGTTTGGTTTCTGTTTTTTTTTTTCCGGTTTTTGCAAATTAAGGTGTCCTTATAACCAAGAATACGTGTTGAAGTCATTCTAAGTGATACCATTAAGACGTTTGGAGGAACAAAGGAGTGTTTCTCCCAGGGGCCTTTGAGGAACAAAGCCGTGAAGGGTCTGGCTCTGTCCCGAATCTCCCTCTGGCTTGCATCCTGCTGCGAGTCTCCCTGGGACGGGCATAGTGCAGCCGTGGCTGTGTGGTGCTTTGTAGGAGATCTCGCCATTTCTCAGAATTATATCTGCAGCTTTCTGTTATCTTGCTCCAGTATCCCAGCTTCCTTATTATGTATTATTTCCCACACTGGACAGGGTTCTGACCAGCTCAATCACACACAGAAAAAGTAGAACGTGCATGCGTAATTTAGTTATTAAACATTCAACAGATAATATTTATCTTTCGGAGTAAACAAATTAGAAGAGAATCTGCAGGGCAATGAGCTAAATGTTCGTGGTGCTTGTCTGTTTACGTTCAGTCGCACTACATAAAGACATGAGATAAGGAAGGATCATTAGACAGCACAGGCCTGTCCTGCCATGTAGCCCAAAGCAAACAAAAAGAGTGAAATGACAGTTAATATTCGAGCGTCGGGACATGCTTTGGAATCTCTCAGCTGAGCTAGTCCTGTCTCCATGGTAATTTACCCACATAAAGCTGGAATGGGGGTTACCCAAAAATCTTCACACCACTGCCTCAGCGTTTCTATGGCGTCCATCCTTCCAGAGATGAAGCTTGTCACGGTGACAGCAAATACTCTGGATTTTCTCAGCTTAGCGGCTGCCAAATGAAGCCTTACGCCGTCGTCCTCCCTGATTGTAGCCGGCATGCTTCACCGGGACAGCGGGTCACGACATTTGTCAAGAGACGGCTTCGGGTCAGTTTTCGGGTCACATCCTGTTGTGTGGCTTTCCGGTTATGTGCCTCTGAGTGCAGAATGCTGCTGACCCAGGCCTGTGTCCGACATGGGAGAGGAGCACACGTCCTGGGCTGTGCCAGCCTCACTCTACTGCCTGGAAGCGAGTTAACTGCACAACTTGCAAGCTACCGCCAGGCCAGAGAAAACTTGCAGGAAGGAGAGCTCACAGAAAACTTTAAAAAGCTCACCCATACCAGAAAGAAACCTGAAGCAGGGCAACCTGACTAGTGAGAGGCAACCAGCGCTAGGAGGAATGACCCAAGTGACAGAGCAAAGCTACAACTCACCTTCCCATAGGAGTCTGAGCCTGATGCTGGAGGCTACCCTCCCATAAAGCTTCTCTGTTGCCTTTTTGGGTGCTTCAGCTTTCAGATGCCAGGATTTTTGGCCTGCTCTGAAGACTGCGTGTCGGCTCCATGGCCGAAGATCGGTGACCAGCTGAATTTCTCTCGGTTCCAAAGATATGCAGTCCTTGACTGTGCATTATATCTGTCCAATAATACAAGCCTGGGCTTAATGGGTGCGGAAATCAATGCATTTTGCGTTTGTTGGGTCCTAAGGGTTAAGGGGTAAATTTAATCCAGTTTGATACAGTCACACTTCTTCTCACAATAATCACAATAAGGTCATTTACTGCTGAATGTCAGTGAGTCGCAGCTGTGTCTCCTGGGGGTAAATTCTACTTCCCTTCGGAGTTAAACCCAAATTTACAGATGAATAGTCAGAGCTGGAGTAAAAGCATAGTGGTACAAAGGCGTGACTTGTTTGTTCACCCTATTGTTGGTGTGTGTTTACATGAACTCACATCAGCATTGTAGGAGGTCATGAGGCAGAGGCCTGAAATGGCCCTAAAATAGCACTGACTCGAGGACAGCGTGTAAACAAAACCAAACAGCACTATTCACTCTAAATGAACAGCCTTAGACGTGCTAAGAACCTCACCAAAATAGAGATTCTAGAGCAGATGAAAGCAGTTGATGAAGACAGCGACCCACACAAATTGCAACGTCCCTCTAAGTTTCAGCACTCTCCGAGCTGATGCCATTTACGCTGTAAGAAGGCAATCTGTCCAGGGTGGTCAGCTGGGACGCCCCGAGGCGCTAGCTTGCTTGAGAATGGTACACATTTTGTAGTCAGTGAATTTTTGTAAAGCTATATGTTCTCTGCCCATTCTCAGCAATAGAACAAGCACCAAGACTGCGTTTTTGTTATTAAAATGTTACAACCGGGATTGCCTTTCCCCAAAAGACGAAAGACCCATAGCATTCGAGCAAGGGACTGACGCCAGCAGCTCATTCTCCACATCCGTTTGATGAACTTTCCAGAACTTACAAAAAGCAGCAGAATAAACATTTGGTTCACCTTTAAGGGAAATTGCGTGTTGCAATTACTGTGTCAGTTTGGACAGGTCAGAATTACCCCGGGGGGGCGTCTTTGGCCAGGAAGTGTGAGCTGTGATATGACGACGAATCTGCACACCAGATGTGGTCCAGGGGAAACTTCACATTAGGATTCAGAAGCAGGAGAAATTCAGATAACTTTGGAAAAGCAGTGGTGGGCTTGAGCAGAACAGCCCACGGGTTTCCGTTCTGCACAGGGGTCACCTCAGCCGTTGGATTCTTCTCCCCCAGCTCCCCTACCCTGGAGATGTGATGGAAAAGCTGGAGCGCAAAGCGATTCATTCCTCCCAGCCGTCACTGCTATTCTGGCCGACTCCTACACTCCCTTGTTATTTAATTTCCCCTCCGCAGAAGAACACCTGCTCGCTGATCTCTTGACATCCCTGCTGCCTGATTATTTGAGCTGACTTCAGACACAGATTCCTTCGCTTTATTCACACGTCAAAGAGGCCTGCTCCAGCAGTGAGCACATGACTCGGCCTCGTCTTATTATTTCGTGTCAGATTGGGTAACTGAATGGCGCTTTTTATTTAGTCCAGCGTATGTGTAATCCTCCTTTGTCTGCACATTATTGCTGGCCTTAACGGAGGGTTTCTCTAATAAACCGCAGTGACTAATGAAGCCCCTGTGGTTCCAGGCGCGGGTAAAATAGAAGGTTTCTGCTTAATGCTTTAATTCTGCTTAAAGACTCCTGCCGGCATTCCTGATCATAGCTATGCCCCTTCTCCATTCCTGGCTGTGAGCGGCACTGGGAATATCAAAGATAACTTGGATTGACTCAGAGAAGGACCTTCATCATTGGCGCAGGCCGGAAATAATGGTCGATGCTGATAATCCTCCTTACTCCTTACTCACTAATTAATTTATTCCAGACTTCTGTGGTTCTGTTGATATTCTGGACCAGTATTTCTAAACTCAGTTTTATTTTATAAAAGGCTGCTCTGGGTTTGACTGTAAGTTTGACTATGTCTGTGGACTTGCGTGGACTCACGAAAAACACAGCAAAGTCTGTTAAAAAAAAAAAAAAAATACAGAAGAACAGAAAAAGGAACAATGTTCATACAGAGGACCGAAATGTGTGTATTAGTTTTAGGAGGCTACTGAGATGGAGGGATTAATTATTAAAGTGTATGCACACAACACCATCAGTCAGAAGAGGTCAGAATGAAGGCTTCCTGGGGGCAGAGTGTACCAGCGTGGCAGCGTGTAGCTACAGGCTGCAGTGCTACGCTGTGTTAGCTGATGTATCTTGTGAGTCTTCAGATGAAGTCCACAGCTATGCTACTCCGCATCCCTCCTTTGGGCCAGCTGCTGTCTCCCAGCGTTTTGGATGCACCGCTGTTTATCGTCTCTCTTCAGTACATTTCTGTTCTTTTCACACTGATACTGTTTCCTCTGTTTGCCGTTCGCAGCTTCCTTAAGCAGGCTTGTTGTTCCTATGGACATCTGTGGGCCAGCATGTTCTCACGTGCCTTTATCTGACCTGCGGTCACCTCCTCGGGGTCCTGGCGTGTAGAATGAAAGGCGTGTTTGTGTTTGAAGAGCAGTGGCTGTTTCAGAGTATGTTAAAGTGTTCGCCACATGCCGGGCCTGGCACACTTAGACCACAAGGCCTTCTGTCACACGGTCGCTTGGTGGAATGTGGGGAGAAGTGATCGCTAGCAGACCTTCTCCTCTTCGCTTTCCTGCTCCTCTCTGACGTCTTTAAGAGTTCGCAAAGTTGGTCGGATTTCGCCATAGTACAGCAGCTGTCCTGATTCCTAATGCCCCTTTGAAAGCCGAGCGCTCGCCACTTCATTTGGCCACTTTCAAGCTCGCGACATAAATCAGTATTTACTTCATATGCAATCTTTGTTTTCTTTCTTTTTCTCCCTTTCCCCCGGCAGCCGCGGCACACAAATCCGCGCAGGACGCGGCCGTCAAATGGAAACAATTTCAGATGTTTTAATCATCACATGCTCAGGCCTGTGCTGCAGACGGTTATCAGGGATCCCTAAGCAACATGAGCTGTCCACGCAGGCGAGCAGGCACTTATTTGGCTATACTGCAAAACAATGCAAATTAAAATTAATATTCTAAGCAGTTGTCTACAGTGTTTATGTTCATGGCAGCAATATTTAGAATCTGTAAGAACAATGACCATGTACGGGGGGGAAGGTGATTGGGTGTATTGTACTGAATCTGTCCTCCTGTTCCTCAACCCTCAAATTCCTTGATTTTCTTTCCTCTCTTGCTTCCAATAAGCCTGGTCAGACCTCAATGCCCATAAATCTCCGTGGCCCTAAGTCTTCTTTCCTTACTTTTGCTCGAACGGCTCTTCTTCAGGGGAGAGTGGTTTCTGATTCAAATTGACATTACGGACACTTAAACAGCTGGAGACTTACTGCAGTATTTTGGTTTAATTGGCTCCACAAAGGCATTTGTCCTGCCAGGATTTAATTCTGCAGTGTTGCAGCTTCCTAAGCAGCTTGGATCCCCTCTGTCCGTCTGAGATCTTTATTCTGCGCCTAGACCATGACCTCTGACTATGTGCAGCCGAGGTTGAGTTTACCGGCTGTGGCCACTTTGATGCTGCCTGAGACCCCAGTCCTATTTATCCACCCTGCATCTGTCCTGCCATGTTTGGCTACATCTCCGCACAAATAGCCAAGTTCACTCGGGTTCCTGGGTAATTCGCATCCTTGGACAAAACACAAAAACAGGACTTAGCAGCTCCTGGTTGTACTGCTCTCAAGTCGGTCTGTTTCTTTCTCTTAAATTTAATGAATGATCCAATCTAGTAACGTAAACAGAAACCAGGCTCTGACCTCCGAATACCGGGTCCCCTTGCGGACATGCGGCTGGTCTGCTTTCGATCCGCTCGCCTCGTTGCTCCCGCTGAATGAACCTGACTGCAAGGCAGAGGTACAGTGTAACTTTCTCTGGCACAACTTCTCTACAATGGACTATTTTGCGAATTTGATTTAATGACAGTTTTGCACAAGCTAACAAGGGCCAGAACTGAGAAAATGTGCATCTATTAATGATATCAAACCCATTATACAAACTAACAGAAAAGGTGGACTGGGGAGTCTTCTGTTCTTACAACAGAAGGTCACACTTCATTTAGGATAGGCCTTTCAAGGTCAAATCTTAATCAGGATGTCTAAAGATGCCACAGTGAGCGTCCTATCAAAAGTCGGCAGGAATATTTGAAGGCTGTGACATCCAAGCCAAACCGCCATGAAGGACCCTAAATCTGGCATGTGAACTTGTATTTGTGCACGAGGCTTGCGGCGCAGTGTCACGTTTGTGCACCGTTGTATCGCTTTTGGTGGGAAGTGACACGTCTCAGCATCCTTCTGTGTCGGCAAACATATGGGAGAGCGAGCTCTAGGTGCCGGGAAAGAGGCGCGTGGAGGAATCCGCGTCTTTCCTCATCTCAGATTGTTCCCAGCTTTTATCTGAAGGATTATGAATGTCAACAACAACACGACACGCCTCCTGCGTGTGTTTATCCTGAGATGCTGCCCTTAAATGCGCCGTTTCATCCCATTAATACAGACTTTAATCTAAACAGAGACAAAGCCCACTTTGAGAAGTCAGAAGAAGGAAGAGCTGGGCTCCGCAAAGAAAGCCGTGCAGTCCGAGAGTCTACCAGGGCACGGGGAGCGAGATGGGTACTGCAGGGTTAAAGACAAACGCAGCATAAAACCTGCCCCTGAGGTTGTCTGCATTTGAAATCTATCGAAGTGACTGACATGATTAAACATAATTTGTTTTAATCAAGCTGACATGATTAACATCCTTCCCCTTTTTCTAAACACAATAAACCACCGTAAACGCATCTCTGTGGCTTAAAATAACGCCGGGAAACAGATGCTTTTAACGCAGCCAGAAACATGTCTCTTATTGGAGCCACGAGCCGAAACGGAGCTGAGCGAGCTCTGGTCGGGATTCGCGACCCTGGCGATGGAGGCATGCGACATATTGGAAGTCACTCGTGTACACAAGGGGTGGGGGGGGGGGGGGTGTTTGTGCTGAGAGGAATATAAAGGTCTTCATTGGGTGTTTTACCCCTTTAAAGCCAGTACTGGGACGAAACAAAAAAAATTGCAAAAATAGATATGGTGACGTACATGTATCGCAGGCAAACATCCTCTGCAATGAAGGTGAAGATGATTACAGGCACCATACATTTCCAGGAGCATTCCCATTCTGGCTGTGAGAAGATACCCATCACATGTTATGAGACTGTCCAGAGCGGATCGCGAGGCCGCGCTTTAATGATAGACCGTATCAGAAAGGATAACTCTTCCCATGGCAAAGACATGACACTAATGAAGATTAGCATAAAAGCTCATCTGGGCTGCTTTGCTAACTGGCAATTAATCTAATGATTAGCCTATAGGATGCCTATAATTACACGGGAAAAAGAGCCAGCCCATGTGCATTGACCAAGTTGATGGTAATTAGTATTAATACTATAACAATTACCCTAATGTGCTCTGGATAAATTTTTAGCACATGGCTCTTTAAAACGGGCAAATAATAAATTATGGAAAGGCATGGAGCCTGCCCCAGACAGCCTAGGGGGCGCCCTGGACAAAATGCCAGTGTTTTATGTCACTTTTAAAAAGCAGTCGCCTGGACCCGCTTATGCAAAATTGCAATTGATATTTATACATAAATTATAAATGGACATTATAAATGAATTACAACACACACATTTTGATTTAGAGGTGTCTAAATAATTCAAATGTGGAGCATGTAAAAAGTACACACACACTTAAGGTGATTCATATTAAGTTGAATGCCAGCACTATGTGTCAGCTATGAAGGAGGTCTAACAATCCTCACTTTGATACTTGAGTTTCTAAGGCAACATGAGGCAGCTAACAAGCTTCCAAAGAGCCCAGCCTGATCTGTAGGTGCATTAACCACAAGAGCTGCTAAATGATTGTATGTGCGATGGGATGCGGGGGAACAAAATGATGCCAGCATGTGCTAGACATGGTAAGCTAGTTCGGCAAAGGGGAGCTGTGGTCACAATCAAACGTCGCTGACTGGGAGAGGCAGACGCTTAACGGGATAGAGGTCTCAAAAAGGAACCGCAGCGCCGAATCCTCTGAGCTTCGGGAAGCCAGTCTCACCAGTGCACACTGTCAGCTACGCAAAGCTGGAATCCCTGGCAGTGCTGACGATTGTATCTAAGACCCGTGAACAAACATGCGTGACCTGCAATGAGGAACAAAAACCCCTGCCAAGATAGTATGGCATGATGAGTCATCCGTTACTCTCTCTCCTAAGATGCCTATTCTTAAAGAAAAGGATGTCTGGAACCTTGCTGGAATAGGCATCCATCTTATGGGTGTCATCAGTCCAGATGATTTTTCTACATATAGCAGCCAAGGCAGATGAAACCATCTTATAGAAACAGGTATGACCTGTGGTACGTAGTGACTTTTTAATCACCTGGATGAAGTCACACAGCCTTCCATGGCCTCATGAATCACTAGATATAAACATCTCTGAATGTTTTTGGGAAATTCTGAAGTATAAATCTTTCTGGGCCTTTTCTCCTGTTCTGGACTTGCATGGCAGTGTAGTAAGTAAGGGTGCAGGTTTGGTTTCAGCTCTGGTATGGACCAAGTCAGCCCTGAAGCCCTCGCCCCCATAACACATACAATACTCTCACGTAGAGCTGTAAATTTCAGGACCACTAAGTAAAAACCCAGACCATGAATTTGTTTCTGTCAACCAATTGATCATAAAGTCACAGTCACAGAGTATTCAGCTGACCGGTTGAAACAAAATCTTGGTCTGAATTTTTACTCTCGGGACTCGAAATATCCACTTCTGCCAACATTTTAAAAGGGAAGTGTCCCTGCCATCCATTCCCAAATGTCCACCCAGGGTTCTGAAAAAGCCTGGATCCATTCTGAAGCCAAAGGGTGCATTTTATTGGATATTAATATACTGTTAACTGTTTCCACTACATTGCCCACATAATTACTATATCTTTAAATATATAAAAGGCATATTCTAACTACTTCATAACATTTTACTTGGTGTAAAAATGTGAAAGACTAAAAAAATAGATTTCTACCATTTAATAGGCTGTCTTAGGAAACGAACGGCATGTCTTTTTTATAATTCCAGTGGAATTTCATTGGATTTACAGCTATCTCGGGATGTTTTATATCTTAAAATGCAGATACATTTCGCAATAGTAATAGTTTAATTTTAAAGAGAAAGTCCCATTTCCAGATACATTTCCACAATTGAAATGTAAGGGAATTACTTTGATCTTTTTTAAATGTAGCAGATATGTTGGTACATTCAGAAAGAATATCTCTTTGTTACTGTGCTCATAAATGACAGTTTGGCTTTCCAGTACCACGCCGCACCCACCTTTAAGATAACCCTCCAAAAAGGTTTACAGGCATGTGCTTCCCTCCAATCACATCACCAGATAAGTAATCCTGCTTTTTACACACTCATCCTGCTCAAACTCATCCCAGCCCCATTCTTAGATAGACTCCCCAAAGAATAAAGTTGTTTAAGGTTGAATGGCTTTGTGTCAATGAAAGCCAAATGATGGCAGATTCAAATGGAGATTCCCGGGGTTCTGGCAAGCAAGAAGAGAAAAAAACGATGGCAGCTTTAAAAAAAAAAAAAAACAAGCATGTCATACAGCTTTATTTGCAACCCGAAATTCGCTGCCAGAATTATATTAAATCATGCGCTTGCAGTCAAGTCGCTTCTTAAACTGACATTTAAGAGCGTGGATCCTGACCATGGCTCCTTGGCTATCTCAGCCAGGTCCACTCTGTATCGCCGCATCCATTATTTTGCAGCACCTTTCTCTGGAGTGATGTCAGGGTTGCCTTGGAAACCGCTCCTCCTCCAAGGTTTAGCGGCGGACATAAAAAGAGTGCCTTCAAATGCGGGGCAGTTTGTATGCTGCCCATTCCCAGGGCAGGTGTCCATCTGTTCGT
The DNA here is from genome assembly GCA_026774425.1 of Petrocephalus zakoni. Lineage (NCBI taxonomy): Eukaryota > Metazoa > Chordata > Actinopteri > Osteoglossiformes > Mormyridae > Petrocephalus > Petrocephalus zakoni. The sequence continues at coordinate 17,283,989 of JAODKN010000037.1, forward strand.
GTTCTGTAGGAGCATCATACAGGGCGTGAAAGACAGTTTAGAATATCAGGTTTTAAATTAACTGCATTAGCTTTATTAGGGCTATTAGCCATTATGGGAAGTGCACTGTATTTACGTTTCCAAGAAGCATTTATGGCTGATTAACCAGCAGCAAGTAAATGATATATTTAAAGCATATATTCCAGCCTCAAATTGATCTGGAGAAATACAAAAAATCAATATGATTACAGAAAATGGAGCGCTTATCTAAACAGTTGTTAATTCGAAGACCAAGCACATGTATTAATATATAATTTGTAGACTGCATACTCTTCTGTGGTTATGTGTGAAATGAGGGGGCATTATAGATGCAGCTGGAAGGAGTGGGCAATAAAATAACATTGATAAAATAAAGTGACCTGCTCCTTTTAAAAAACTGGAACATAAGACCACCAATCACATTCCCCAAACACCTTTTAACCGATCACCAGTGGTAAGAGGCAAAAATGGACATTACTCATTACTTTTACTCTACTACATCTTACAGCAAATATTTATGCTTTCTACTCTACTACATTTTTACGTAGTGTTGTGTTACAGTTTACAATCACACTGCTGTTCTTTGTAACTGGATGATGACAGGGGGAGGTAGTGGTGGGACAGGTAATACGAGGATTTCAGTGCTTGTCTCATCAGAGTAAAGCCCAGTGACTTGAAGCAGGGAGTATGCGTCAGAGGTTTCAAATCCTGTCAGCTCTTAGAAACTTTTATAAAAGCAAGATGCTATACAGAACAACATACAATACTTTTAGATTCATTAAGTAAGTGGCTCTGAAAACAGCAAGAAGTGATGCTTGGACATTTGTGATCAGGCTAACTTATTGGTGAATTATGAATGGCATGTTGATAGTGTCATGACAAAAGTGTTAAAATCTGTATACTGTGGCCATTAGTTGGTAAGTTTTATTTACTAACACACACACATATGGCCAAAATCTCATATCCCAATAACAATACATATCAAGATACAGCACTTTTGCTGCAGGTTCAATGAGTTAATGGGTTATATAAAGTGACTGCATGGAAAGACCTATTTACATTTTGAATTATTTTCTCAACAAATACTAGGTACTTACCAATATTATATTTTTTCCCCATTTATTTTGAACATTTGCGCAAATATCCAATTAAGTATGCAACAAAATATAAAACGTTAATGTTTAAAATATAAAAAGGTAAACAGAAAACCGTGAACTGCTGGAGCATACGTGGTGAAGATAGCACAGTGTGCACACGCACAAAACCTAGTGCGTAGGTGGCTGCACAGTGTGCACACGCACAAAACCTAGTGCGTATGCGGCTGCACAGTGTGCAC
>JAODKN010000037.1:17291197-17306442 GCA_026774425.1 Petrocephalus zakoni
GGCAGGGCTCTGCCAGTTACAGCTGCATGGTAACAGGGTCCGGTGGCTGGATGGCAGGGCTCTGCCAGTTACAGCTGCGTAGCGGCACAGCAGGCAGGGAGACGCGGGAAGCGACATATTTTCATGCGATGACAGAGGTTTCGTTGTTCTCCCCTTTGTCTCTTCCAGAGGACGCGTCGGGTGGCTCTGTAATTAGTTAGCTTTATCGGTGCATGCCGCTGCGCTCGGAGACTTCCCGTCTGTTGATCTTTGAACCCCGCCCGCTCATTATGGCACGGCTGCACACTCCGTGGCCTCGTTTATTGTCCGTGCGCCATGTATGGCGCCATTATTTCACCGGGCACCGATGACTCTGGAAGGCTGTTATGGTACTGGGGGAGACATAATTGCCTGACCTTTATCAACACTTCTGTGGAAATGCCCGATGAAAATAGCCCGTTATTAGGTTTACCTAATTAACATTGATTACTCCACATCCTCCATTCTGCGGATTGTTACAGAGAACGATATTACCGGTGTAAAAATACGGCAGAGGGGGCAGCCATCCGAGGGACCTCTACTTCACTGGCCGCTAATGTGAGCAAAGGGCCCCCGCACAAAGTCGTCACAACTCACTCCCCCGTCAATAGGTAACCTTAAGTAAGTGCATTTTTAAGTTTATATGTGACACTACAGTAGCATGAATCAACAGATGCATCGCTTGCTATAGTCCTTATATTTATCCATATATTTTGGTCACACTTTAGTTTAAGATTTACTCCCTAACTATTAGTACATTGTTACAGGATAATATATAAACAGATGGAAAAACCCATTCACAAACAAATTTAGAAATGTATTATGATCATATTTTGCTCCTGGTATTTATATAAATCACTTGCAAATATAAATCAATGGATTAGTAAGCATACTCAGAAATCAGATATAATTTAGCATTTACACTGTTTAGTAAATACATCATGTGACAGGAGATATTTTAATAATACGTTTCATAATACTATTGTAAGTGAATGTTTTTATTTGCTAAGTATATATTTTCAAATGACTTTTAACTGTTTGTTAAAAGTTAAGGAGCAGACGTTAAAACTGAAGTGTTACCTAAATTTTTATGGAGTATAACGCATTTATACCAGTTGGCATGAAAGAATGTACATGTGATTTTATAGAGGGAAACCGTGATTTATGTTAATAACTGTAAATAACTAAAATGTGACTGTTGGTTGACTTAATTGAGTGATGTAGCAGGGAAATAAACACAAAGAACAAGAAGCACATTTGGAGGGACCTCTGTTCATTTCACTCGCGGAAACGGAATGTGTGTTTGGCATCCATGGTCTGGCTGTGACGGTCAAGGTCTGCTTGCTGGAGGCTGAGCACTAGGAAGAAGGTTGATGCAGCGCACTAGATCCAACAAACATAACTGACTTTCTTTCTGCTGGGAGACTGACGTCTGGGTCTACAGATGGTCCACAGATGTCCCCAATTGTGAAGTAGGACAGAGCAAAACAAATCCCATTTATTTTAATAAAAATAAAATATTTAGGTTCTGTAGAGGGACACATATCAGAGCAGGGCACAGCGCACCAACAGAGTGAGCAACAGTAGCACTGTTTAAAAATTAACATTCATTCCTCAGTTCTTTTATTTCTAGAACTATTCTCATTCACTGCTGAATGTATAAAAGAGTGTTTTATTCTTTCTTGGCCAACCACGACCCAGGCAACAGTTTGCATGATCCCTCAGTACAGGTGTCCCAGTTTCATTGTCCCCAAAATGGCCCTTACAGCTTCTGCATTCACCCCACTGAGTTGCAAAAACCCCACACCCAAGAAAGGTCGTCTTGCACACCATAAACATGTGCCATGCCCTTCTGTTTGATATCCCACCCAGACTGACTGTCACCATTGCTTCCGTCTATTTTTCCATAACCATTTATCCAATGCTGGGTCATAGAGGGCTTGGAGCCCATAGAGGGCTTGGAGCCTAGCCCAGGAAGCTCAGGGCACACTCTGGACAGGATGCCGAGCCATCAGAGGGCACAGACTCGGGCGAATTAGAGACGCCGATCCACCAACACAGCATGGCTTAGGGGTGTGGGAGGACGCCCTCGGCTTCTGTGACAAAACGTATCCAGGCTTCACAAGTACAGAGCCGGGGACAGCAATCAAACCCACAGCCCTGGAGGTGTGAGGCTCCACTGCTTCCCGCTGCGATACTCCCCTTCTCTCAGTTCCACTTGACGTGCACATAACAGGTTTGAGTTTGTTGCATAAACAGGGCTCCATAAACAGGCACCTCGCGGGCCTTTCTCTGCCGCTCCTGGACCGCGTGTCGCCGGTGTCTTCTGCTTCTTCCTAATACCTCCTAAGGCCTGACATCAGTGTGCGATATTTGAATTGCGTGAGGCACCAAAAGGCAGAAGAGTTGCTTATCAAAATCTATGCCTACCTCTATGCCTGGCTGTTGTGCTGCTGTAGCTCAACAAACACAGTACAGCATTGGGCTAACAATGCAGAGGTTGTTAGTTCAGAGCCCAGGGAACACACATTGATCGTAACCCTTCCCTCTACTTTAAGTCACGATGGATAAAAGTGTCAGATAGATGAATAACCATAAATTATGAATGCATCATTTCAGACTCACCCCTGCAGAATTCTCACAAGCTTTGCCGTTAAGCTGTTATTTGACTTGAGTCATTAATCTAATTGTGTTCTGCACGTGCATCAATTAAGACTGACACAAATAGCATTTTGGGTCGTTCTGTGGCACAGCGTGACACAATATCTGCCACAGCGTGTGTCTGTCTGCATGGCCCCCACTTCTGTGACAAAGGTCAGCTTAATTCCTGATCCATTTGCACGAATGTGCCATCGATCCCACCTCAGCGAGGTGTTCTGTAAAAACATGACAGCGTACTCCTGTCGCCATGACATTTCCTTTTATAGTGCTTATGTTCACACCTCCACCGACATCATCCGGTTGAGAAACGGCTGTCACCTACTTCCCCTTCGATATCCGTTGCTGAGCTTTGCTTTGCTGGTCTGCGCTGTGCGGACCGGTAGTGCCTGGCTCATTCAGGCACACTGTTATTGTGCAGAGGGCAGATGTCCTGCCAGTCTCGCTCTCTGACCTCCACGGCCTCATGCTGTGGAACCTGTCAGAGTCAGTTCCTCTCTAAGCTCTGACTGGGTCGTCGAGTTACTGGGCCACTTCAGCAGGAGGCTGACCTTGATCCATCCTGGAGACAGCCTCTGTTATCCCAACAGGTATATGTCTGTTCTTCAGCTGCCCTGGTCTGGGAACTTAAGAACAAAGGAATAAAACGCCATACTGCAGCTCATCGCTTTAAAAGCATCGTAAAGCAGCATATTTGCTCTGGAAAGGATCTTTCGCTTGGCCACAATCTGCCACAGGAGCCTCAGCCAAGGAAAAGGCCACTGCCCTTTCCCAGCTGCTGGTGGTTATTAACGTGTGTAATCCTACACTGCTGCAGATGGGCCGTCACACAGCCGGCATGCAGTGTGATCAGCCCGGCGGCCATGTTGGCTGCATGGCGGCCACCAGCTCAGAGTTCACAGAGCAGTAGCCGGTATCCTGGCAGCAGGTTTCCCGGACGAGAGGGGACCTGACATTTCTGAATGGGGCGGTTTCGTCAGACAGCTGACAGAAGCGCTACTCTCACAGCTGCGGAGATGCGGGACCTTCGGAAGGAAGACCGGCACAGGTGCTCCCAAGCCTGCCGTAATGAATTAATTACGAGTAAACATGGATGGGCTTGCTAAGCTGTTGGAACAGCCGTATCCTTCATCACAGCAGATAATATACTGCAGGGATTCTGAGACTTGATTCTTATAAGTAGCCCATTGCAGTCATAGTTGAAAAATGTGCTATTTGCTCAGAATAATAAGACTTGGAAGAAGTCTGTAAAGTAAAATACGCTAATTTCATTAGAGATACACACTCACTTGCCTTGAATTGACTTTTGATCAGATCACAGTCATCATATGATGTCCCTGACTGAATAACTGCATTCATAGACACTGCCCCTTTAAAGAAAATGATTTACACCGAAAGCAGTGTATCTTCATATTGTAATATGGAATTATATAGACACAGAAACTGGGGAATTGTCACATTTATTTAGTGGTAACTGACTAATGAATACATATAGGCAGCTACAAACAGACTTGAAAATCCTGCCAGATGTTGTTAAAACATAGCAAGTTCGTAAAGCCATTTGCTGGCACCTAGAGATACCCCAGGAAAAGAGAAAGACAAATGAATCATTTTGATATTTTTATGTCTAGTCCTAACCCCCCGGAAAGAGAGTTTAATACATATAATAAATCACTACTGATCCTCCGGATCACACGGTAGCTATATTTTATCAGAGAGGATACTGTAAGGTACTCCCTTTAGACTCGGCACGCTAACAGCTAACTCGCCGCGTCAGCAGATACCGAAGTCAAAGGGTAAAATGTTCCTGACCAGCTGGCGTTTTCACGGCTAGCGGGCAGGTAGCTGAACTCCTCAAGCTTGCGTGAATGCTGTGTATATACTGGATTTACATAATAAAATTAATGTGATTGAGGATGAGGTGAAAGACAAGCTTCAGTGCTTGTTATTTTTGGATAGTGCGCCTGTTTTTGTTAGGTTACATTTTCTTAATCATCCATTGTTTCGAAAAGCATTTTTCTTTGCAACGGAAGTGAGAAACAGTGGAGCAAAGCATTTCCTCGAGGTGGCCACTGAGAAACGGGAACCTGTGCTAACTTTTAGAAGTGCTAAGAAAACAATTAATTTTCTTTTAGAGAAATACTTGTTAATTGATTAACGCAGTCCGTCTAGATTTTTCCAACGAGGACCAACTTTAAATTATTATTTTTACCCCAGCAGCTACCAGTAACTTTCCTCTTTTTCAATGGCCATTATTTTCCTATTCTGGTTTCATTCACTCCTTTCTAGGAATTTCTCGGGAGATTTTTCGTAACAGTAGTCGAATTCTGCGAAGGTGCCCCTGCCCAGACGAACATCGTACGTGCTAATGTGTTTGTTTGCTTTCAGCCTACGGATCTGAGTTCTTCTTCTCAGTTTCTTCATAAATAAATCTGCCAGCCTCTCCTCGTTACAATGGGGAGAGAGGCCAGCCCCCTGCTTTAGCACACTAGGCTAAGAGAGGTGTGATTTCTCAGCCACTCTTAACAAGCCGAGTCTCAGAATAACACCCCAGCCCCGCTGTGTCTGCGTCGGAAGGCCTTGGACCTCAGAACAAAAAAAAAGCCCAACAGTTCAGCTTGATGACTGAAGATCACCACAAGGCCAAAGATCGCGAACACACAGTCTGCATTTCATTTGTCATTTTCCTATTTCTATCTGTCACTTTCAGAGCCGGGTGAGCATTTTCTTTCTGTAGCCTTTCTCTGCTCTGACCCCATCAGCATTTCTCGCCTGTAATGCATATTAATATTTTTCTTTTTGTAACAAAGGTGCTGTTCTTTAGGAAGGCGCCCGGGAGGACAGAAAAAGGCCAACGCCCAGAATCCATCCCAAAGCCCTCATGTGGGGAACTATGGCCATCAGTTGGACATGTATAATGAGGAGGATGAGAAGGCCGGGACAGCGAGGGAGAGGGAGAGAGAGAGTACGGTGGGCCCGGCCACCCCCGAGAGCTGTGAACCTCGCGCCAGGGCTATTTTAAGGAGCGAAGGCGCACATCACCACGCACAGAGGAGCAGGAGGTTTTACGAAGTCCCGCTCCGTTCAGCTTCGCTGGCTGTGGGTAATATCTGTATGTGGGGCCAGGCGTTGGGGGGGTAAGGGGGGTGGGGTCACGCGGCCATGATTTACAGCGACATGCCTTTGGATACCTGCCCAGCCGTGAGTCCAGGACAAAGTGTGTTTACAAAGAGCTCGGTGGGACTCGCCGATCAATCAATCAGACGATCAATCCATCCGCACGCCGCTGTGAGTTTGTCAGAAAGAACAGGACGGCGTGAATTTTCCGGCTCAGACGACGAAAAAAAACAAAACAGAGGAGAATCAAGAGTCAGCGCTGAGGGGAGGGGGAGGTGGGGGTAGTTATTTCCAGATCCCAGGAAAGGCCCCCCTGAGGAAAAAATCCTGGAAAATAATGGTACAAAAGCAGGCATGTACTCCATATATCTGAAATAAAGTCTCTGCGTGAGAGGCACTGACACGCTGTTTCTAGCCCGTCGGCAAAGCCCTCCACTCATTTTTTTGATATTTTTTTTTATCTTTGGCCATATTCATTTTAAACCATGGGGAAAAAGGGGGTTTAAAACGAGGCAGGGTATTACAGTATTATAAATTTAATTGGATTCAGTCGAGGTTCTATATGACGAGATATGAGAGGCGGGATGAGACAGCCTCGTACAGTTCCGCTGCCTTTACACCAGCTTAAAGCTAAACAACGATATAAAAGTTCTTTGAAGCTGATTTGCCGCTCAGGTGCTCCACAACGACGAACAGATGCTAATATGACTTTTGGGGAGGGGTGTTATAATTTACGGCGTTCAAGGCCGTTTTTTTCCGCTCCTCAAGTGAGGAAAGGTGCACATTGCCGGGGTTCATTCGCCGATTATTCCACATCTGGCACATTTACGCGTGGCGCCCTGCATATATCTTCACCGAGTTTCGCTACTCTCTGCTGAGATTTGCTTGACCTCCTCCTGCTTAATTCCCCCCCCCCCCAGGCTTGTGGCATAATTTCCACCCCCAAAAGCATGGCGGGGTTGTCGCTTTGCATAAATCTCACTCAGACAGACAACATAGTTCCAAGCCCAGCAATTCATCTTAATGTATATACTAATAATAAAGCCTACGCGTACTGTTATTTTAACCTGCATTTAATGTGACTTTACCACAAATATTCATTTCTGATTTATGCCACAATCCAGGTCCTTAGGAGTGGGACATAAAGCATAATAAGCGTTTTCCTGATGTCATTCACATGATGGGGATGTGCCCCCCACCCTCTGACACAGGATGTGCTATTTGCCTCACTTGTGTGTTGCTTTGGACAAAACCATCTGCTAAATAAATGCTAATGAAGTCACGCATCACAATTGGCTGTGTGACTTGGTGTGATACTGGCCTTCCATGCTTAACACCTCCTGTAGGAGAACCTCAAGAAAATAAAAAGCATGTAATAGCGACCTTGTCTAGGTTCATTCAAAGGCTACTCATTATCCGTTTTCCCTCTCTGCTTCTTATAAAAGGCAATTAAGACTTATGTGTTTGCACAGGCATGATTTTAATGTGTGTCAAACCAGTTGAACACATAAGGTTTGATGAAACAGCCGTGGAGCCTGTTAAAATGCATAATTATTATAAACCTCAACCGACACACAGAACGCTACGACGCCATATGCTAAACTTCCATCTGCTCTTGTTAGCAGTGGGTTATTCTTAGAAGGTTTGAGGAAAACTAAAAGACTCGACGCCACAAGGCATCCAACGACTCGTTTCACCTCCTCAAAGGATCAGCAATTATCTGTTGGTTTCCTTTACAAAGTTATCTTCTGTTTTAGCTTTAACACATGTCACTCCACTGTTCTGAGACAGGACGGGTGGCGTCTGTGAACCTGCATTATCACATCGGGTCATAAAGGTATCATAATGCGGTCTGGCCACTTACTTTGATCCTCATTAAGCACAGTGGCACGTTTGATCAGTGTGGAGATGAGTAAAAGCAGCAGACCCTGCAGAGGAGAGCGTTCTCCAGCATTTCCTTTCATGTACCCTAGTAACTCGGTCACTCTGTTTCAGATAACGGCCCATAAAAGCACACTGTTGGTCATCCGGTTTGAAGACCGATTTAAGCTTTTGTGATCAGCGACCTCTGTCTTGACCTTTCCAGAAGTGACCCCCGTCTCGGTTCGGAGGCGATGATGATTTATGGTGCCGTTTGCTAAGACGGCGTCGCTCGCTGTTAAATTCCCCGCCGCCGCTCAGCCGATAACTGGAGAGGGAAGCCACTCATACCAGGGTGTTTGCTGCGGAGATCAAAGTTCGGCCGGCGTAAAATACATGTGCCGGCCACATGCATCCCGTTGCCGTCACTGAGTATTTACGTACCATCTGGTTCACCTTCTTCACTCCAAAATGTGTCTATGCTTTCAGGTGCCCCCGTTCTCCCTCCAGGAATGTGCAGCAAACAGAAAATAAATGCACCTTTCTTGCCGGTCTGTACAATATATTTCCGCATATATCACAGATATTTTACCTGAATGCAGGGAAAGGGTGACTAGTTAACAACTGGAATACCCAGCAAAGAAAGTCTATAGACGCACCTAGTGTGGGCTAGTGGTGTTGTGACCCAAAACTGTAACCAGAGCACAATCTAATTACATGTTAGGACCCTTTAGCACTCTGACAGCCAGGAATGTCCCCCAGCGGGAATGCCCCCCGCCCCTGGCACCAAGTGGGGGTCCCTGGGTACCCCTGGAATGCTGTTTCCCTGCGTCTGATGTCACTGCTGTGTGCTTTGCTGCAGTGAGAGGTTCCATGTTTGGCCTTTAATTGTCCTAAAAATGACACATTGACCCCTATAACCATCAAAAGCCTGCAATAAGTGCTTAAAAATCCTAAAAAAAACCCTAACCCTCCAAACAGAATCCTTCTCGGACCTGGGCCCCTCCAGCTTCCCACATGGGAGCACTTCCTTTAAATAAAGCACGCCAGATGTGCCAGCGCGCAAAGATGACGAGGTGAGGACACCTGCAGACAAGATGTCTGGTAATGCAACTGCACACAGCAAACCGCTTCATTCATATTCTGAAGCTGTGATGTACGCATTGGACACACCCCTCATTTCACACTCACGGCATCTCGCAGGTGCTGCCTGCCCGTCGCTTCCTCTCGGGCGTCGCTGTGTATCTATATACTTCCCCCAGCAATTTCCTTTCTTCTCCGTCTCTAGAGGTATTGCAATTTCATCTCACTCGTTCAAGTTGCACGCACCATTTCCCATCTTGCCTTCCCGTTTGCTTGTTCCAGAAGGCACACTGTGTATTCCTCAGTCTTTAGTTTGATGGCACGCTATGCACTCAGAAAATCACTTACATATCATCAGCACAACATACTTCCTTAAAACTTTATTAACTATTTAAGTTGGCACTTCCATGCATGAATCCATCCGTCGAGGAACAAACACTTTCATATTTCACAGCCCCTCTCTAATCCTAGTCACGTAAGATTCTCCGAGCGAAGAATACTGAAAAGAGAGGCCGATCGTGAATTCATTAAACAAAGTACAATTTAACCACAAATTGTAGCCGGTGTGGGTGTGTCAGGAATGCTAATTGAACCGCATGACAGAGGGATTGGTGAAAGGAATATGTGCTATTTTGGAACCAGAGACTTCCAAAAATGTTGAAGAGGAACAAAAATAGATACGGTAAAACACAATAAAAAATAAAGAATAAGATCCGATAGGTGTTGGGTCACAGGAAGGGGTGCGTTGGCATTGGGATTTCACAGGTTAAAAAAAAAGAGAATGGAAAAAGCCCGGATGTCCAGCCAGCCCCTCCGTCTTGCAACCATCTTTGGCCCAGGTGAAGTCAATCCATTTTCTGTACCTGCATGTTCTATCCAGTTTACTGGAATAAAGCAGGGAATAGATGCAGGATGGGATGCCCACCCCTTGCAGGGTGTACACACATCTATGGACAATGTGGTAGCTATGATTCATTTGAGCTTATTTCTGGTTTGTGGTGGGAACACAGAACAACTGGAGAAAACCCAGCAATGAGAACATGCAAACTCCACACATGTGGAGCCAGGGCAGAGCAGACCCAGGTCCCAGAAGTGTCCCACAACAGTGTTAACCACCGCACTACCTCCCACAGAGTCAAAGCTCCCATTTTACATCTGACTCACATACCGATTTAGGAATGTGCACAAATAGGTATTTATGTACCTTAACAGAATGCTGACATTTCATATTATTTCTGTGGTCTAGGTGTGAAATTCACACCAAAAGTATTTTTAGAATTAATCTCCTGTCAGTAAAACCATATAATAGGCAAACAAAACCCACAGCTAGAGTGAGGTCAGAAAGTTTGAGAGCTGGTGAAGTCCCATCGTAACAGGAAAAGCGTTATATGCACATCATTGGTCCGAAGTCTTATGAAAACAAAAGTGGTAATAAACAAAACTGTATCACTAAAACGCAGAGATATGTACGGTACATATTTGTACAGAAATATAACATGTCACTATTTTATATATATGTGTTTATATACACACACACCAAAATATATATGTGTGATGTCATACTGTCACACACACACGAACACGTTATTAATCGAAACAGTTGCGTCTTCAGATTTAATATTTTTGTACTATTATTATATGTATATGTACTATTATATGTACTATTTTGTACTAACTTGCAGGTTTGTGCAAGGTTCCACATATTCCACAGATTTTCAGATGTGAAAAAATTGTAAGCCAGAGTTTTGTAATGAGTGTTCTTGTAGCATGCTGTTTGGAGAGGTCTGTTCAGGAACGCCTAAGCGGTATGGAGAGCGTCTGTCACCACTTTGAAGCTGCGTCGGCTTCTATTATCTGGGTGACAACCTCAGTCACTGGCTTTATCATGAGTTCACTAGAGCTCGGTTTTTCTTAATTTAGAAGGTACGGTGCAGGGAAGATCTTCATTTTAAATCGCACATCATTCCGGGCGCAGGTCATATTTAGGACTATCCCTGCAGGTCTCTCAAGGAGTCATTAGGTATGAAACCGGTGAGTCTTGGCTGGGGGCTACCAGGTGAAATTAGAATCATTTTTACCCTGCCCATGTTATTTGCATGACTGCTTAATCAGCCAGCCAGTTAATCATGGAGACATTTCCACTGAACCTCCTGTAGTGAGTAAAGTCAATCTTTTACACGTAGACAGCCAACGGATCACGGGAGACGGAGCCAGGCAGCCGCCTTAGTCTGATGTTAATTGTATTTTATGGTGTTCGTAAAATCATTAAATATTTAATTTAGCAGACGCTTTTGTTCAGAGCAACATACAATTAAAGATCAGAGAGCAGAATAAGCCAGCATCCCTGGAACAGTTGGGGTTAAGGGTCTAACTCAAGGCCCTGCCTGGGACAGGATTATTCTGCCAAGCACAAGATTTGAACTCATGACTTTACAGACATGGCCACAGACTCCTGACCTGCTGAGCTGCACAGCATACCATTCATTAAATCCACTACCTTCCATTATGCTGCTAACATCTCCATTGATCATTTTTTTAAGTATGTAGGCTAAAATGTCACGTTCGTCCCTATTGTGTGCTCAAATCCCTGTTGCTAGTGTAAAAAAGTCCTAAAAACATAAGTTATGGTTGCTCTCTTTATAATAGGACACCTATTACAGGATTAGCTATTTAAATTCTGCTAATAGCCATTATTTCTAGCCACTATATTTTCTGTGATAGCCTTCAGTTTTAAATCTAAATTTAGTTTCAAATCCACTCTCGTTCTCAGGAGGAATTTGCAACAAGTTAGCGCCGTCGGCATGAGATAGCGAGTGAATACTGAAGTAGGTCACTGGGAATGCCCAGAAAGGAGGTCGAGCTGTGGACACACTGTGCAAAAATCCTCAAAGGTGGAAGAATGTCAAGCCTGAGGAGCAGGCTCTCAGATCGAGCCAAGCGATTCTTCTAGCTACAATTTTGTGATCTTCTAAGATACTATTCTGTGATCTTTTTAAACATAGAAATGTTGTGATGGTCCTATACTGCAGGCCACACGGCATCAGCTGGAAGCTGTAGATTCGCAGGGATGTGGACCCTCGCCAGACCACACATTCCAGCTTAGCAGAGGCATGTGAAACTGGGCTGTGGAGGGCGGGGGCTGTTTGGTGTCAGGGTGGTAGATCCTTGTGTGTAGGAAGCGAGTCGCGCCGCAAACATCCATCACCTCGCACAGCCCTTCGTCCTTCTGCGTCTCAGAGTATCCAGCAAGCACCATGATAAAATGTAGCATACCTAAGAGCAATGGGATCTGCTAGAGGATGGTGCAAAGCTCACTGCGTTTCTAGGAGTAATGCAGTTTGATCCTTCGTGATCTTATTCCCGAATTTCCGATTTGGAAGCTGTCTGTCTAGCTTTTTAGTGCTTGGATCTAGAAGGCTGAGGAGAGGAGCTGTCATTGACGCAGGGGTAGCTGACAGTGACAGTCACTGGCCACGGCAAAGGGGGGGGGGGGGCACAACAGCTGAAGTAAAGAAGAAGCCCACCCACAGCTGGCTTCATCGTTAAGTGGCTGCGTTTAGTGAGCTGGCCATGGTCTCCTGGGCAGACTAGTCACCAGCCAACCAGATGGCCACCAGGATGGATGCTGCCAATCGGAAGGAGGCTAGGGGGAGGTGTGTGTGTGTGGGGGGGGGGGGTTGTGAGTATGACACAGACACACTTATTCCAGGCACTTCCATGGTGGCGTAATTATGAGTGGCTGTCAGTCACTTCCTGTTCCAGATTCAGATGTCCAGCTTTTGTCCAACAAATTGGAGGCACACTTTTCATAGACGTACTAATGGGGTATAATCTGATCAGCTCACTACTTTGATTGGCAAATATGCAAACTGGACGTCCAATCTGACTGTGACTTATCTCTGTGCCTATGGATGGGGATAAGTGTGTGTGTGGGGGGGTCTGGATCCCAGTGAGTCAGAGGAGTAATTTTCGCGGCATGAAGCCTTGTCTTCTCTGGAGGGTAGAAGCATGTATATCTCATAAGCCTGGTTAAAAAACGTGCGAGGGCGACAGCTTTGGACCCACCTGTCTCAGACTTTGCTGTGGTGCAGCTCCGGGCCAGTAGCCAGAATGGAACTTGGCCAACACTGAATAACCATAGCCAGGCGCTCAAAAAGATATGTCACCTGACCCCATTGCCAAGTCCCCAAACCACCTATCTTTTGAAAAATATATTTTTTTAATTAAAATTGCATCTCGATATGCCTTCCCTGTGTCCTCCATGACACACTGCTCCCATGTCTAAGTTCTCTGTTCCTCTGTGTCTGTCTCTCAAAGCCTCGCTTTGTCGTAGTGGGCCTCTGTGCCTCACATAGATAGAATTATCTTTCGGTAGCTTGTCCAGCGTAAGCCCCCTTCCCTGAATGTGATTACGTGGGTTTCTTAATGACTTTAGGAATCGGGGTGACACCGACATATGGTAATGTGGTATTTATCCACAAAAGACTGCGTTAGCGTGTTACACCTGCGCCGAGTTACGCACAAAACACCAACCGTCACATTAGCATAAAGGTTCCGACTTGCCCTCAGCGCTTCCTCTGATATTCCCAGGAAGCAGTGACCCGATGGAGCCACTTTTCAGCATACTGTAAACCAAAATAAAGTCACAGTCACGCAACACTTTGCTTCTGTGCCGAATTAATTTAGCGGTACTAGAGGCCTGAAGGACCTTTTCTGGTTTTTAAGTGCCTTCTTAATGCGTTGTTCCTTTGTCATGGACCATTTGCAATTAATCCCCCTGCATTATGCACAGTTACATTAAACAATCCAATGAACTCATATTTAGTTCAGGCTCTAAAGGACACAGTAATGGATTTAAAATGCAGTGGACTCATTCAGTGTCAACTCTAAAATACAATCCCAGCCAAATTTGTTTTGCTGATCTAATTTCCGCATCTTTTTTTTTTTTTCCTCCGTCACTTATCTAAAATGTGCACAGCTGATAAATCTTGTGAAACGGATTCTTTCAACATTTGATTTGCAAATGCACCCTTAATCAGATTGCAGGTGATGTATGCGACAGTTTAGCCAGAGAACGAGAACTCAGGCCGGGGTGAGCTTCCGACTGATCGAGGTATCATTAGGCTGAATTAGAACGTGCCAGGAGAGGCACATGCCTGCTGTATGTTAGCAGGCTGCCACACAATGGAGGATTCTTCTGGCTCAGCATGCTAAAGTTGGCATAGTCTCCCCGGCACTTTCCCTTCACGTAACTGTCTCATTCAGAAAGGGCACCCCCGACCTCTTTGAACGATCTGCCCCAATGAGGGCCTGAGAGTTGGGATCATTCTGAGAGAGTTGTGCTTGGTGAAGTATTAATTCAACAGTGTCAGTGCTAGAGTCCAGTGCAGACATTGCGGAGTAAGTGTTAATTCTGCAGTGTTAATACTGGAGTACCACATACTCAGTTCTGACATGCTCTGAATGCCCAGTTTTCCATCTATCAGCAATACAATACAATCAATTTGAGACCCGAGAACAGAGTACCTAGTTTTCATATCATATTGTTGCATGTGAGTTAGGGTCTGATTACAGAATATGGGTTCTTCGACTAAATATAGCAGAGGAACATGGAATTCTCCATTCTCAGCAGACAAGAAAGTCAATATTCCATCAATATTTTACTGATGATTATACTCATAAGAACATTCTACTTTCCTTTGGTAAAATAAATTACCCAGAGACCTGTTAATAATTGTGTTTATTCAGATATGACTGCACAGCCTGCTGTAAATTTAGATTGAATGGCATATTTCACCAACAGGGGTCTTTGTAACTGAACACTAGGAAATATACTGTGTAGTAAGAGGAGATTGCTTCTGCGCATAGTCTGCTCTTCGAAACATTCTACAGACTTCTATCGGTGATAAAAAAAAAAAACATCTAAGCAAAATGCGAACAGCACATGATGGCATGCCTGTACCCTGTGTTTGCTGGGACAGGTACCAGACTCCTTACAGTCCGCAGGCCATGGATAAGCGGATATGGATATAGGCAGATATCTTATCCTTAAAGACCCAACGCCTTCCCGCTGCATGCTTTCTTTGATGGCAATTATCAGTCTACACTTTCCTGTGAATTTTAATGTGATGGAAATACAGAGAATGAATGTCGAATGATCAAATCAGAATAGAATGGGCTTCCATTAGTTTAAACAATTTACTATTAAATGTTTATTATGTAACTTAACTGTGGATTTTAAACCTACATATATAATTAATAATGAATAAATCTTAACTACATGATATGTGATATAATACAAGTTCTATGTATGGAAACATACACATTACAAAACCCTTGCACGCCTCGTAGTCAGTGATTAGAATCAAATATGTGACTGCTGTTGTACAGTGATTGGGTACAATTAATTAGTCAGCCCTTAATAATGGCTGACCAGTGACAACTGAGCTTTTTATTTTTTTTTTATAAACGCACATTTATCTTGCCCATTAAAAGCTGTTCTTAATTAC
>JAODKN010000037.1:17315656-17336453 GCA_026774425.1 Petrocephalus zakoni
AGGTGTGAGGAAGGGAAACCAGGAAGAGGTGTGAGGGAGAGACAGTAGGAAGAGGTGTGAGGGAGGGAAACCAGGAAGAGGTGTGAGGAAGGGAAACCAGGAAGAGGTGTGAGGTAAAGAAATCAGGAGGAGGCACCAGTATCTGAGAGACACATGGGAGAGGCACCAGGGAGGGTCTCAGAAAAGCATGTGGATAGTAACGTCTATGGAGGCTCAAAACTTTGCCCTGCCAATAGAAAGGCCAGACCCCAGCACACAAGAGGCACATTTACTTTAGCAGGATGAGCGCTTTAAGAGCGCTCTAATTGAACGTCCGGCAGCAGGAAAATGAATTAAAGATGCTAAGCATTTACAAAATGTGGGGATTTTTGGCTTTATGATGGAACTACACCACGGAAGGAGCGTAATACGATTTCTTGGGCATGTAACTTAATTTTAGGGTCTCCAGCCTTAGTTGAACAGATGAGGGGATTTTATCCAAATGGATCTTAACTGAAAATGCGGAACAAGACATTATTGAAGCATCGAATAGAAAAGGCGCACATGGCTCCTGCGAGTGAAGGTTGCATGTAATTCATGACCTTTTGTTCACATGTCAAGTTGAAATACCGAAAAGGTCAATCGCCTCGGAGGCAGAAAAGTGCATTTTTAACCCTGTGGAGCAGCTAGCTTGACCTCGCGCACCCCCTCTGCTGGAGCCCGGGCTAATCGCTGTTTCTCTTTTCACCGCGTCAGGAATTTCATTTTCATTCGCCGCAGCGCCACATGCCTTTCCAGCAGCAGGACTATGAAAGGAGAAAGGCCTTTAATCCATAGCTTAATCAGACTATATTTATTCCGGCCCTCTAGCCTTGCTGTACGGCCACCGGTGAAAATCCTGTGTCACACACATGTGCCCACTCGTCAGGTAGCGTCCGGACCCACCCAGAGCAGCTTGTTAGATACGCAGCCTCGCCTTGCGCAGTGGCGTGTGCTGAATGCCGTTAATGTGAGCTCCCAGGTGAGCGCTCATCTCCGGCTACGTCCCTGTCCTTTTCCCCCAGCGGCCTCTGTCTAGTGACGTGTGACGGCAAACTTCCCAAGGCCGCCTTCCGGAGTTGCCGGAGCCCGCCTCCTTCCCAGGGATGTCTCCGTCTCCTGATGCAGGTGCCTTATCCTCCATCATCTCACTGACAGCAGAGCAGAGGGACCATTATCTGCCTTCTGAGTCTTTTGTAAAAGTATCTCCCACTTTTGATCAGGTTTATTTTGAAGTTGCTTTTCATTCATTTCAGGCTTCCTACTTGAATCTATGGCCTGCACTGGATGACTCCGAACTTTAACATTATAAATGCTTCTGGTGCAGTTTTCCCACATTCGGAATTAGTGCACACTAAAGGATCTGCCACCGCAGCCCTTATCTCCACCTAATATTTAAAAGAAATAACCTCTGTCGTTTACCTGGAACCTCCCTCGGCCCAGTATGTTGAAAGCGCGGCTTAAATCTCCAGCTACCAGACCAGGAGGATATTCTGGCTCTGGCTTGACAATGCTTTTTTGATGTCCCTGTCTCAGTCTGGGAAAGAGCCTGAAGTCGACCGGCAAGTAGGACCACAAGGTGCCATGGCAACTAGCAGCCATCTTAAGACTTTTCAACCTTGTCCATCCCCAGGAAGATATATCTGAGGTTTGACAAAGTCTTTTTTGAAAAACGTTCCTCTAATCACAATTACAAACTGAAATTGAATCATGTGGCATGATGCGGTTTTGCGATTATTCTGCTCAGTCTAAGCTTATTTTAACATATTTTTTAGTTTTGAAACAGTGTCATTAAATTTATTCATGATCTCATAACTTTAGGCTACACATTGACATTTCACATTAATATTTTGGCATTTAAGCGTGACGAAAGGATAGATTGATCGAGTAAAGGAAAGACTGACTGAACGGCAGACAGAGCTGTGTTTCTCCGTGAATCCTCAATGTGTGCGTGTGTCTGTGTGTGTGTGAGTTTGTCTCAGTGTACGTGCTGATAGCCACCCTCTATATATGCAGATTTTTGTTCCAGCTAAGCACTTAATTAACTTGGCTTAATGTAACTGTTGATTGATTCCTGACTGTAATCTGTGAAACCGTGACAATTCTAAATTGTTTGTAAAAGGTTTTGCATTTGTAATGATACGGCAGAAGTGTTTTTCTTGCATAAGAATTCAAATAAATATTTTTATTTTATTTTTATTGTTATATCAACTGACGGTTCCTTAAATATTTAATAACCCTTAATAATTAAGTAATTGTATCATTAGTTAATATTGTTGCAATTATATATTCATTAATTTAAATTGCATAAATCAATAAAAGCATGGTGAGATCTGTAGCTACTTTGTTAGCGCACGTCGTTTTTAGAGGACCTGTCATCTGTCGGCTTTTGATGGATGCGACATCTAACCATTGTCTGTCAAATTAAATAAAAACTAACAGTGTTCATACCCTGTCCCTGAGACATCCGTGGCACGGGTGGCAGTAGGAGAGGCACGTCCACGGATGCAGGAAGCCGGCACTGAGCCTAGCACCAACCCCCCGCTGGTATCTCGGTGGCATTTACGTGACTTGCACAGCGTGGCTCTCCCAGGGTGTGGTTAAGATCTTCCAATAAGTGCCTGGTTAGCCTATTTCACACGGTTCATTTGCCAGTCATCCTGCTTAGTGTGTATATAGGGACATGCATGTCTTTGTTGTTTAATGTTGTCCCACATCCCATGTATATAGGGGCACACTGGGTTTGTTTATGTTGTCCCACATCCCATGTATATAGGGGCATACAGGGTTTGTTTATGTCCCAGACACTACATATGCACAGTATGACACAGGGTTTGTTTATGTTGTCCCACACACTGCCTATTTATGGCCACGGGTTTGTGCTGTCATCCAGGGAGTTTTTATGGTGTTCCAGCAAAGTGTCATATATTGAACCACATCACCACCTCCTGTGATTAAATCCAGTCGGTGGAAGGAATCGATGCAGAGAGGAAACTTCTGGAATTGGCTTATAATTGAGCCTTTTAATGTTTGTAAACCAGTGAATAGTGACTCGTAAGGACTATTTGCTGAGAAAAAGAGTGCTTGTGTGTCTGCGTGTTCAGTGGAGAGTGCTGACAATGTATTCGACATCAGCCGTGCGGTGGTGGTCCCAGGTGAGGCTCGGAGTACGGCTGTTCTGTGCTTGTGAAGGCCCCGGTGATGTTCCAAAGATGAGGCTGCCCAGACAGGCTTCCAGACCAGCCAGATCGAACTCTGACTCTGATTCCCTTGGCCTTCTGGAAATCGACAGCCTGTTAAAACCCCTCATGATTAATTCCATGTGAAAAGGACATTGCAGTTTTCTTGTATATCACCTAAAGCTCATTAACCTATGTTTGTAGTGTATTTGTAAGGCTTACAAACCCACACAGCCTCACCCGAGACACACCATCACATTGGTGTGATGAGATACTTTCATGTCTACAAATAAATCTGTTCTTACCATAATTTACTGAAAAAATAAGTATGATAGGTTAAGAATAATGCCAATGAGATGCTGTGTGTTCATTAGTACATCTGACATCCATAGTTCTGCTATAAATTTCAGTGCTTTTCCTGTGTGTGGGCCAAGAGTTGGGTGGGGTTATGAGCTCGCCAAATGGAGCAGAAATGGAAAGGGTGAGTGGGGGTCTCAGTGGTGCCTGTGTCCAACGGCACCCTTTGCTCTTGCGGGGAGCTGGACCGTAACGCTTCAGCGGCATCACGCAGGAAGTCGGCGTCTCTGGCTTGTCACACTGAGCGCTTCCGGTGCTCCTCGGCTGATGGACTGCAGATTGTCCAACAGATTGTTCCAACGTGTATCTGAGCCATTTGGGCGTGAGTGCTGTCTTGCTTTTTTCAGCGGTTGGATCCGGTTAGAATGTGAGGCCCTTAGAATCCAGAATCCTGCTGTTCTTCTGTAGTTACTTTTACATATTTTCTGGACAATTATAGTGACGAGAAGCAGAACATCGTTTTCTGTCAGAGCAAATGCCCGGATAAATTGCCCCCCCCTTTAGCGGAACACGTTTCTCCCCGATGAGCTGTGTTTCCATGGGGGTGGCTGGCAATGCCTTCTGCCTGGGTGGGCAGTCAGCAGTATTGAGTTGCTGGCCCAGAGCACCTGGCAGCATCGCAGAACAAACACTTTTATGGGTGAGTGCACTTGTGAAACAATGGCATTTTTCACTTGTAACCGGGTGTTGAGCATATTCTCCTGCCTAGCGATGCTTACTGCAAATCTGCGCTGGGCCAGCAGGGTGTTAGCACTGCGCTGATTAGCATGCCTTAAGAGCCACTGTACCCCGAGCTAAAAGAAATGCTTCAAAATGCAAACGGCAAACGTCAGGTGTGCAAATAACCTTGAGCAGGATGGTCTTACGGAGCAGAAATTCCTGCAGAAATACTGTTGTTTTCACCAATTTGCTTGTGTCACAACATTTGATCTTCAGACTCTGTAGGCAGTAAATCCATGGCTATCACGGCTCTGGCACGAATGTGCACCATTGAACCAGACACTGACGCTTGTTATCTTGTTCTAATAAAGCTTCTGTCCCCACGTGATATTTACACGGTCTCCGCATAGCACACAGGCTTCCTCCACCAGTTTTATGATCCTTCTGAAAAAAGCATCCAATAGGCTAATTGGCATATCTAAATTGCCCATAGTGTATGTGCATGTGTCCTGCAATGAACTGGCATCCCATCTAGGGTGTTTCCCTGCCTTGTGCCCTATGCAACCTGGGATGAGCTCCAGCCCCCTGCCCCTGAACCATAATAGCTGGTTGGAAGATGTCCGGCAGAAGTCCTAGAAGCCCCATTAAGAGACATCAGCCTGTTGGCCAATGCAACTATTGCTGCTGAGGGAGACCATGCTGCGTATGTATGCATGCATGGTACGGTATATGTATATATAGCATCATCTCAGGTACATCCTGTTTTCCTTTTAGTGAAAAAGTCATTTGAAAGTGGCCTCTGGTCACCCAAGTGCTAGACCCCCAAATATCTTCATAATCACACCAGAATGTGGTTTATTGATACATATTTTTCTTTATACATTTTTGCAGTATGGAAAGCTACTTTGTGGTGAACAATGCATAACTCAAAGCGAAGTGTAACTTAACTGGCTCTCTCCTGCCCTCCCACACCTTCAGGCAGTTTGCATGCACAACAGTCAGAACCATAGGGAAAGAACAGGGTGCTGGGTTGAGGGATTGGGGAGCTGTCTTGCATCTTCAACTCAAACTCCACACTTATTTACAGCGGGATTCTTGTTCCAGTGTGATCTAATTACCTTTTATGTTATGTGCATTATTATGCATGATGGTATTTATGAATATTCACAAGCTCACAGCAACCCCAGAACACCATGCATTTCTTTGTGATTTTCTTCGTACCCATAGAGGCGAACAAAGCCCAACAAAGATGACATTTTTTTCACACTGTATCCCTTATTCTTTATTTTCACTATTCATTAATTTCATTATTCACCCCCTGCCCCTTTGTTAATTGTTTTACAGCATATGTTCATCAGACATAAAATACAACGAAATCCCTGGAGTGATTGTTACAAACAATGCTTTGTACGTTTGTTGATTTGATTATTTATTTTATTTGAAGCACTGCAATTGTACAAATTTATAGGACTGAGGGCAGGAAGGCATTTATCGATTTCATGTGCGTAGAGGGTCGGTGCCTGACTGGCTCTGCCCGGCTCTCTCCCCCATGTCTTTCCCTTGTTTGGCAAGCAGTCCCCGCTGGCCATCCCATTTGGTGTACCCTTGGTGTGGTTCTGGGCTGCTGTGTAACCTAAAGGGTTGAGTTTGTGGTGGTTAGTCTGGTGTTCCCTTTGTCCTGAGTTCCTGGCTGGCCTAAGGCCTGCCTCATCTTTATTTTATATTTTGGTTTTATTTCATCCCCTGTTGCCTGTACAGTTATGTTATTCTTTGTTTATGGTTACCCTGCCCCTTCTCTATGTCCTGTTTTACTTGTGTTCCTTGATTTTCTTCTAGTGTTGTTAGCCCTCTATGTTTGTTACTATTTCCTAGTCACTAGTGTTTGTTAATTTAAATTTACTCCAACTGTTCCTTGTTGCCCCAAGCCCTTAGTGATTGGTTGATTTCGTTGTGGTTCTCATCCTATCCTGCGTCATGTTTTGTTGGCAGTGTATTTAAGTACCAGCTCTTGGTCTCTTCCATGGTGGTTCACTGTGGCTGTTCCCAGTGTCGCTATGTGATTAGTTATAGTAGTTATAGTTACCATGTGTTAGTTACTGTTGTTTCCTGTGCTCCTACCAACCCTTGGTTTTGTTGTTCCTAGTGTTGCTCCCTGCCGTGGTTTAGTTTTAACCCTTTGGGGTCCTTTCGTTTCCGGTTTCTCCATTGCCGTGCTGTTTCGTTAATAAAATCTTGTCTTGTCAGAGCCGCTGCATGGATCTTCCTCCGTCATGCCCCACCTTGACATTGTATGATTGCAGATTACCCTGATTAGTCAGTTTACTTAAATGTAAACCTTTGTTCTTTTTTTAGCTTTCTGACATCTTCAAAATACTGGAATTCGTAATGTAAAAAGCTGTGAAATATGAAGGAGGCCAGCTTGTCAGACTGGGCTGTCTCCTGTGCCTTTAGGCTACAGCAGTACCTTTATCACAAAACTGAAATCCAGATGAGAAACATTTCAGCAGGCGAGAGAGAGCATCGGTCCCGGCTTGAGTATAGTCTGGTCATTATGAAGAAAGAATTGTCTGAGCATCTTTCATGTGAGAAAATAGCAGTGGCTTAAACTGATGAGAAGCCTGTGACCTGTGATAGAACTCTAGACTAGGCATGGTTAATCAAACGCCATGCAGAAGACAGATTATAAGCTCCAATCTGGGAGGCTGCTATACACTGGCCTGTCGTTAGAGGAAGGTGTGTTGAATGTGTTAACGGAGATGTTTGTGTGGGCTCTTCATAAGGAGGTAATTAGGAAGTTCATCGAGCTCATTTCCTCACGGCCAAGCAGATCTGTTCACACACTGGTCTATTGAGGTTTCAACATAACACAGGTACCTTCAAAAAAAACAAAGACCTTGAAGTCAAGCTTTAGAGCTTTTCAGAAACTGCTTACTGTACATATTTCCTATAGAAATGTCTTACTTTGCTGGAATTTCAAAGTCATGGGATATCTTTCCCAAGAAACCAAAAGAATATGCTGTGACTTAAAAAGGTTGCCAACCTCGTCCCCGAACTCCTCCCACAGATTGACCAGCAATTTAAATAGGCTCGCCTTTAGCAGACAGAGACAACTCCGCTATATGTCCCATGTTTCTTCTGGGTTAATAATGGGTTCTTGCTATGCGCATGTTCTTCCTGGCGTTCATGTTAACAAGAAGCTGTTGTGAGAGCAAAAAGGCTTTTGCTCTTGGACAATGCAGATGTGTGTCCAGAATGGGACAATACAAAATACAGATAAGCACAGAATGACCTCGAACAAGAATACTGGACACCAGCTGGGTCCCAGTATTAAAACAAAAAAAAAAAGCAACAATATGGTCCGGCCCAGAATGCCATCTCTGATCAGAAATCTTTTGGATATGGGACAAAATTCACGAAGACCCTATGCACATCTGCACTGTCATGGGGGCCCGGCGTTCTCGTATTGCCTTTGTTTGCCTACGCAGCTGGATGCGCTCTTGGTTATTTCTCCTAGTGCTTCTAGGGTTACCACCAGGAAGTGCAGAAGTAGCAGTAGACTGTTGGGGAGGATTTCTGAGTTAGAAAGACTGGGTCTGCCTGGGAGTGCAGCTTGGCTGAGTGCTGCACGTCAGATGGTCCCCCCCCCCCCGTGCGAGCTCTGGTGGCACCTTCGCAGCGAGCCCAGTTTGTCACACTTGATGGGTAGCAGAGAGCGGAGCACAGAGCCACTTCTCCTGCTGCGTCCTCCATTCATATTTAAAGCTAGGACTCTCCACCCACCAGCGTGCTTTCCTGCGAAGACTCATGTTTATCTGCTGGGCGACAGTGAGGACAGTGATGAACAGCCGTCATAATGAAGTTCTTCTTTGGGGGTAAAATATCTCAAGGCAAGGCTCCGGTTAATTTCACCGCGCTAATGGTACATGTAAATTTTCAATACATTGTGATGGAAAAAAATAAACTTTACATCTTGGTGTCAAATAAGAAAAAAGTCCCAGTCAGTAACACACCGCTGTCACAACCATGTGGAGAAGTGATGAAACACACGGCAGACTTGTCATGGCAGAGTCCCTGGCTGTTGAGAGGGGCGCTTTTATTGTAACTTTTACAGCCTGGTTTTTTCCATCTCCATCTTCTGCGGCATGTGTGACTTACCAGGAGGCTCAGCCATTGGCACGGGGCGGTGTTTGGATAACTTCATCTTACCATAACCTCTCCAGTTCTTACAGACGTCACAGTTTATGTAAACCAGCTGGTGCAATTGGAGAATTACCTCGTTAGAGATAAACGGGGCCAGTTGGGTAGAACCGGGGAGTGATTATATTAATGGGAGTATTTAATGTTCATCTTCAGACTGAAAATGATACTCCTAAGTCTGTTTTCACAAGATTCTGGTACAAAATAGTCGTACACTAAGCACAACAGCATAAGAACGTCTAACTATCAATGTTCATAATGTGCCTGTCCACCAGTATAACTCTGCTCTCACTGGCCATTTTCTTTTTAATTTAATCTATTTTATTTATTCAATTCTTTATATTAGAACTGCACTTGACAAACATAGTGTTCCATTGCACTATATTCACATGTTTTATAGATATGACCCCAGCTTCCTTAATTAATGCCTCATCAGTCACAGCTGATTGGGAGCATAGTAGGGACAGTACTCAGAACTGGAGTGACACAGTGAGTAAGGGTGTCGCTTCACAGACCCTCAGAGACCAGCCCAGGCTTTGTGTATCTGCAGTTACCATGGTCTCCCTTTACTTGTGCCCTCCAGGTACCCTGGTTCCTCCCAGTGCTGCAAACGCATGTGGTTTCGGTAAATTGGCTTGTGGGCACCCTGGGATGCGGATGCAGGATGTGACCTGCCCTGGGACAGGCTCCAGCCTTGCTGAATATGTGCTTATGAAAGCTACATGAGTAAACAACTGTAATGATCACAGTAGGGTGTTGGCTCCTACCCCATTAGAACACACAAAAACACCTTTAAGTTGTTTCATAACATAAATTAATAATACAGATACATTTATGAAAATTTCTAAAATATTTTTTACAGTAGAACTGTTATGAGTCTTGATTTCTTATAAATCATACTGCATAACTGACAGCCAGGAAAACATTCTGGTTATGTTACTTAACACATAATAGTGATGAGTTCATTAATTTCCTTGGCAGTGATTATATTCAATGTATGTCTCTAGGCTAAAACAACAATCAGTTCAGTGTTGTACCTACTGTTGATGTTGCTGCAAGACATGCAACACAAACCGTGCATAGAGTGAATTAACTTAACTAATTACAAACTTTAAATTATCCAATTTTTTATATTCCTAAACCAACTAAGGGGATCCTAAAACTGAAAAACCAAAGATAGATATATAAATTCATAATATGTTCCAAATCTGGAAAGATTATGGTAATCAACCTTCAGCAAAAGAAACCTAATCTGAATTCTAATTATCTGTCTAACTATAGGCCTATTTCAGCAATTCTATTCTTATGAAAGATTGTACATTGGCTGTCTGTCATCTTCCAGCACAGAAATGTCATTCTCGGTTCATCCAAAATGATTGTCTGACTGTTGAGTCTTGTCTCCTCAGTTTGTGAGGGTGTCTCTGTTTTTCGGATTTAAGAATCGTGTTCTATGCCGCAAATCGTAAGAGAAGCATTGAAGCCTCAGAGAACAGGTACGCTCCTGCTCCTGGTATTCGGTGGTCAGGTATAGGGCAGCCCACAGATTGATCAATTTGACAGCATTTTCCAAAATGATTTTACAACTCCTTTCAAGGAAACAAAGGTCTGCTAAAGAGAACCTCCTCCTTTTTTTCAGCACATTCCTTTCTATTTTAAGATTACATGTAGCACATAAGAAACCCCCTTTTAATGGGATATTGTACCTGTTTGATCATAGCTGCTGCACGCTCAGTGAAGATTGACATACTTCATCTTTTATATTCAATCTTTGAGCTGTTCAGTAATAGTTAAGGGCACAGAATAGAGGACAAATGTTGACTACAGAGCTGTTTGTCAAAAGAGCAGCCAAAGCTCTCACCCTACATTACATTTGATCATCCCATTAGCTCTGCCTTAGCATGATTTGTTGCCAAGCGTGTCAGGTTTCAGTCATAGTCATACACAGCCTCAAATTTCATTATACCCCTGTGCCTTTGGTGTCTCTATCCTGCTACCTCACCACTATTTATGCACAGAATGCTTACAGAAAGATTACGAGGGATACTGCTCAAAGATATCTCTAATGTTTTATACTTGAATAAAAATGTATTAATCTTATACAATGCAGTCATTTAGAGTCTAAAGTCAGTCACAATACACATGCAAACTAGCACAATACATGTCACATTAACATAAAAGACCGTTGGTGCATCAAAAAAGGTGTATAATCCAAATGCTAGCCGATACAATGACAACACAAGAATAAATCAGCCTTCAGCAAAAGGGCTGCTGACAGTACAAACCCAAGAATCCATCCACCGAAATATACTCAACAACAAAGAGTCCAAGTGATGCCAGTCCAAGCGCTCCTGGAAAGGTGGGACCCGGGTGGGACAACGATGATGCCGAGGATGACGACGATGATGAGGCGAGCATAAAACGCTGTAACTAAACACTAAAGACAACACTAACAGTCGGAAACACACAAGCAACGTGTACAGGAACAGATGAGCAAATAAGGGACGAAGACGAGGGGAAACAAACCATTCCCATTGTAACCTGTTCCTTAAAACAGAATACACCTTAAATTTGGAAAAAAGTTATGGGTGTCATCCGGCTTTTGGAGTGTGTCCCACTTGCATCTGTTCTGGGGGGTACAACCTTACTTGGAGACGGTGTTTAGCTAACTAGTGTGGTGCCACAAATTATTTGATAAATTAATTAAATGAATCTTAGACTGTTTTTCACTTACTCTGCCCTTTTCTGCCCAAGCTTATCTATTCTACATTCCTTGGGCATCTGACTTGCAGTAATATCGATAGAAATGTTCAAGCACTCCAGCCAGATGAGGTGCTTCAGTGCAGATGTCTGCTGTGTGCTGCCATAAGCGACCTGTATTATCCCACTGTAATTACTAACCCAGCACCACCCTCAGCCACAATAGGACTGTCAGATGTAATTTACTACAGTGTTTCTGATCTGTGAACTCTACATGTACAACTTTTATTTGCCCAGAGTGTTTTTTTTTTAGTTTTGCCCTGAATTCGCCATTGTTTTTCTTTCTCCTGAAAACATTTACATTGTAAAACGTTTAACAACAAGCTGCTAAATTGAATAAAGTTTGATTGACTGATTCCACAGTCAATGCTCAATCCTACTTAAACAGACTAGATTAGGTGTAACAGATGTAAATAATGTTTCATCCGTGTAACACATTTTGACAAAATTACTTAAAATGTATATTTGCTCAGTTGAGACAATTTTGTGCTTGCAAATGTGTTGTTATCTGTGATGATTAGCCCGCTGAGTCAGAACCCACCCCCTGTATTTAAGGAAAAGCATGGTTGAGCCTCACAGCCTACTGGTAGCACATGAGTGCACTAGAGACCAGATGATGGATTTTTCCATGTAACAAGAGAATCTGGGCCTGCTTTGCTGCAGTGGACAGCAGGAGATGTGGTCCAGGAGGGGTCCTGACTTTAATCCACACCCAGCTGTTTCTGCCGTGCCTGTGTGCTGGGCTGTCACCATGTTAGTTTGTTATGATTTCCTTCTCTAATGATGAGGGTCTGAATTGATGAATGTTTGTGCCGGCCCGGGTCTGCATCAGTGTCATTGCCTGCTATGTCGTATGGTCTTCTGTGATGTTCCCAGTCTGTGATGATTTGGGATTATGGTTACATCCTATTTTCTTATTTTTTACTTGAATGTCTCATCTATAATGCACTATAAATACCTTCATAATGCATTATAGTGCTGAGTAAAGGAATTAGTAAGCATTTCAGCACATTATACTGACCGTCATAAGGCATCATTATAATACTTCATAAGCTCCAGTGAAGCTCTCATCTATAATGCACCATTGATTCCTTCGTAATACATCATAATGGTCGGTATAAGAACTAAGGATGCTCTGTATTGCTTTATTAAACTATCTACAGGGCAATATGGATGCGAGTTTCATAAATCACCCAAAATGCATATTAAACGTCTATAATGTGTAATGCATTTTTTTTAATTTTTATAGCCATGCTTATAATAATGCACTATTCTTAAGTTACGTTTCATGTCCAAGACCGCACTTGGCCACTGCACCACCAGCGACCCAACACACTGGCGTAAAGGTTCAGCTTATAAAGCATTCATTTAACTTTTGCCTAAAACACTCTTGCCCTACACCACACATTACGCAAGCGCTCAATCACTAATTGTGAGGTTGAGCCCCCCAAGTGACAAAACAAATTGGAGCGGCTCAGATCACACCGTTAAACTAGCCAAGTTTCTCCACTGGCTGCTGTGTAAGTAGCTTTCCGGGCCCGGCGTGTGCCTGACGAGGCCTCATTGCCTGCGGGGGGCGGCGCGTGGCTCCTCCAATTAGTGAGCTGCTTTTGCACGGTGCCAAAGTTTTCCTGAGCACAAAACAAGAGGGGGACCACTCACAGGGACATGAATCAGAGGAGAACACGTCAACCGTCAAGCACTTCCTGACAAGTGGGAGGACAACAGAGTATGGGAGAAACGATGAAAAGGAATCATGTTGGTGCAGCACTGTTACTCTGATATTAGCGTTTGCCCTAAACCCTCAACAGGACAACAACGAGACTGTTAGTCACATCAGGCACTTGACAACCACATGCCAGACACGTGTGGTGATCTTTGGATCAAGTAAAGCAGCCTCATGGTGATTCAGTCAAAATGCTGTGGAGAGCATCTCAGGGGTTGGTTGTGGATGCATGTGAGTCAGTGAGTATGGAGACTCCTTCAGTCAAAATGATAGCAAACTACCTTTGGCTGGTTAGTATGTTTATTGCCTTTTATGCACAGATCTAGGTCACCATCTCTAGTGCACAAGGACCACACTCTTCTGTTGTATTTTAATTATTTTTTGGATTGACATGGAAAAACTTGATGATTGCTTCAACAGAACCATTGGAACTGGTGTTGAGCAATCCATAAACTGTCTGGGACCATGCTAGTGCACTCATGAACGTTCCATGTCCTCTGCTGTTCTCAGTGCTGACATCTACCGTAATCAGTGCTGATGCTTCTCATTTGCTTAGAAGCCTGCTTGACGTCTGCTCGCCGTTCCGTTTAGCTATGTTGCATTTCATAGCATCGTGGCACCACGTCCCATAGCTACTCTGCCGGGTGCCTGTATGCTTCCCGCTTGTCGAAAGTCCCTTTGCAAATCTGCCCTAAAAATTACACCGGAACGGAAGTGTAAAGTTGGCGAGCGCATCGCGGGAGGTGTCCCTCCACGGCACGCTTGCAGGGTGCACACGCTTATCTTTCAAAGCACATCTCCTTGGTGCAGTGAATCAGCGAGGACAGCCCCAGCCACGGTAACTAGATTGAGTAGAGGCCATTTGAAATCAAATTACCGGACCCCGCTTGAAGAACAGGAGTCACTCCTCCCTTTACAGAGGCCCAGTTTCTTTTATTTCATCTCAGCATCGATCAATAAATATCTATCTCCCGAAATAGAATGAAAAATGATTCACGGCTAATTTACAACAGGCCGTGAAGATAAATCGCTGTTTCTTTCTCATTTATGTCATCTGATTTCTCATCTTTGTATGCTTAAAGAAATCTATTATCCCACATCAGCAGACATGGACACAGAGACTTTTATGTCCCCTGATTTTTCATCTCTGGGTCCAGATTAATGACATTATTGACAGGCAGGCAGCCATGTGGGGCGGGTCCCTTAATGTTGAGTGCGAGAAAGTTTGGGAAACAGGGCCTAAAGAAAACACACCTGGGGAGAGAATGATTGCAGCTCAGCCAGCACTGGCAGCGGTTTGAAATGCAAACCACTTAAATAAACCTAAAATTAAAAGGGTTGACACATTTCAGATTTGGGCAGTGGCTCTCTGCTGCCGTCTCCGAGGAAGGAGGCAGGCCACTGGAGCAATGGCGCAGATCACATGGCAGATGAAAGTGCCAAAGCTCAGCAGTGCATTTTGGGTATCCAGCAAGCAGCAGGAGGACCCGTGCAGAAAACTGTCATTATCACAGTACACCACATACACACGCAGTCGCTAAGGCTTCATAAACATCATTATTAGTTGGTGTGGCAGGAATGAGATCGCTGCAGGAAATTACAGAGTGGCTAGTGCATCAGTATGTGTTTGATCAGTTAACAGATTAGGCTCATAAGAGGAATGGCCGCACATCTGCACACGCCTTCGCCGCACATCTGCAGCCTGCGTCTACGCGTCGTCAATAACAGCTAATGCAGAACGGCGTGGGGGCGGGGCTCCAGCCCGAGAGGTGATGAGCAGCGCCTCAGACAGGGGGCACTGTGGATGGGAAGCCAGCTTCATGCGTTCACGGACTCCAATTCTTTCCTAAAAAGAAATTAGCCGCAAAAATACAGCAAATATAAAGCAATTACCTCTATTATTCTTATCTAAGCCGGAGTCCTGAGGCAGGGCCTCATGTTTGAACATTGTTGAATCCATCTATGACAGAGCACCCAAGACTCGCTGCTTTGGAAGCTCTCCTTAGATTTCATGCAGCTCCCTAGCTGTAAAACAAGAATTATTTCACTACTATGACCGTATGGTTAACTTACTGACTATATCTATATACTCTGCATTCTCTATTAGGAATGCGGCATATTACAAGCATATCTGTTAGCATTGCATTTTGTTCTTGGCTACTTGATATTTTATTCCTTGTAGGAAATAGTATTGACTTCATCCCTTCTGGTGACTCATTATATGTCCTTGTATGGTCTCTGCAGAGCGATATCTTCCTTTCAGCCAAGAGCGTCTCACTGTGGGTAAGGTCACCTGATAACAAAATGAATAATTAAAGTGGTGACCGACGTGCTGCCTGCGCGGGAGAGGAGGTGTCTTGGAGGGGCTGCGGCTCGCCCTCTGAACACTCGACAGCCTGCTGTCTCCCTCTGCATCCTTGGAGCTTCAGCGATTGCTCAGGGCCCTTTAAATCCTTCTGGCGCTCAGACGCTGAACTAATCAAAGTCCTTCTGCCGCGGTGGAGTTTCTGAGCACAGGGCCTAATTGCCCTCATGGCACAGTGTGCGATAAAGTGTGTGAGGCCTTGTACATGTTCTCCTGTTAATGAAAAGGTGGGTCTGTAGCAGAATTCTCGCAGTCTCTGAAACCATGAGACTGGATTTGCATGGAGCAGCCGCCGTGTTCCGTCACCAACCGAGAAGTGAAATTGAATCAGTGGGAAAATACCAGTGCTCCAACAATGAAGAACAAATAATGCACCAGCTCCACCAAAAAAATAATCAGTAACGCCTCAGGTCCACCACTGATAAACCAGCAATATTTCACCTCCACCAATGAGGAGCAACAACGCATCAGTTCTGCCAGTGAATGTCTTCTTATACCAGAGGACTAGAACTAGAGAACCAGACAAAATGAGGCAGACCGTGTTCTAATAACCCCAAAAAATATGTGTAGCCAGGAGGCTCATATACAGACAGGTGTTTGCCCAGCAAACCTAGAAAGATAAATGGAACCAAGGGAATATAGTCTCAGACACTCTTGAACTAGCACAGCACAGTGGGAAAGACTTTGATTTTAATTTAACAGTGAAGTGTACTTGTATCTTCAATATGTTCTGTAAAACTGGCCTGTACTTTTCATGCCTTTGAATAAGAGCATCCCCAGAGGAACATATCAAACATAACTGGTATCTTTCAGCACCTATCTCTGTAGTTCCACCACATGAACGTCCTGAGCCTCTAGAGAGCTATCTTTTGAACATCTCATATCCAAAACAAACTCCTGACTTGCCGACTGCCCAGCCCTCAGGCACACACGCACATTACCAGAGGGCGCTTTGATCTCAGACAGCTCCTGTGATATTTTAACACGTCCCCATTTCTCTTCCTTAGCATAATATCCAAGTCAGACGCACAGCCTGGACTGTTTCACATTTGCATTCCGTTTTCATTTGTTTTCAATTCACTTCCCAGACCTGCATTCCACCAGATTTCTGTTTCTGTTCAGTTTATCTTCTTGCTCTCGGAGGACAAGTATAGGCTTATCTGTCTTCTCCATTTCAGCTATCGGTTATTCAATGTCAAAGAAGGAGCGCGATGCATAGTGTTTCCTGAACTGTTCACATGTTAGCTACTGTTAAGGTCTTAGTGGTAAAGGGGCATCTCCACATGGTCCAAAGCAGATCAATCAAACCGGCATCGTGTTCCAATCTGGGCTGTGTTACAGGCCATTCTCTTCTGGATTCCTAATCTTTCCCCGCGCGTTTTTTTGTACACATTTTAGGCCTGAAATGCACCGACTTGAGCAGGTTTGATTTCTTTGAACTTTTACTGTAATTGGCATAAAAACACAGTCGACCCTTTCTAAGGGGTTTATGGCTGGAATTCTTCAGTGGGATCACCTGGTAAGACGAAAGATTTTATCCTTTGCTAACAGTGCCATTTATTTCTAATTGCTGTTTTTTTTTTTTTGCAGTGGCACCGTTTTGTTTTAAAGACAGTGCGTCATTTTATCCCTCTTCTTCAAAAACACGGCGGATTTAACTTTTTATGGTAAAATTAGCAGCAGCTGACATTCTGTTGGTGCAAGGCGTGTGGACCTTTGCCGAGTCTTTATGTCGCTTCCAGGTGGACATGGAGTTCCAGGTCGTCATGGCAACGTGCATTGGATCATGACACCGGCACCCCCCACCACCCACCCTGTGCTAAGGAGAAAACCACAGAAGCCCAAGCATATCCAAAGGCTGGTTCCTGGTACTGGTGATCTGGCTCAGCTTCTCCAGAGCCCGCAGATCCGGTGACTAGCTGCAGGAGCCGGTACTGCCGTAGGCCTCGCCTTATCTGTCAGAGGCCTCATGCGTCCGTCACGGAGGACCCAGCGTCAATGGGCAGAAAACAGGCCGTCGTCTCGATGACAATGTCGATGACTCAACATGCACATCCCACTCCTGTGTTATTTATTCCCATTCAGTTCTTAATTAAGCACGGGGCCTAAGACATTAATTGTCTCCAGGGATATTCCGGGATTTCACATTTAAGTGTTTCATCCTGTATTATAATTGCTTGTATGTTTTTGCTGCCGTATCTCATTTAGGTGATTCTGTAAGAGGCCGAGCCCTCTGGTGGGGAGTAATCCTTCTCGGCCCGCTCCAAGTGGGGGCTCCACATGAGTACGAGCTGGGGTCGCCGTGGGCTTCTGAAGCCTGCTAGTACATTCGGACGGGACACAGCTCAGGGATATCAAGCGAAACACAAATGGATATTTTCAGAGAAAATGCTAGAATACAGGGGAAACACATAACATCTGACCACTGTGAAGCTTTTTTTGGCTTAAACTCCAGAGATGTTGATGCTCCATCCTCTGACAATGGAAATGGACAGAGAGTAGGTGAAATAAAGACTCCTGTGAGCCACAGCTTTTTGGAGAGGGAGACATACCATTCGTAGTAGGTTGATGAGTTATATCAAAAATACAAAGATTGCTTTGTTGGTGTAAGATTAGCTAATGTAAAATGGCCATAAAACGACGTGACACAATCTTACACCAATGCTTACAGTGAGTGAAATATGGCATACTTCCCCCTGTCAAGCACGTTTTCTCACTGTTGGTTTGAAGAAAATAACTAAAAAAATGAACAGAAGAAAGTGCAGTAAACCAAAGCCATGGCTAAGTTTTACGAAATACAAAAGACTGACAGAGAGTGACTCCCAGTAAAGAGATTTCAGTCTAGGGGATTAATTTTAGAGCTTCAAAGACCATTTTTAATTCAGCATAAAGATAAACTGCAGCTGGATATAATAATTTTGAATAAAGAACGATAACCAAAATTTACAGAGGAAACCTATTAGTCAGGAAGACTTGGGTGAATTCTTTTTCTAGTTCTCTGGCAATGGATGCCTTTCTGGGAATTAAATGCTTTTCGCTTTGTATTTGACTTTGGTAACACTTTCTATGAAGCCCACCTCATAATGCATTGTAACACATTCATAAAGTATTCTAAACATGGCTGTAAATATTAAAAAAAAGCATCACACATCATGGTAATGTTTATAACATATTATGGATGCTCATCTATAATGCACTTTATATTGCTGCACAAAGCCTCCTTAATACTTATACCGGCCATTATAACACATTATGAGGGTATCTATAGTGCATTATGGCAGAGAGCTTCATAATGCATAATACACATGGCTATAATGATGTCTAACTAAGTGTGCTCTTTTTATTCTGGCTTTGTGACTGACTTCTTCTCACTTATGGGACTATCTGGGGAGAACTATTTGGGAAGTTCTATGCAACCCAACAGATTGGCTTGTAAAGGCTGGCTCCATAAGTAAGGAACGGGGGGGTAAGCGAAGGCGGGCTCACTAAGCAGGTACGCCCCGATTGGCTGCTAACACCTGCGTGGCCGAGGAGCAGTGAGAACAGCCACCCGCCACGCATGCTGAAGGCTGTTTCTTTGGGCATGCTCTAGATATCTCTGCGCCTTCAGTAGCCCCACTATCTTATAATCTGAATAAATCTTTTTTTTATCATTCCTTCTGATTTTTACATTTGTTCAACATGAAGTCTCCAGGTTGACAGAGGTCTGATTTTATCACAGCTTGCCATATATAATGAGCAAAGCTTTTGCTTCTTAGCTGAATGATGAAGTATTTACTGTAAAAGTCTGCTTCACCTTGTGACCTTGTAGAAGGTAACGGGGGGGCTGATGGATGGACTTCTGTCCCTTTGTTTCCGTCGGTTACCATCTAATTGCTGCTAACGGTCAATCGATGCACATTTTCTTCAGATCCACAGTTTGAGGTCGGTGTGCTCTTCCAGGGTTCATGGTTCGAAACATTCCTTGCCTGTGCATGTGTGGAGTTTTTTGCTCTTGTTTTGTGTGGGTGTTTTCTGAGTACTTCAGTTTCCTCCTGACTGGTGTCTGAAAATTGCCGGTTTTGGGTGTGTATGTCTGCAGTGAACAGACACCCCGTCCAGGGTGTGCCGCCGCCTTCTGCCGCACTCCAGGCTCCTGCACAAGCCTGACCAGCAGTTGGAACATGAGTGGTTGGATGGCATTGGTGTTTTGTCCAAGAGAATCCATGCACTCCACCCCCAGATTCCTTTAGACTAGATGTGGGTGCAGATTTAATATTTCCACTTAATCTTTTCTTAGAACGATGAGCAGGTAAAGTCAGTTACACGCCACCCACAGTGAGGAGAACTGCGATATGGTATTTCTGTCACAGTGTACATCACTGGGGGAAGCCAGCAGCTTTCCTCAGCTATAGCTGGAGAATCGGGAGGCCGTTTCAATCTTTCTAAAGGTAGCGAACTTCCCTTTCTGTGACCTAGATTCTCACTCCCCTGAATCTACTTCTTTGCAACCAGACAAGACCGTCTTTCCTATCACATTTGAGATTTTTGCGAGTATTTATAATCACTACAGTAGCATTTACTGATGGAATTGATGGATCAAAATATTGTGAATGTCACAATGAAGAGAATGTCAGAGACAAATGACAATCAGATATGGGAAAAGCGGGAGGGTGGAGCCTGTGAAGAGCTTGGTCCTTGGTTATTATCGTAATAGCAATAGGAGCGGTCAGCTTGCTTCATGTTTATGTGTAAATCAAATGGGGTTGATTAGATACATGTTTTCTGGACAAGAAGGTGATTCCCAGCATAAAATCAACTGGGTCATAAAATCAACTGGGAATTAAAGAGAGGTCTTCTGGTCTTCTCAATCATATTCTCCAGGTACTCCAGTGGTGGTGGGGGGGGTCATTAAATGGGGTTGTGTACTACTAGTGCAGTGTAATACACTGTGTTCCTTCCAGCTGTGTCCCACTTACAAATATCAAACTGTTTTAAATAAATTTCAGTTAAACCCAGCTGTTTAAGCTGTTTATACTATTTGCAGGCTTCAGTATCTTGACTCTAAACCTGTCCACCGATGCGCCTTCTACTACCATGCTGAACAAGTTTGTCATCCTGAAAACTTTAGAGGTGCAAGGCAGGGTACCAACCCATTACAGGGCATGCTCGCACAACATTCACAGTTATTGATAATTTGGAAACATGGGGAGAACTTCACATACAGAGCCAGAGGTAAGGGGCATACGCATTGCTGCGCACCACCACACAAGGGATGAGAACCCAGGTGCAGCCATGCAGTGGGTGATACCTCAGCACCACACTGTTCAGATGGAGTGGAAGAGCATGGTGACCAGAGCACCAATCCTACCACCAAATTTTCCCTGCTGATATGGCTTAACTTCATACCCAGGATGAAGCAGGTTAAGAGCCTTGCTCAAGGGCCCAGTGGAGTGGAATCACTCCTGGCATTCACAGGATTCAACCTTCCAATTACTGGCACACATCCCTAGCTTCTGAGCCACCACTCCACACACAGAGTCAGGGTCAAGACTAAAC
>JAODKN010000037.1:17348227-17361185 GCA_026774425.1 Petrocephalus zakoni
TTCCCAGTGCTTCCTCTCTGTTACCCCATCTGCTTCCCATTTCTCCCAGTTTTTCCCAGTGCTTCCTCCCTGTTACCTCATCTGCTTCCCATTTCTCCCAGCTTTTCCCAGTGCTTCCTCTCTGTTACCCCATCTGCGTCCCATTTCTCCCAGCTTTTCCCAGTGCTTTCTCTCTGTTACCCCATCTGTGTCCCATTTCTCCCAGCTTTTCCCAGTGCTTCCTCCCTGTTACCCCATCTGCTTCCCATTTCTCCCAGTTTTTCCTAGTACTTCCTCTCTGTTACCCCATCTGCTTCCCATTTCTCCCAGTTTTTCCTAGTACTTCCTCTCTGTTCCCCATCTGCTTCCCATTTCTCCCAGCGTTTCCCAGTCCTTCCTCCTGGTACCATATCTGTTATTCTATTATAAAACTTTACTCAGTCCTAGTTCTTCACCAGTGATGTTCAGTCCATGTCTAAATATCCTAGCTAACATTTTGTTTACACTTTTCAACACTTCATTTTTGGCAGTCAATCGCATTCCACACCCAAATAATTATCCTAATAATTCTGTCTTAATCGAAAAGGATATAATAGTTTTAATGAGGATCCATAAGTGATTATATTCTGAGTTGATGCTTCTTTGAGTTGCTCAGCGAATTATTATGAAGATATGTGATGGAATTGATCAAAGGGCATCAGACTGTGTCGGCATCAGCAGATATTTAGTCAAAGACATAGGCCAGTGGATAACCCTGACTTCAAAATCCAAACTGGGAACCCAGGAACTGTGAGCTGATTATGCTATCTGCTGCACTACCCAGCAATTATGCTCCCATCTACCTTCTTCCTCCTCTCCAGCACCCCATAGCCCCGTGTCGAACCAAGTCGAACCGATTAAAGTCTGCATTTACATCCTCTAATTCTGATGGTGTCCTGTCACTTCAGTGAATGACTTTTAGCGGAAAGCCTAGTAATGTATTAATATGGCCTTTGAAGTCATTATAAAAATGAGGGTATCTGCACACTTGGCATCATAATTGTGCAGAAAGTCCAGAGGTTGTAGTCTGAGAATGAAATATTTGAATTTTATGTCAAATGGACAGCCATTCCTCCATATGTGATTATAGTATCTCTTAGGTAGTTTTTTGCTGATTTAATTACTGTGGGTAATGAAGCACAGTGGGTTAGTGTGTAGTTTCAGTGGAAACAGTAAGTTAGCCTCCCCTGACCTCCAGGTTTGATAAAACAGATGTGTGCATAATATACAGCAAGCAAAAGTTGTTCATACATACATGATTTTCCAGATTAGTTTAAGAATGACTTAAGGTCACTTAGTTCCAGCATGAAATCTCATTATAAAAACGGTTATCATCAGGTAGCTAGAGGAATTAGCTCTGGGGAATTGCCCTGAGCATGGTCACCATGCCCCGATAGACTGTGTTCTGTGCCATGTGTGGCCCTAGCCAGTCACAGTGAGTATTAGCTATAAGCTCAAGTCCTGGAGCCTCCCTCCAAGGAGAGCAGCCAATCAGCACTCACAGGATAGCTAGTGCACATGTCCTGCCAAGTCAATGAGCTTTGTTCCCTCCCAAAGTCACATGTTTTCATGCCTCCTAGACAATCATGCCACAGAAACGTGCTGTGCATTAGCAGACATAAAAACAAACTGATTGTTCATTGACTTTTAATGAGGCTTTTAAATATGATTAAAAGGATTTAAAGTGTAATATTTGCCCTCCGGATCCCTCATCATGCATGCTGAAGAATATTCCTTGAAAATTCCTTGGGATGATGCTTTAATCAAGGAAAATGATCTGCCTTCTCATCAAAAATCACAGTTTGTTTTACGCAGATATTGTCCTGCATGCTGCGGTTGGGTGTCTGATCACTGCTCTGCTGTGATCGCGGTTGTGTTTCAGTTTGTTGGACTTGGCCTTTGATTGCAGAATTACAGCTGTTTGGGGCAGGGAGAGCGCACACAAGGGGGGCATTAAATATTTAACACCATGGCACCTCTCTTCACTTAACAGCAATTGCCTGCAGCTCCTTCTATAAAGAAAAGCAGGTCTGAATAGCCCACACCCCTGTTTATGACGCCACTGCTCTTTGGTAAATAGACCCCAGCTAGTTAATTTGGTTTCCCACTAAGAGGCAGGGATCGGACCCCCCACCTCCTCAAGCAAGGACATTAAATTCCCCTTCTGAATGTTTCCCCTTAGACCCGGAGTATTTTTCTGAGTGTTTATGGTGATGTTAATGTGTTCTACTTTCATCATTTTCGCAGCTTTTTATTATAGTTATCATTAAACATTTTGAGTAAATAGATGGCGGTGAGCTCTCCTTTGGCTGTTTGTTAGAGGAGCGTGAGGGGGATAAGCGGCCAGGTTTAATGCTGACCCAGGTGCCAGATATCTAACCATGCCCAGCTTCTCAGCTCCGGACCTGTACTTCTTAATGCCGCGTTACACTGGTTTATTGTAAATACCAGTAATGTAAGCATTTAAACTTACTTAATGCTCAAAATGAATCCAACTCATTAGGTTGTTGCCTTTCTTGGGAGTGTGAGATGTTTTAATTACACTTTAGACTGCCTTTGTAACAAATATGCCTTGGATATAGAAATAAACTCTAAGTTAAAAAGTATCTAAGTCTAAGTATACAAGCATCTGTATCTAAGTCACAATCAGTTTCCTTATTTTCATTATGAAATTTAACTTCTCCATTCTGTGACCTCATGCAGCTCACATGGTATATACTGTACGCACCCTGCTTCATCGGAGACTGACCCCAAGCGTGAAGCAAATGGCTCTTTGAAGACATGGATGCTCTTATGCCTGTCAGTAAATCAGTAGGAGACTCAGAGCATGCGGGAGCGGACGCTCTGCTCAGTGAGAGTCATGATACCTCAGCACACTGATCAGAGGGGGCCTCGCACATTATTTTCACCTCCCCTGCAGCTCACCTGTTGTTGATGCTTATTTAAAAAAAAAAAACATAAAAATAAAGCCTAATTGAAAACTGGAGTTAATGTATGATAGTGAAGAAGAACTCATTTAAATCCTGGTGAAATTAGTTACAAATTCCACACTTGTCAAGAACAGCATAACATCATAGTGTGACTAGTAACAAGTTGCACTCAGGGCTATTATTGTTATCATTGTTGTTGTTGTTACTAATAAACAAACAAGCAAAAGAATGAATCAACAAATTAAGTTTATTATTAGTCCGACTGCGTACTCTCTCTGGTCCACAGGTGAACATGCTGTACTTTTGTATTCCAGGTCAGCCAAAGTGTTAATTAAATGATAAAAATGACCCTCTCTCAGGATAAATCCCGGCACTCGGAGCCAAATGATTAATTCAACACGCAGCATCTTCACAGCTGATGGCTACCGTTAGCATTAGCTCTTCAGTGACGCATTTCAATATCCGCCTTTTAAAAGTGCTCTCCACCATATGCAATAAATGCAGCGTGCTTTAAAGTGGCGTGTTTTTCTGTCTCTTCCTGAACTTGAGTTACAGTTCATGCACCGTGACCCAAAGATGCACTTTGTGACCCAAAGATGCACTTTGTGACCCAAAGATCTTGCTGCATGGGAGTGAGTGCTAACTCGGGCTCGAAGCCTAACCTCTGCAGGATCGCCGTTCGGCAGCTCTGTTTGGGCTTGGGGGCTTTTTGTACCTGTATGTTTTCACAAACTCTGTCGTCGGGGGTTACCGTCACCCAGGAGACCGGCATGCTGATTGGGGTGTAACAGGGACAGCTGTTCTGGCTGGCAGGAGTGATAAGGAGAGCAGGGGAGCACGACTGGGGGGGGGGGGGTTGAGCAGGGGTGTTAATATGCGCATGTCTTACGGGATTCAGGTATCATATGTGTAAGTCCTATAAAACTCTGTAATGTGAGAGCCTCATACAGGCCCTGATGTAAGCTACACAAAGCCAGGCCCGTCTCCATGACACGTCACGATTGTACTGTAGGTTTTGTGTACCCTGAAGAAATAAATATGGTAATCTAATTACCCAGTGTGGAACCTCATATCTAACTAATAATTTTAGTATGATTACACTAAATCTCTTATATACTTCCAAGTAATATAGCTGTTTGTAGGAAGAGGAAGCTTCTGTTGGGGATTTACATGTTTGATTGCGATTTAAAAATTCATATTTCTGTTTTTTCAAAATGTGTGGGTCTACACCTACAGGAATTCCAATAAAAAATCTTACATATGAGCAAACTTAAGTTCACCTCATTATCATGGGGATGAGCTTTGCCCAGGTTTCATCTGGCTATTTCCTTGTATAGTATGTGAGCGAGAACTGGCCCCAACTGGCCAACTGGCATTTTTCCGGTGGGCCGACAGGTTTGTGGGCCGGCAAAAATAATTGTGCAACCCCACCCCAAGAGGAATTCATCGTGGGTAACCCAGCCAAATTTATCATGGGGGACCCCAAAGTCCTGGCCCGATTTTTAATCTGAGTCCAACTCTGGCCAGGAACATAGCTGTCTCAGAGTGAACTGACTTCACGATGGCTGGGTGTGCCCTCTTTATGTGAAGCCCCCGCTGACCTTAATGATCCAAGGCTTCATCTCTCAGCCTCCAGCATCTTTGTGCTGTATTACAATTATGAATGAAGGTCTTGTGCGCGTGCAATATTTAGAGCCCTTCAAATATTAAAGGCAGACTTAAAGCATTTTAAATATTTGTTTTGAATCATATGAATAAAACAGCATCGTCTGCTTGAAATCATGTGATTAAAACTGATATCCATTATTAAAAGACCAGGATAGCACAGTGGCTGGAATGATGAGTTTTTATGCCTGTTCATTAGTGTGAAGCACGAATCTTCTGGGGAAAACTGTACATTGTGGAATATTCTGGAAAAGACTGGTCTTCTCCCAGATAACTGGTAACATCCCTGCCATCCGGAACACATTTCAGTCTGTGTACCAGCTTAGCAGATCTGCAAAAGATCTCATCTCCCTTGCCCTGCATTTGGCTCTGGAACATCTTGAAAGAAAGAACACCTATATCGGGAGGTTCTTCATTGACATTAAGCATTGCACTTGAAACTGTTGTTCCATCAAAGTTCAGAAAAGTCCCATGGGTTGCATCGCAATTCACTTATGTGCTTTATTTGCATCGGCATCTCTAGAATCTACGCGAGCTCTGCAGTGCACTGACACTCCATCTCCAGGGTCACCTCCCAGTGCCCTCTGCTTCTTGACACGCGATGGAGAATGACGGGGAGGAGAGACAGAGACTGCAGGGAGAGGTTCGAGGCCCCTGTCGAGTGCTGGGCCCCCTGAATCTGCCAGGGTGTCCATGCGTCTCTGGCACCCCTGCACAGAAGCTACTGTTTCATCACCTGACTACTGGAAGGCTCTGTACCAGTGGAGTACAGAATGAAGTACCTCTGTCCAAGATGGAGGC
The DNA here is from genome assembly GCA_026774425.1 of Petrocephalus zakoni. Taxonomy (NCBI): domain Eukaryota; kingdom Metazoa; phylum Chordata; class Actinopteri; order Osteoglossiformes; family Mormyridae; genus Petrocephalus; species Petrocephalus zakoni. The sequence goes on from JAODKN010000037.1 coordinate 17,353,642, forward strand.
AACTGTGTCAGGCCAAACGTCGTTTGTTATGGAGAGATACATGCTGCCTGCGAGCTCAGAATGTCCGAGCAGCCTCCTGCGGCAATGAATACACGCAAATTGCGACTGATTATGTTTTTAGAAGGTCTGCAGCATTTTATAACTCAACAGAATGTCTAAAAATAGGGAACGTCAGGCAGCCCCAGAGAAATGCCCTGCGGTGTGTGTGACTCTTCTTCTACAATTTTCCGGCTGTTTCTGTCACACATGTAAATGCATTCAACGCATTTGGCAAGCAAGACCTACTGAATCCAAAGTATCTAGCTAAAGTACCTGTAATCAAGAAATAAGTGGATTAAATCCGTTGCCGTAGTACTGAAGTGAAGCACAGACCAATTCCCGCTGTCATATGCTAGCCTGGGAGGAGCCTGGTACTAAGCTGGCCGCCATCTTGACGTTGCGCTGAACAAACTTGAGCTATGACAAACACGACACTAGTTACGTCACACCCATCTGCTGCCTCGTAGCTGGCATAACCAAGTGTCAGCTGGTTAAGCTAATGCACCGCAGGTGAGAAATATTAGTCAACACGTCAATGGAAAATTACAATACCACTGAGAAGAACAGCCATACGAGAGGGAGTAGCTGTGGACCGTTATGGTGTCAGGCCGTGGGGTTCTGTGGCTTTCAGATGGTATTTTAATTAGAGTATGATATATACTTGAATCACTGTCCCACACTTAAAAGCCTACTTACGTACTTAAGGTCACTATGCTCATCTAATTGACTCATCCAGCAGGCCTGTTCAGGCAGAGATAAAGACGTCATGTTTCTGTGTGGTGGGACGAGGTTCCCAGTACCCTTCAGACTGAGGGATCCTGCGTGCTCGAGAAGAAGCGCTTGTCTCTATGGGGTGCACCATAGCTCTGAGTTCCTGACTGTCCTCTTCGTTCCTTCCAGCAGAGGTGTATTTTCGTACCTGTAGCTTTTGATGCCACCTATATCGTGCAGGTATTTTTGTATCTGCTTGTAAGCTTGAGCTCTACATAGGATTTATGTCGATGTTTTTTCGCTACACCTTTGGAACGCCAGCATACTATAGACACAGTGTACGGAGCTCCGTGGAATAACAGCTGAAAGTGTATATATACATATTATCTGTTTGTTTGTTTTACCTCAGCCACATCTATTAATGGATTAACTGAAGTGATTTTTTTTGGATACCAAGTCAACTGGCCTGGTGTTTCTCTTGTTAACCAGGAATTAAATGTAGATTTTGAACATCAGAAGGATTTGCTTCCATGCACCTGGACTGGGCAACCCTGGTTTATTATTTAGTTGGCAACACTGAAAGCATTTTTTGTTCGGCCTTTTTCGCCTGCCTTTGGTTATAAATAAAAGCTTTTGTCTGGCCTTGCTATTTCCTGCGTGCAACAACGCACAGCCCAGCCGGCCTTGGCACATTACAGGATGATAATGAGTGAATCAGCGGAGCTCACGGGCTGCATTAGCATCAGATAAGCCAGCCCCATTCTGGAAGCCTAAAAATTGGTTTCACCTTCGGTACGACTTACAAATCCATGAATATCCTGCCACTGTCGTGTAATATATTCATGCGTATTAAATCGGAGATCTCGTGGCGCCTGAGCGCAATAGAATATTTTTTTTTATCTATTTATCGGGCAGCTTACGACCATTAAGTTGGCAGAAGCTTATTTATTTAATGAGTCGTGATGAATATTGTAGACCAGAAGAATAAGTGTATTCTTATAATTTATCACAAACAAAAAGAACAGTCAAATATTTGCCACCTGTTAAAGACTCTAGCCTATAGTGGTGGTCCTTAGTTATGCCCCGCCCGAGCTAATTACTCAATTAGCCTCGACGTATTTTTTTGCATTTTTCTCAATGAATAATCTTCAGACATGTTTTCGCACACCTGGCAATTAACAATACTGTATTTTAGTGCTGTATTTTAGTGAGCGTGCACAACGTCATAGATAATTAACTGTTTACTGGACCAATTCATGTGAATAAATGGGATGGACTGAAAATCCAAATCCATCAAGTCCTCCTGGCACTGAGTCTGGCATCCCAGCTGTAGAGCCTTAGGAACTCTTCGGGTTGTCTATGGATGGCTCCCAATCCCCGTATGTGTCCATGGCAACACTCTCTGGGAGCCTGTTTCCATGCATATGGGATGTGCCCATTCTTACTGAGACAACAAATAAATTTAACAAAACTGGACATAACTGTTTGAACAGGTTTGATTTTAAAGGGATATAAACTCTTATACACTCTATGCTTTGTGTTCCCTGGGATACGCTACAGGCCCCATCTGTGACCCTAACCAGGATAAGCAATTAGAAGATGGATGGATGGATGGATGGATGGATGGATGAATGGATGGACCCTTAAAAAGTCACTTTCTGTGTTTTTCAAGTGCAAAGTGTACGATCTGTGTAAATCATGACTGTCGAAATATGGCCTGTGCATCCCAAGTAATCTTCTGTCAATCAAAGCAGCATCCCATGTTATGTCATTTGAAAAAATACGCCAACGTCCCCGTTCAGGATTTCTGATCCACAGTTTCTCTTAAGCACCCGTCGTTCTGTGGAGGCAAAGCGAAGCCTGGAGGACAGGGAGATGGCAGCGGCAATAAAACTGTCACCTGAGATCTGTGTGCCTGAGAGCGAAATATAAAACAGCTCATTTTGTGAGGTCTAAAATCTCACGTTACGCACCTTGTAAACATGAACAGCAGAATAAGATTTCACTTTCTGGGGAAATGCCCTTTAAAAATAGGAAGATATTCTATATCATGATTAAATAATGTCCATTATTAAATACCATAAACACCTATATTGCATATTAAATGGTAGCATACATTTATATATGTGTATATACCTAAAAAGTTTATAATGCATTCCACAACCATTTAATATTGTGACATCATGTGTTAAGTAGTTACCTAATTTTTTGTACTTTTTTTTTAAATAATTCGATAAAATGTGGCTACTTTAAATTTGGTTTTCTTTAGCAAATGTCTATGTTGAGTATGAACTTCAAAGTGGCACACTGAAATGTAAACCAATGAATTGAAAATAAATTAACTCATTATCCCTCCTTAATATTTTTTTTCTTCTTAGATAAGCTCGCACATTATGAAGGATAAATAGCTGAGTATATAAATAGTATACGCATGTGAATGCTGCTTGTCATGCTAATCATTCCACTACTCACCTTATGACATGCTGTCATTGCAGGGACTGGGAAAGCCCGCTGGAGAACGGAACCCGGCAAGCTCCTGGCAGTGACGTAACGCTCTTGATCTTCAGCAGCTTGGCTGTATTTGGGTAGAGAGTGCCCAGGAATCCCCGACCATCGACAAGTCCATTGCTGTGAGTGAGTCACGCCTGATGGCCTCTCTGCTGGCCCACTGTTCACTGCTTCAGTTAAACTGATCCAACTTCACAGGCACCGAACTGTCCCGTCTGGGCGGATGCATCTTACATAACGCGCACACGCGTCTAACGGCACAGAATAACGCTAATGTTCTTCTCCGCCGAAACCGAGAGCCGCTTACAGCTGACAGGCGACAATCGCTCAGGCCTCAGATGGAAACAGATGAAATCTGCAGGTGCTACATTACAATAGCCGTGATGATTTAAGCCTCATGTTCACCTTTTAAAGACGCTAGGGCTCCATTACAGTACATCCAGCTTAACCTGAAATAGCGGATCATTATGGCATGTTGATTAATTACAGATTATTTGTATAGTTAATAGTTCAAGGAGACTGCTGTACCGCTGGTGTCTGGGTTAAATGCACATTGACAAAGATTTAGTGCAATATAGTAGATCTAGCCTCCCGCATTTACAAGGGATTATCACAGAGATGAAAGCACAGTGTAAATGGCGCTGTGATGTCACGGGCTACGGGCCTCTTCTGGCTGCTTCCATTGAGTTTGCAAGTTCGCACCATGCTCCCCTGGCTTTCCCCTCCGCATTATAAAGCGTTGTCTAGCTGAAATGGGCCGTCTCCAGACTCCCCCAGAGCCTGTCTTAGACAAACAGGTGCCATGCATGAAGATGCATAGCTCTTTCTAGGTGTTTGCAGAGCCTGTGATGAAGAGGATCCACGCGTGAGTGTCGGAGGCAGAATTTGTGGGCAGACCTGTACCTGCCGGACCGACGGTTAGTCGAAAGCAGAGGCGGAAGACACACTCAGATACTCCAGCCCCCTGAAAGAGCTGAATGTACAACCTGAGCAAATGCCATTAGTCAGGAATGTTTTCATCAGGGAGAATATTTCTCTCTCTCTCTCACTCTTTTTTTATTTTTTTTTTTACCTCAACCATCAGTGGAACAAAAGTAGCCTTGGGACCCCCTGCTCCTGTCTGCTAATTGGCTTGTTGGGGGATTGTAGCTCTAAAAAGAGGCTTCTCTCCGGAGCTGACAGCAGCAGCCTGATAACAGACACTGCCTCCCCGGATCTGTAGTGCCTGAAGAGAACACACACGCACACACACACACACCCTCCCAGTCTCTACCCAGAAACACACACACACACACCCTCCTAGTCTCTACCCAGACACACACACACACACACACCCTCCCAGTCTCTACCCAGAAACACACACACACACACCCTCCTAGTCTCTACCCAGAAACACACACACACACACCCTCCTAGTCTCTACCCAGACACACACACACACACCCTCCCAGTCTCTACCCAGACACACACACGCATTTATATACATAATAGCAGCTGACATACTGTCTGCCTCTATTTCACACACAAGTATACACGTAATTTCCATTCTCTCTCAAACACCCATACTCTCTCTCTCTATGTTCAGTGAGCTCACACTCACACATTCTTTTTCTGACACATCCAACAACCATAGCTTTGTCTGTCAAACACCCCCAAATACACACATACACACACACACACACACACACATTTGTATCCATATCTTTGTGGGGACTCCCTAATCCCAGCTATTTTTTATAAAACAGACTTTCCCATTGCAGGGATGGAAAAAAATGTCCCCACAAGGTCAAAATAACAGGATTTTTATCAAGAAATGTCCAAATGTCCACTGTCCGCACAGTATAATATATGCATGAGCACACTTAGGCACACACCATTTCATTCTGTCTTGCAGTTTCTGCCCTGGATCCTTCCCCGTTCTGCCTGTTTGCATAGCGATTGCCTGCTGATCCTCTCGTCGTGTCCCGTCGTCCTCACCTCACACCTCACCTCCACGTGCCTTTCTCTTGCGTCCCTGTACCATTCAGAGACATCCACTGAGAATACACAATAATTTCAGGCGACCCACACATCTCCATCTCCGAAAGATGCTCCTGGCTTGTCGACTCGGTCTGTGGTGATTAAGCTTTTGGTAATTTGAGGGTCATTATCATCGGCGCGCCTCTTGAGTGTTCCTGGGGCCTACGGGTTTATTGTTTAAATTCTCTTGACAGAATCTTGGCTTGAGAGATTGGATGGAAAGAGAGTAGAGGAAAAGAGGAGGGAGACTTTTGCCTGGAACAGGGGTGGGAAAGGCATGAACACGGAGAAGGAGAAGGTGAATTATGGATACAGGGCCGGGTCCAGAACAAAATCACTAAGGGTCCATCTGCAGTTAGCGAGGGGGGCACCGTCCATGTAATTATATCACAGCCAGGGACAGATAGACTTCCACCTGTGGGTGCACATAATTCATTTGGGGCTGTTATGTACCCATTTAAACCTTGGTCTGGATGGACAGAGACAAGGGAGGGTGGGGTGACAGAAGAACTTAGGACACAGCAAGCATTTGTGGCAGAGATACTTGGGCTCATCTATTACAGCGGTGTTAAAATCGCACATGGATTCACGGGACACAAACGCAAAGCGCATTCCAGCATCAGCCGGCAGGTATCTGACTGCATTCCTCATGCACACGAGGCACTGTCAGGTTAACGTCAGAGGGACAACTAGAGAAACAGTTCTTTCATTCAAGGAGGACATGAGCAACAGATTAGAGCAAACAGGGACTGCCGTGCCCCTAGCACTGAGTTTGAAATAGAAATGCAATGTCCCAACTTCCAAAGAGTCACATGGAAAGAGTTAACAGTCCCTCAGTAAAACACTTTGGCTGGCTTTTGAATGCATTTCTAATGAATTCAACCGGATTTGATGATGAAGATGAAATGCTTTATGTAAATGTAATGCTAAATTACTAGATTAGCAGTTATTTTGGATTTTTTTTCTTCTTCATTTTGAATTAGGTACTATGGCATCGTGCTGGACAATTATGAGTGGATTTTTATAATATATACTATATAAATTGAGTGCCCAGTCGAGTTTCTAAACGCATAATATAAATTTCATGAAAAGTACTTCTCCGGTGCTTAAATTTGTATCTGCACATAAACTTTATATTTGCTTAGATTTTACTAGCGAGATACTAGAGAGCACTAACTAAATATTAGAATTACCAGATTTTACTTGAAGGATACTTAGTGAATGGCCTAAATGGCGAGTGCGAAACATTGTAGCGCGTTATTAATCGTTAATATGCCAGTGACTAAACCAGCATCCCTGCCAATTGCAGAGCGGCGACTGGAGCTGGTCGGCTGACAACAGCGCCGCTTGGCGTTCAGAGGGAATGAGGGCGACGCGGACGGGCGAGCGCTCAACATTTATTTCGGGAATTACTGCGCGGCAATGCGCACTGTTCGCCTTAATAACAATCCGCTATTACGCTGCATAGAATTAACGATATAGATTATCGCTGAAACAGTTTGCTGGAAAATGAAGTGAAATTCTTTGGGAAAGAATTTTCCGCGGGACTAATATGCAAAATCTGTGGTAAGGGAAATGACCAACTTAATTTGTGAATTTTAACTTAATTTGGAGTTCCACCTCCGACATACCACCACTTAATGCGATTAAGGGAGGCGTTGCACTTTATCACCGCGGACTGTACGCGGCTCCGGATGCGAGGCGCGCTGTAAGTGAATAAGAAGCGGAATCCGGACGGATAGTAGCGCCTCTGTGATGCGAAAAGGCTCCCTGGGCCAAACGGCTCGCTGGGACGCAGGGATGCGCCTCTCACTGCTGCCGGATGATTGATTGAATTGTGAAACCGGGTCAGGCGGCTGCTGAATCAATCCAAACACTGCGCGTCCTAACACGCTCGGGCAGCCCTAACACTGGCGTAAAAGACCCTTTTTCTCACTGAATAAATAGCAGCACTACTCTCCGCGTATCGGCTTATGCAGGGGCTGGAGGTCCCCTATTATGGACGCTAGGAGAGCCGCAAGCCTGCAGCTCCGGGGCATGAAGCCTAGGGGTGGATTCACCTTTATTTCAAAGCTTTATAAATATGCGAGGCTGAGGCTGATCAATCTCTACTTCTGCAGGCTTTAACTACAATATCCAGTTTCAGTTCTAGGGCGCCTGGTGCCCCCCTCCCTCCGTCATTTTCTGTTCCATACCCCATACACCCCCCCCCCCCCCCCCCCGGGGTACACCCCCCCCCCCCCCCGGCGGGGGCGCCGAGGGGGCGG
>JAODKN010000037.1:17372614-17401718 GCA_026774425.1 Petrocephalus zakoni
GGTTTGAGATACACCATGGTAGGAGCAGCATAAGCATGGACTGTCTGGGGTCCCCGAGGACCGGTTTGAGATACACCGTGGTAGGAGCAGCATAAGCATGAACTGTCTGGGGGTCCGTGCGGACCGGTTTGAGATACACCATGGTAGGAGCAGCATAAGCATGGACTGTCTGGGGTCCCCGAGGACCGGTTTGAGATACACCATGGTAGGAGCAGCATAAGCATGGACTGTCTGGGGGTCCCTGAGGACTGGTTTGAGATACACCGTGGTAGGACCAGCAAAAGCATGGACTGTCTGGGGGTCCCCGAGGACCAGTTTGAGATACACCGTGGTAGGAGCAGCCAAAGCGTGGACTGTCTGGGAGTCCCCGAGGACCGGTTTCTCAAACAGGGCAAATGAAAACCCTTTTGATCACATGTCCCTGCTCACACTACCAGACTTCTACAGCTTCTGACACAGTTAAGGATGGTGGATGTGGGCGGGAGGCAGAGTGAGAACAGAAGGTGGTTGGATGTCTCCATGGAGGCTGGTGTGTGAGTGATGCTCTCTTCCGTCAGTTACAGGTCCACTGTGTGACTTACTATTGGTCACATAGTGAGAAAGTGTGACTCACCAGACAGTTACAGATCCATGTCACACAGGATGTGGAGTGCCAGGTTAGTCAGTAACTGAGAGTCTGCCCCACAGGCATAAAAATGTATGCACTGTCCTCTCATATAAATACCTATTTTAGGCCTCATATAGAATAATGGTAGCACTTTACTTGAGGGGGCATGAGTAATGTAGTAGTACACTCTTACTTGATGTATTAATTAACCAGAAACTAAGTGTACTTATCTTTCATCATTAACCAGTCATAACGGTTCATGCATTTCATGCAGATACTATATTTGTTCATGATTTTTACTTGAGTAGTAACCGAGTTACTAAGTTACTTGTGACCCCCTCAAGTAAAGTGTTACGGAATAATGTTCTAGTGTCATGACACCATTTCAGACACAGACTGGTTGTTTGTACAGATTACACAAAGTTTCATAGATGTACTTCATGGCAAATGTATTACCTGGTGGGGCTCTGATGTTTGCTGGAAAGTTCACAATTGGAGAGCTAAAAAATACACATGTATTTTGGAATTCATATTTATTCGCTGCCTGTTGGGAATTGTTTGTTTCCATTTGAGTTCTTGCCCAAATAAAATGTCTGTGGTGAAAATGTGTAGCTGCCTTTTGGCCTGGTGACATTTCAGGGGTGCAAAACTTAGTCGGCATCATCATGTGAACATCATTAAGCACCGTGTTTAAATTAATTTTAACGTAATTAATTTTTGCTTACTGAAAAGTAGAATCATTATAGACCAGGTATTCTTTGGAGTATATAAACTGTCTCTCAAACATAATCCTTAATTAACATGTTCGAAGCAGAAATTCTTTTCTGATTCTGAATGAGGTTAATGTGGAAAGGTTGTGCCTCATTGTTAGTTTCAACACCTGTTCTTAGGAACCTGGAAAATTACCAGATAGCGCAGTACAGATGGTGGAAAAAAAGTTAACATTTGCACACTGAGCAGGACAGTCGACCCACAGAACAGTAATGTTGCTTGGCAGCACGACAGAGCAGTAATACCACTGGACAGAAAACCACTTTGCAGTACAGTAGCAAGTGTTCAATATCTGAGCACTTCTTAAGTGAGATGCGCTCAACACTCTTTACCGTGGCTGCCACTAAATAGGCTGTGAGAATGGCTTATATCACAAGCACGGTGTTTCAGAGACCTACTTATAAACATCTGCAATCTCAAGTCTTTTGCTTCCACATACATAAAGGATATTGAGGGACCTCACAGATCCTCCCAGTTCTTGGCCATTAATCTTGCCCATGTCAGAGACTCAGACTTATTATAGGACTATGCTCTATGGAGACGAGCCCAGGCTGTGTTAGTAGCTGTCATCTGCTGTAGTACTGTGCTCTACAGAATATAATCTTGCCTGTGTTACTTCACCTGCTTGTTATAGGGCCTGTGGAGATTAACCCAGACATAGTAACAGCCTCCTGCCTGTTGTAGGGCTGTGCTCTATGGAGATTAACCCACAGGCAGTCACAGTTGTAAGGCTGTGCTCTATGGAGATTAACCCACAGGCAGTCATAGTTGTAGGGCTGTGCTCAGCGAGAGTATCACTGTTTGTCTTCTGCTCGCAGCCAGGTAGTCCCTTAAGGAGATTTCTGCTGTGCTGTGATTTATTATCGAAAAAAAGCTACTTATTACCAAAGGTTAATGAAAAAAGGTCCCAGCAGAGAAACTGAGTGAGGTAATTATTGGAGTTTTCACTAAAGATTTGGAAGGCAGGTTCTTCAGACCATCCCTTTGCTCCAGTCAGACATTATAAGCATAAACATCACTCATAAACCCTAGTGGGCCTGTTTGGCGGTTTCCGGTATCACACCTCTACCCCCTTCTCACCTTCATTTCCTGCCTTATGGGGGGCCTTGGGTAACAGTTGGTGTAATTCTGCCAAGAATTTTTTTATCTTCCCATTGGACTCCTAACCAAGAATAAACAAGTATTTAAAGTAAGGCAACCCTCCTATAGAAGCTGCTCTATACACTTATCTTCACCGTAACTACTGAAAATATAATTGTTTGTTGATTTGCTGCAAATTAGCAAAGTGACTTTAACTAGCATATTCAAGCAGGCCCGTGCATGCTTCATATGGCTTTGACCACTCGCGTATAGGTGAGGTAACTCCAGTTACCGTGACAGTAAATAAAGCTAATTATAATCCACAATCCCAATGACCTGCACTCACTATGCCACCGACCCCCAAAAGGACACTCAGCCTGGAACTGCTGTCTGCCCCCAAACACTGCCAGGGACCTTGGACCAGTCACAGCAGGCAGTGTGTTTTTTTGCTATGTGATGGCATTCAATGTCATTTTTGCTGTATTTTTTAAAACCCTGAGTAATTAAGGTTGAGTCATAGTTTCAGTAAAATCTGTAAGTATCATTGTCTTTCCTTTTTTATAGCTGGAATAGTATAAGCTAGAAAAATGTCATCATCATTATTACGCACAGTTAACCATCAAAATAACAGGGCTTTGGCCACCATGGGGCACCGCAGGCCGCCGGGCAGCTTTAGGAAGTCCCCTGGAAGGATGTGACACCATTCGTTAGCAAGAATGTCCCTCATATGACGTTTTTTCAATGGTGTTGGTAAACAGCCGTCTCAGGTGTTGCTCCGGAATGGCGTCTGATGACTGGGTTAGCTGTTGCATGTGGCTCGCTTTCGTACTCCAGCCCTGGTTCCCTGTGGATGGGCCAGCTGTCCTCTGCTCAAAGATTCCTGTCCCTTCAGGATGAACGTGACCACTCACGCTGGCTTTGCATTCCCTGGCATTTACCTTGCTCTCCACGGGGTTGAGTGGACTTAAACATGCCAGGGAAATGCAGTCCATTCCACAACAGAGCCACCAGAACCCTTGACTGTGCAAAAGCAGCAATTCAGCCGGTGGGCTTGTTTTGGATTTCATCACAGACGTACTCATCTGCAGAGTGTAGAGTGACTCATCGGACAATGACTTTTTACCCCACTACTCAGTAGACCACTGCCTGTGTTCTTTCTTTCACTATCCAGACAGAAGTGCGTTTAAAGGTATAACAGGCTGAGACCTGATCATAGCATCTTCCTTTGTGAAGTTCTCAATGGCCTATGCTTGCAGGCTTTGACTGGGCTCATAGCAGAGATTGATATTTGCAGCAGATTAATTCAGAGCTGCTGGTCCATTTCACCTCGTGTCTGTACATTTCCTCTGAGACTTACCCAAAGCTGACAATGGCTTTCCCTCTGGGTTCAATCTGCCCAACAATCACAAAGTCGATGGGATGAGAAGACTTCTGTAACAGGAACATTAACCCTGCTGTTCCAAGACAGTCGTTTGTTCAGTCAGGCTGGCTTTATTTTCTTATTTACATTCATCAGCTTATCTGGAGACGTGGTTGGAAGATGGATGGATGGTTGGTTTGCATCTCTGATTTCAGTTGAGAATCTTGTATCTTAAATATGTAATGTAAAAACTAAATCCTAAACTCTGTCTGTATTCCTACCTCAGTGGAGGAATGTGGTGGTATCCTGGTCCTCGCCGGTGAACATGAGCAGTGTCCTGGAATTCATGCTACTCCTATCAGTTTCCCTGAATATTATTTTAGTGTTATACGAGGAGCTGTTACAGTTATGAACTAAATTGCCTTTACATGTATGTGGTCTTTAAGTGGTGTAGATTATCTTGAGTTCTATATGGTATCTGTAAAGAAACAAGTATAACTGGGGTAAATGTAAGAATTAACACTTTGTTGTCATTAATATTATGAGAAATTGAAATTGAACTAGTAAGTGTAACTAAACTGCAGAGAAATACAAATAGAAAACTAAAGACTGTTCATAATTTTCAGTTGCAATGGTAAAACAGGAAAAAAAAACTGTTAAACACCGAAGAATAGACACAGGCATTCTTGGATTTATATTCAGTTTGCATTCTGCATTTTTGTTGTCATGCCACTGTTGATTTTGACATGCAGGAAACCTCTTACTCAGCCATTTCCTGTCTAATGAACGTCAGTGAACAGCTATCCATTCAGAGGCACATCAGCACACATTTTTTGTTAAAAACGCATTTATATTCTTCAATGTCAGTGTCAGGACTTTCCTTTTCAGTACAGACATAAAGATGCATATAAAATGCTTGCTGGACCCAACTAATTGAATTGTAGCTACTGAACAAAATGCACGGGTTAAATCATGATTTTACAATTACAACTATTAGCAGTCACAGTTACTAATTACCATTAATCATAATTAATTGAAAATGGGATCGTCGTTGATGTAGCCCATCCATGTCTGATTTGTATAATAGTTTTTATGATTTATCTCTAAATCCATAGGATTGAAAGGTTGCTTTATAAATTTCAAGGAAATTAGTCATTTGGCTTAGGAGAAACTGTGTTGTTTGAGCACATGCAGTACTGTTGGAGGTGAGATGGACAAAGACTTAGAATTTACAGAATCCTGAATATAGTGGTACTTTTATATAAGTCCAATCAATTACATGACATGGTAGAAAATATCAATGAATCTTGCCACAAATCCTAGCTATAACTATATAAAAATGTAATAAGTTCAGGAGGTCTAATATAATATTTAGCTTTTATAGCTAGGTAGCATAATTTATTTTTGAGTTGGTTTATACCCCAGTTTAGCTTGTAATTTTACTGTGTTAATCCTTTTATATGTATGGCTGCATTACAACAAGTGGCACCCATTATTCTGTATTCCTTTGAAGTCCACTACCATTATATTTATATAACATCTAGAGACACATATAGATTGTTAGACCTCACTATATCCATCAATTTATCTTCTATATATCTTCTGAGTGCTTATTCTGGTCACGGGCACAGGGCCTCATATTATTATATCCTGAAGAAAAATCTGCATTTCTTCATATAACATCAGTTAATCCTCTCAGGCGCTCGAAATAGCCAACATGCAGGAACCTTGTTTATGTGCCCGTCGCTCTCATGTTTGACTTCGATAATGCAGACAGACCAACACGCTCAGTAACTTCAATCCGTATTGTCCAAACAGATTATGGTAATTAGGATAATTAAAATGTCATCGGCCAGCCCCGCGCCTAAGGACTGCGTGCTGGCTGGTGATTTAAGCCCGTTAGTTGGGTATTGTTGTGCTGCGTTTTCTATGCAGGAAATGACCTGCTCGGTGATCTCAGGCAGATTAAACATCAGGAGCCCTCTCTGGGGTAGGCTTGACTGCTCACGGGTCAAAGATTTCATTTTGCTTTATCTGCACGGTGTTTTTTTTTTTTTCTTCAAAGCCCCTTATTTTTATTTATTTTAAGCCTAGCATTAATTTAGCTCAGACTAGATCAAGCTACAGTATGTTGGGGGGGCAGCTTTCACACGCAAAATACTGACTCAATCGACTTGACAGAATGACAGATTGGTACACATACAGCATTATTATTTTTGGATAAATTGCTTATCCCGAGACATCCTTCAGAAGTGACTGAATGCCTTTTAAAACCGCGCATTATTATTTGCATAATTGAGTCACTTAGCAGATGTTTCCTCACCCAAAATGCTGCTTGTTCCACAGTATCCGTGCACCTGAACTTAGTGGCTTGGGCTCAGTCTTCAGCATCGATGCTCCGTCTGTTTCAGCCGCCCAAGTGGGCCTTCTGTCCCCGATTCTGCTTTGGCCGTTATGTTATCTGCTGCCCGTAAACAAACTGCAAAATCAGCACCACGCAGTCCAGTGTATAATGACGCTGTAGCATGGGGAGCTGAGTGGCCACGTCTGAGGACTCTCTCATGTTTCCGGTTGCAGGCTTCGATGACCGCGACACAGACCTTTTCCTGTGCGACACAAACACGTGCAAGTTCGATGGGGAGTGTCTGAGGATCGGAGACACGGTGACCTGCATCTGCGATTTCAAGGTAAGGTCCATCACAAAGGGGCTCTACCACTGCACCGCCATGTTGATTGGTCAGTAGAAACATGCATAGCATATGCCCAGTTGGACAGCCATGACCTGAGTTCTTTTTATCACCTGTCATGGCAGTATGATATCAGTGGTAACACAGATACAGGACTATAGCTGTTTGCATACCATGTGAATCTTTTCATAGCTAATGCAGCTCTAGAGGCCATAGCTTTAAGCATCAAATATGAATATTCTTATCAGTGCTAATACCATTGGGAAGACTATAGCTATTAGTATCCAGTGTGAGCTTTCTTGTTGTACTTGACACTGCTGCAGAGTCTATAGCTGTTAGCACCCAATGTGAATATTCTTGTCATTTGCTAATGCTGTGTCTGTGTACTGGACTAATATCCTTATCATTGCTAATACAGCTGGGAGGTCTGCAGCCGTTAGCATCCTGTATTAATGTTCTTGCGATGCAAATACAGCTAGGGAGGCTCAGAGCCTTATCGCAGTGTGAATTGTTTTCCCTGACGTCACAGCGGCTCAGCCTCTGGCCCGATAGGGCTTGTCTTTACTCCATTAAGTGCAGTAATTCATCAAGTATGATCCAGTTATGGCCTGGGACCAGTGCTGCACCCTGGCTTCTTCCCTGTGCATAATGTACCCGGCCTGTGTGGAGAGGGAATGGGTTTGATCTATGAATGGATGCCATTCAGCTCGGGCGGCCCGTGTAGCCACCGGGACGCTATTGATCGGACTTCCTGGGGGCGGCCTCTCGAGGGGGGAGTGCTGCCAGAGCCGGGGCAGCAGCGTGACCGCTTCTTGTGATTGCTGCAAACGGGGGGCCAGGGGGGTGTCGTGGGGCGTGTGTGGGGGAGTGAGAGACGTCCACAGGAAACGGTGACATGGAAAGGGAAGTGTGCGCGCTGAGGGGCAGAGTACGGGAGATGGCTGCGGTGGCCAGCGAGAAGAGACTGACGTAGCTCAGGAACGGCAGAGATTTTTTAAGTTTGATCTTGTGCTTTTTGTTACAAATGAAACAGCTATCTATATGCCATGACGACGGCATCGATTAGCCTGCTTAATCTAGCACAGATGCAGGGAGCTTATTTTCAGAGACTTTCTACAAGCTCCAAGCTTAACGGGGCTGACAGGGTCCGCGCTGGAAGTCTGTCCACGATACGGGCGGCCGGGGCCGTCCAGCAGCAGCTGCTTTCTTCGGGAGGAAGCAACAGCTCTACGTGATAATTAGCTCGGAGCGAGCCCGGGTCAACGTGCTGTGCTGGGCAGGAGAGCAAAGCAACCTGAGGCCCAGCAGAAAAGAAAGGAAGGTGACCAAAGCAGGGCCCCTTTTAAGAGGAAGCAGGAAGCCCATCAGGAGAGTTTGGGTCGGCCTGGCTGGGCCCCGCCCGGCAAGGCTTGACTCTGAGAAGTCAGTGTGTATCAGTTTGGCCACATTCACAGAATGTACATTAAATGAGCAAAACAAGAGCCCTTAGAAAGATATATAAGGCCTCCTAGCGATGGGGCCAGATATTTCTGGCTGCCAAATACCCGCTTTAGTTTATGCCCAGTGACGGCCAGTGTGGCTCTCGCTCTTCGTCTCTATTCATTGGCTCTCCCCGTTTCCTGTGGTTCCAAGTCATTTTGTACTGGGCCGACATCACTGGGCTGGAGTCATGAGGCACACAGGCAGGGCTGGATTCCTCAAAAATTGATTAATCCTAGAGAATAACAAGTGCCTCCCAAAATCCGTGACGGGCCTCTGTATTAAAGGAGATGTTAATGTGCACTGTGCAGCATTAAAATGCTCACTTTACCTTTTGAAGCATTATCATGATTGTGATTCCTTATAAATATTAATGAATAGAACAAATTATAATGAATTGAATTATATAATACATAAAATATATGGTATGATGATTTAATAAATTATTTTAAATCTATATAATATTTGTAAGGAATCCATCCATCCATCTTTGATTAACATATCCTGGATTGGGTCACCGAAAGTCCTGAAGTCTGTACCCTGGATGGGATGTCAGCCCATTGTAGGGCACACATGCACACATACACACACGCAGAGTACTGTACTTAAAACTTCAATTTGTATATTTTAGAAATATGGTGGACCAAACAAAAAAATTCAGTTCATGAGACATGAGCGCTGTAAATCTATTTTTGTTCTCTGTCTGCTCACTGTAAATTGTGCCAATTAATTAATTGTCCAACAAACTTTAAACTGTGAAAAAATGCAAATGGAAAGAAGATAAAAAACACTTTTCTTATATACAGCTGAAAATTGGGCCTATTGGCCTAATGATTTATGATCCATTGTTCAGTGGTAACTGTCAACTAATGTCATTTTACTCCAGTGAGAACAAAATGTTTGTTATGTGCAAATGCTGAATGTGATGGGCAGTCCTACATTCAGACAGTGTTCATCAGTGTGGCTTTGGAGCGCATTGGATAGGTCTTCCTGTGCTGAGCAACAATGCAAAGGAGGCAGCCCTTCTGTTCCTCACTCTTTCTGGGACTTGAATCATACTGCTGCGTTATAGCGTGCCTCTAACGAGCCACACATTATGCATATGTCTTACCTCTCATCTCTGCCCTTGTGTGATTCACTCCAGCTGCCTCTGGTTTTGTTCCCTCGTTAGTCTTTGTATAAAAGTGCTTCCCAGTCATAGGCTCCCCAGTCCTGGCATTAACGTCAATCCTCTCTGTGGTCTGTGCCATTAGCTGTGTTCTGTACTGCTAGTTTTGATTCCCCCATGACCCTGTTCCTTTTTGTTAGATCTTTTGGTTGAAATAATCCTTGTTTGTTTGCTCCATCTTCTGCTCCCTCATCCTTCATCCCTCAGTGTGTCACAATAAACACTTTGTTGTCAACAACAGCAGCAGCATCAAAGTAACTATTTCAATGTGATACTTCTAAACATTACTAGTACCCAACCAATATATAGTGTTAAGTAAGTAACAATTTCTAACCACAATGTTTGACATTGCAAAATTGACCTAGTAGTGAATGTTGTGAAGATCCAGCCACGCTATGAGGATTATTGTGGGACCTCTACATTTTTCCCAGACTGCTTCAGATTTTAAGCATGTCTTATTTACATGAGGTAGAACATATTCAGACTTCATCAATTTGACTCAAATATATGTTGTAGAGTGTAGGTAATACTACACTCCAAAAAAAGGTGGACTTAAGTGAAAACAAATTTAAATAGAAAGTCAATCTGACATGCAGTTGAATTGAGATTAAATTTATGATTCTTCCAGTTGCAAAATGAATCGCAGTTATTCACTCATCTTCAAGTCCTGTGTCATATCTGGCACCAAAAGTGGCATCAAACCAGTCAGTGAGTAGAGGTTGGTGAAGATGATGTCACCAGAGTGGGGCACTTTGCCCAAAGGGCTGGTGTACAGGCCGCATGGCTCAGTCTGAATTCCAGGGGAGTCCATAGTGTTGGCCCAGGTTTATCTTGGAGGGGGAACAGGGACTGATGATGTCTTGCACCAGGGTTCGCTGGCTGTAGTAGGGCAGCAGAGGTATCCAACGGTTTCCTTTGGTCGGGTAAGGCTGGAAGAGATAGATGTTGGCCATGCTGTCCATGGTAAAGTGCTTGTAGGGGACGTTGCCTTAGTAATCTGTAGGCAGATGGTTGTATGCTTCTGGGGGGGGTGAGGAACATGTGTCTGTCCAGGGCAAAATGCAGGTGCAGTTGGGCTCTCAGCTTTAGACTCTTACACAGTCAGACGTGGATGAGAAGATGTTTCTGATGGACTTAACTGGCTGCCCTCACTTATAGATGGTGCTTAATTTGGGAGTATGGTTTGAAAGGGGATTAATAAGCACACAGGTGGTACTAGGCACTGTTGGTTCTGGTGAGACGGGGGAGCAGGTTTCGGGGGTTAAGTTTATTTGGGGAGTGAGTTCACATTTTTGGGTTCAGTCTCAGGACTCCAAAGAGATTAAGCTGAATTTGATCCTTTGGAGTTTCTCCTTATCCCGGTTTAGCTTATGTAAATATTTCCCTGTTTTTGTGGTTTTTCTTCTCTTGGTAAATATTTGAGCACTCTTTTAGACCAGGGATTTTTCTGAAGATTTTAAATACCTTTTAATAATAAAACGCCGCATTGATTGGTTTTACCCAGTCAATGTCATCTTAGTCCTCTGTGGCCCGGTCTGTCACTGCTTTATTTAAATTAATCTGTCAAAAAGTTTTCTCTTTTTTCCTTCAATCAAATAAAATTAGGAAATTAAGCTCCCATTAAAGGTTGGAGAGATGGATTTTTAACTTTTTTCGTTTTTAATTTCTGGGGTTCCATTATCATGTCAACACCTATTTACAAAAAGCATGCTTAGCATTTAATTTCTAAAATGTCTATTAACTATGCATCTTATAATGAAAACACAACTATATTCGGATGATGTATTAAAAATCTGTCCCTAATCCGTCCCTCGATTATAAGAGATGCAGTTGTCATCAGTGTTATTAGTAAACCCATTTATTCAGTGCTTTTAACCTTCTCATTAATGCAGAGTTATTTTCGGTCTACAGGGTAAAGCTTTGGAGAGCATCACTGACATCTTTGCTGCCAGCCTCCACAGCGGCATCTCATAGCATGCAGTGATCACTTTCGTGATGAGCATGTACGTCCACACATCTTTGACAGTGTTCGCATATAATTAACTTAAAGAGCTGGAATTATTTTTCTGTTGACATATATTCAGTGAGCCTATTGATTTAAGCACTTATAAGAGTTTTACATCTATTATTCCCAACTGTAGAAAAGAGCACTGATCAATCAATTTGGGATGCATCGATACAATTTTTTATCCGAATGAGTACGAGTACTTATGCTCACTTTTTAGTACTCAGTGATACCAATAGCACTATTTTATTTGTACTATTTAGAAAGTTACAAGATAATGTGAGATTGTTGCTTGGAAGAAAGTATTATTAATTATATTGATAGCTAACTCTTCTGTTAGCATCAAATACATGGTTCGTAACCTCCTAAAGCAATATGTTTTCATACCTCCTCTTGACATTTCAAAGAGCAGTTTGCCATCTGCTACACTGGTCTTTGTTGTTAATTTTGAAGTACTTCCACTCTGCAGACATTTTTCTGGTCTCATTTATTTTGCTTGTTAAAGATATCAATGATTCATCATCACGTGGTATCAGTTATAGGTTTCGGCACAGTATCACAAGGATGAGTACGAGTACATGAGTACTATATCGCACCCAGTCCGCCCCTACTATGAGTCAATATGCCTGCTTGAAAAAAATAACTTTTCTGCATAAATAATATTACCAGTGTTCCTGGGGGACTTGGTGTTCCCAGCTGGTGACAGATTTGCTATGCCACACTCCTCGTGTTCTAACGGACCGAAACCTCTTTAGATGATCCTTACAAAGTGTTTTCTCTCTGGACTCGAGCGGTCCATCGCCCATTGCTCTTCCCGTGCATGATATTCGAAAGGCTGAAGTCGTGTTTGTTCCCTGTGGTACATGAATGGCGATAGATACTGGCCTGGCCTATTTTAACTGTCACTGGAGATACTAAGGTCATAGATATGCCAATATTTTTGCCCTGTGGTCTTAAATCACATGATCTTTGGTACTGTGATACTTCCTTCAAGACGGAAAATCCATGTACCTCTGTTATTGCATCACAGTAGCCAGTATTGCAGTGTTTTACCTCACAGTTGAGTGTAGTAAAATTTCACTCTTGAGTATGAGCCTTTGGCCATCTGCAGATGTTTGCTCATTTTAGGCTGAGCGTGAGTAGGAACAATTCCCCCATACGAATGAGCCTAAGTGGAGGTTACCCAACAGCTGGACTGAAGGTTGGCAGTGAGGTAGCATTTAGAATTTTCTCACACAAATTCAGAAAACATTAAAACAGAGAATGATTTCAGCTAGGGCTGGTCTGTAGGATAGCTCCCAAAGTGGAGCGACACGGCACAACCTGACATTTTCTGGTCGACGTTACATGATATAATATCTGTGATTCTTTTGGCGTTTGATCCCAGGTGATGAATAGCCTTTTGAGTAGCTATTGGTCTTTTCAAGGAAGATTAGGAAGCCGTTTCATGAACTGCTCTAAATGAACGGGGGGGGGGGGCGAAAAATGAAATCACCATAACGATGGAAAAAACAGATCCTTTGGAGGCGAAAGTCATAGACGGGTACTGCGGCGATTTTTTTTTTCTTTCTGGAAACTGCAGAAGATTGCAAGGCTGAGAACCCGGGGTACAGATGAGATCGCTGATATGAAAGCATGTGAACGTGGGATTGGCATCAGCCCGATCGCCAGTCGGAGTGGCCTGTAGACCCCCTACCCTGTCTGACTGCTCTAGTTCTAAAAGGAGCGAAGATGGAGGAACTACAGAACTACATTCTGAGTCGCACAAGGGGACAGCCAAGTGATTATTAACCCCCCCTCAAAGGTGTCCGCCGTAGTTTGCGGTCACCATGTCCCTCCAGCAAGAAGATAACGAGATGACATGCCGGCTCTGCTCAACACCTCGGCCTGTACCCTCCCGCTGTAGCCGGAGACGGGGGGGTGCCAGCCTGGGGCCTCAGCTCCCAGCTAGAACTGCGGGGCGACGTTCTGTGTGACCGTGACTCACTTCAATTAAAACCCAAACCGCACATTATGCAATAAGGACACATTTACAGCCAACGTGGGAGAAGAGCCATGGCTGACCATCATCAAAAAGCCCTTCTCCCCACAGGAGAGACTTTGTAACTAAACAGGCCCCCCCCCCCCAAGTACGAGTACCTCATATTTAGTACTCCGACTTTTACCACCAGCTTTCACTAGCCATGGGGCAATAACTTGCTTCCGGAATGTTATCTCCACGATTGGATTACTGCATGAATTTTGATGCGGTGGCTGTATTTTGTTCGTCGTAAAGCATCTCAGATCTGCGCCTCACATGCTGTATGAGATTGCCTGTGTATGTAGCTTTGGGTGTGTGTGTGTGCGCGCGCGTGCGTTTGAGTAATGGCAGAGAGGCCCGCATGAGAGGAGATCACAGACAGAAGCAGGGAGCAGCTCCGTTAAAAGCCTTTTTATTTAAAAACACACGCGTCATCAAACAGGCCTATGATACCCATACGCATCTACTGCTCGGCTCTTGTTTCCCTTTTATGGTGCAGCCCTGTTTGAAGGGGGGGGGTGTGGAAGCAGGTAGATGAAAGTCTGCGATGCGGGATGGTGAGTGGAGGTTAGATGATGGTGGTGGAGACAGGGACAGGGAAGGAGAAGGGGGTGGAGATGTTCTGATGGAACCAGATTGAAGTGAACTGGGGTCAGCGAAGTTCAGTGGAGCTGGCCTGGATGTGGCTGAGTGGTGGATGCAGCCAGCTGAAAGAGACTCAAAGCAGCCCTACCGCTCCATCTGCGGGGATGGTGGCTCTGCTGCAGAACTGCCCAAAGTGTTAGGGGAGGTGACAACATCTCCTAAACAAGGAAATTAGAAGCACTCTCCGGCTGAAACTGCCACGTGCTTTTGCGAACATGTTACAGTGTCTGTGTGCTTGCACACGTATGTCAGTACGCATGAGTATCTGTGGTTCCCTGCCACCCCCCAACAACACAACAGCACCATCACGCCAGGCCTCCATCGGGGTGAACCTGACACCACCTCAGGAGGGAACAATGGCTTCCCAGGCTGCTCTCAGACAGCAGATGCCTTCAGAGGCATTAAAATTCAGATCTCTTTTTTTTTAGAGAGGACGGAAGATCAAACTGATCCAAGTTAATTTGAAATGAGGCTCCTTCCTCTTACCCAAGAGGAAATAAGTGTGACTTTGATTGTACATTTAAATAACTGCAAGTTTGCTACTGTGCAGCCGTGGCAGTCTGTCCATTACGTAGACACCACTGCCCGCACCCAGTGCACAAGTCGCTGTCCTTTCCCTGCGCAGACACCGCTGTTCCTCGTCTGCGCAGACAGCACCATCCATCCCTTGCACAGACACCAGTGAGAATCGCGGTGGCCCAGTAGGCCCGTTGTCTGCTCTCCGATAGCTAATGAGATTCCCTTCTGCCTTCTCCCCTCCGTTCTACAGGCAGATTTTGTGCTCCTGTCAGCCATGTGCTACAACCCAGGTCCCCATCTCAGATCCACAGCAGCCCCTGCAGGCCACAGGAGGAAGTGCAGGTCTCTCAGCAGACATCTGCGTGGAGTCGGAATGCATATATAACATGCTGCTAAAACTGAGTAACTCTTAGTGATTTTACTGGCACATAATAGTCAGTGATCAGTCTGCTCAGAACAGTACACTAATAATGTCAACCAAATGTGAATCCGTGAAGGACGTCTGGAGATCCGAAGCTCCAAAGATGGACCGGAACCAATTTCTCATCCATGCACAAATGGAAGGGTTACCGTTTCTCCTTTTGATCCTTTTGTATGCCACATTATTCTTGACTGATCCATCCATCCATCCATCCATCATCTTCCCATCTAATGCCTCCTTAATGGCAGTATCTGCCTCACTCTCCCCAACATCTGCACTGCGAATCCAAGTTGCGCGTCTTCCCCTCCTCTCCTGCACTGTGCCTCCCAGCTGCGTAAAAGGATTACGAGCTCCTGCCAGGTGAAAAATAGCAGCGCTGCATAATCGACTAGCTCCTTTGCACAAGGCGCTTTAAGAGCTGAGCGGAACGGAGCTCATGAAAGCAACCCCCGGAGGTTTAAATACCCCAGGCTGGGTGGGCACAGAAGGGACTGCTACTGCAGGAGGCATGCTGTCTTCAAGTGGAAGCAGGAATCTTTCTTGGTGTTGCATCACACCTCACCTTAACCTGACTGAACAAGGAGGACCAGATGAGCAAAAAAAGCTCATTCCTGTTTTGTGATGCCTGCCCCCCCCCCCTGCACACCCTCCTTTCGCTTTCCTCTCTCTCCCATGGCTGGGACTAAGTTTGTGATCAGCTGCCAGCTGGCTCCAGGCAGCCTCGCTTTGTGTTTCCTCTCAGCTGAAAACAATGAATGCAAATTGATTTCAGGTCCCAAATCCATGGCATAGTTGTTTTTATAATCCCCCTATTGGCTAAGTCAGAATCCACCCTTCGTCGTGTCTGATGATGTACTTGGTATAGGGAGCTCCCAGGGGGCAGAGAAGATGTGAGGCTGGGTGTGGGTGATGAGCTTCAGGGATGAAATTTGGGTCCGGGCTTCAGCAGGGAGTGGGGTATAGATTTCAGGATTACACTTGGGGGCAGGTTACACTTTGGAATGTTAATGGGCTCCACAATTACAAACTGGGACTAAATGTTCACTGATGATCCTGAGAGGTCTGTGAGATTTCTAGGCCTGAGTTTACGCCACGAGGCCTGATTATCGCTCTATCAGCCTTCCGCGCATATTCAGCCTCCTGTACACTCATCAGCTTTAATGATGACCCGCTGGCTCCCCCAAGACTGACTGAACTTGAGCAGTGGTTCTAAGAAAGCAGACAAGATCAAGGGGCCCACACCTTTCCTGTCTGACTCTCTGGCTGGTTTTTTGTTAACTTGTCAAGGTTGTCTTTTCATTTTGGGGTTGTCTCCATGACATTATTATTATTATTATTATTATTCTTTCCTCCTGTGAGTATTAAAAGACCAGATGTCTGCTTTATATCCAAGGTTTGCTTTATTGTCAGTTTTCGTTACTACTTTCCATTATAAGCCTTGGCATTATTTTCCCTCGACCAACTATATCCCACTGTATCCACCTTGGTTCTCTTTTTTTCTATGGTTTTGCGTATTAAGAGCAGAGAAAGGGCATCTTGAGTAATCCATCAGTCTCTCTTTAACCCTTCTGTTTGGGTCTGAACCTTGCCGATGGCCATTGAGATGCTGAAGGATGTGTGTGTGAGGCGGCCCGACAGCCACGTGTGTGTCAGCGCAGTGGGGGATTTGAGGGCCTTTTTGTTTTGACACCGCACGACATGACGGTACCAGAACGATGTGGTGCATCTTTGGGTCTGATTGATTCCCGTCCTTCGCGCTGCACTCCCCTCTCTAAACTCACATTAGTAATTTCACGTGTGCATGCTCCCCGCGAGGGACGCGTGATTAATATTGTGGTGGAAGGCCACCCTCCCCGCTTAGGCTGGGACCTGCAGGTCGTGATCGATTCTTTCACCCTACCTCCTCCCAGCACGGGAAATGCCACCTCTGCATCTCCCACAGTAACCCCGACTGACTGCCCCCCACCCCTCCCCCCTGTGCCCCTCCCAGTGCAACAACGACTACGTCCCCGTGTGCGGCTCCAACAACGAGAATTACCGGAACGAGTGCTACCTGCGGAAGGATTCCTGCAAGCAGCAGACGGAGGTGCTGATGGTGTCGGAAGGAGCCTGTCCAGTCGGTAGGTCCTTGGGCCGTCCTTCCCCCTGCACTCAGGCACCGCTGCCTGGGAAATCCACCATCCGGAGGCATCATCGTTCGAATCTAAAGCCCTAAAAACACCAGCTCGGCCCCAGCCAGCCTGGATCTCAGGCAGCTGATAGCCATAAACACTACATAAACACACCAGGGTGTGTTTTTTTTTGTTTTGTTTGATATTGCCTTTGACACGCACAGCTGTTTTGCACATTCCCCGTCTTCCCCCGCACATGTACGTCCCCTTCGAGATGTTCATTCATAATACCAAACGATGTCATAAAGAAAAATTATTGGATTAAAAAAAGAAAAAAAATCCAAGTAGCATAACGGCTCTCTGTTTGGGGATGATTTGTTTGAAGCTGAAATTTCAGTATTAAGACAATATATAGTGAGAAGTGTAACGGAGTGTTGAATGAGTGGCCTGGAGCCAGGGGGACGGCAGATGTGATCTATGAGGCCGTGCCGAGTGACATCGCTCGGCACACACGCGGTACACCACATGGACTCCCATCAGCCTCTGCACTTCTGCCGGCTTCGATTACCCGCCGTTCACATGGCAGTAATTTACAGACAGCCGGGGAGCGCTCAGCGCCGTTCCGGACCGTTTCTGCGTGTGTTTTAAATATACTTCGGCATGGGGTCCTCCGAAAGTCGCGTTCCTCGGCGCGGAGCCTCATGGCAGCCAGACATCGGCTTCCCGTCCAAAGTGCCGAGTCTCATCTACTCACCAGATGATCAGCAGATGATTTCATATGTATTTGAAGGAAATTGCTCTGTGAAGAGAGCCGGCCCGCTTATTATAGGATTCAGCCTTTCCATTGATACATTTATGCTGTGCTGGAGAGTAGAAATTTCTATTTTATTGTTTTAGTAAAACCAGAAACTAAATAAGCATTGTGGTGAACACAGGACCAGCCCTAAATTTTGACTGCACTGTCATATTTCTGCGGTCGGCTCTATTTCAGGCTCAAGCAGTGTGATAACTCTATCTACTAAAAAGAACCGTGAGTATGTACACATGAAGTATTAAATATAAGCTACAAAACTATATGCAACATCGGTACGCTGTATTCAATGCTCATGCATTGCGCCAAATTTGTAAGACACTCAAGATAGAAGCATCTGGCATATAAGAAAAACATGTTAATTGCGTGCCAATACAGGTAATATTGTGTGAGAAATTGCAGGATATTATATATGCTTCGTCGGCCTGCTAATGCTTAGCGCTCCCGCCATGCTAATTTGTAACATTAGCATATTAAAGTGGGGTCGCCACCAACACGCACCAGCAGCTGAAGCAATCGCCAGAGCAGAAGTGCATTTCCAAAAGCAATGTGGGCAGACTGCTGGGGATTTAGCCTTGAGCTCTTTCGGATTCCATCCATTTTTCATGCGGCTGACACTTTGCGGATGGAAATTACGAGCGCTGTCAGCCTAGATAGCCGCAGTGATGATGATTCTTTATTAATGAGTGGGTAAAGGCTTCACCTCGCACAAGACCTCTGCGGAGGAAGATAACTGGCTGTTTTCGAAGGGGTTTTCACTCTTCCTGGCATAGTTGTTAGTTACCCTCTTTAATTGGATCACTTAATCCCAATCTCAGTTACACTGACAGTGATCAATTGGCCTGAACTGTATAGTAGTTGCATTAGTGTGTATTGTGGAATTGTTCGTATAATCGTTAAAGTCTGGCTATGAAACTCTGAACAAAAATGTATGTATGGGAAGCGACTGTACGTAGCCTGTGAGCTGAAGAACGATATCTTAGAGGGAATGAACGGCTCCACGCTCCATTATGACCTTCTGTGAATCACACACCTTGACAATGACAATTCAACTGATGACAGTCACAGGGTCTAGATTTTGTTGTCAATTCAAAATCACCAATAAAAATTATATCTTGAAAATACAGTATTGTGCAGAAGTCTTAAGTAGTCAAAGAAAAAGTCTTCATCTTGGGAGTAAATGTATATTTGCTCAGAACAAAACACAATATAACATGAGGACATACATCTTTCGGACAGGTGTATTCTGAATCAAAGACAAGAGCCTAGTTTCCCTTGCAGAGTTCTCACTTAATATTTTACCAGAGCTCAGACAAAACAGGAGTAAGATTCTCACAAGCTTAGTACCCCCCTGCTCCAGTTCTGCGCAGTCTGTTTTCGCATTTATCTCCCTTTATTGCAGACCCCCACCTCTGTCTTTCTCTAGAACATCTGAGAATCCTCTTTCGCAATCGACATTGATACCATCTAGATAACCAGCAACCAACATTTTCCAAGAAGTATGCATATAAACCTCATGCAATCCTTAGATCTCTTGATTCTCATATCACTGTCTTGTGTGTTCCTCACACCATCTGCCTTATTAGCTTATCTCTGGACTTTATCTACCCCCAAGCTGAGGTCTCTTGCAGCAGTTAGAGTAGCAAGCTCGAGCAACCTTTTAAGCATGATATTCTTAACTTCTTATTCCAAGACATTTTCTCTCACATCAGTTACAAAAAACAACTAAAAACAATTTCCTCTGTTCTTCGAAAAGTCACTGATATCTTGTCTGATTGTCAGAAGATCAATGCTATGGTTTGCAAAACTCACCTCAGATGTACCCCGGCCATTTCATGTATTCACTGGATTGCACCACCAGGTCTCTAATTACCATAATTAGTTAAATATTGATCAGTAGTCAATATTGATTAGCCAAACAGGGTATGCTAGTGGTTGAGACATGGATGGTTGCTGCAAATCCTGGGGTGATTTTAGGAGAGGATCTGAAAAGGCTAAGCTGCCACGCTTTGGCAGGCATAATGTTGTCGTTTTACACCAACATCATTTAAACTTCATAAATTTCTTTGAGTGCCTAAGATTTTTGCACAGCACTGTGTAAGGGTGAACGCCAGGAGGATTCCTTTTGGGTGTCTGAAGTCTAAGGGAACTGGACAGTCTGGACAGTAATTGCGTGAATACGAAGATCTGAAGGTCTGGAGCCCCACACAGAGGGGCAGCCAGAGGAAGGCCCATTCCGGTGGGCAGAGAGGAGATGCCCTTGGCTTTGCAGGGGGAGGCTCTTGGCATGGTTTATTTCTTCGGGGAGCTCTAGCGTGACACCTGGGAGCTTCTCTGATGAACAGCCGCGCCCCCCCCCAACCCCAAAGCTGGTGGGAGAAGCACAGGATTGAAGCCAATTAAGCGGAACGTCTCAGATAAGCGGCACCCGGGCCCCTGACATGGCAGTGAGTTATGGTGGCAGGGATGATGGAGAGCAGGCCACTGCGTGGCCGAAGCCCACATCTCGCCTGATCCTCGGGGTAGATGCGAGCCTTACATGCCTGATATGGCCGGCTTTAGTAGTCTGATGATGTCACCACTGAGTCTGATAAGGGCTCTTTGCAATCAATGAGAAGCAGAAACTTTAATTGTCTTGCTCTCTTTCCTCACGCTCCATTCCTTTAGAACCCGCCTTTGCTCGCCTTCCCATTTCTGTGTTGAACCCAGAGAAAACTCCGGAAAGAGCGGCGCTGGTTCTGAAGCCGCGTCAGTGTGGCACGCTGGTTCTGGTTCAGGTTCTGAGCAGCGCTGGTTCTGAAGCCGTGTCAGTGTGGCACGCTGGTTCTGGTTCTGAGCGGTGTTGGTTCTGAAGCTGTGTCAGTGTGGCACGCTGGTTCTGGTTCTGAGCGGTGCTGGTTCTGAAGCTGTCTCAGTGTGGCACGCTGGTTCTGGTTCTGAGCAGCGCTGGTTCTGAAGCCGTGTCAGTGTGGCACGCCCTTCCTCCAGCAAGCTAACTCCAGCTGTCATATCCCCGTGGGCTAGCCGTGTTCCCGCATACGCAGCGTGAGCTAACTCTAATCTTTTACACCCCCCACGAGGCGCCTCCGCTGGGTCAGCTAGGCTCTCTCCTGCCCCCTGTGGATCATTGCTGCTTTCCGATGCTCCCTGTTGGCTAACTTTAGCTCTAGGTGCTTTCGGATTTTCACCCTGGTGGGGGCTAACTGTGCTTCGCCTACACACCTCTGCTCCCTGTTGTTCCCTATTGGCTAATAATGTAATAATAATAATGGTCCCAGTATTTTATACAATTCTAGGGTTACAGATTTTGTTGTTAACTGTAGTACTGACCTATATGTGATAATGAAACCTATATGTGTGTGATTATGTGTTTCTACGTTACTCTGCTTATTCAACAAACAGGCAGAGTTGGACTACTTGGTTTGATCTAGTTACCTTTGACCCTCGTGTTTTTTTTTATTCCCAGATTTCAGTGAAATGAGACTTTTTGCAACTTCTGTTTTCCTTACATAGGCAGCCCACAGGTTAACAGAGGTGTCGATTCCAGGTCCAGAAAGTAAAAATCCAAACCAGGATTTCAACCAATCAGTTGAGCATAAAGAGTCACAGGGTGCGTTCAACTTCCTGCAGTCGCTTACAGCTCTGGCTTAAAGAGAAGCATTCTGTTGATTCTGGTCATTTTTGATTGGCCAAAAACTAACCGTCATGCATTGAGTCAAGACCAGAATGCATCGCTTTAAGCCAGCGCTGTATGCGGCTGCATGAAGTTGAATGCACCCACAGTCACTGAGTGCTCAACTAGTTGGTTGAAACAAAATCCTGGTCTGGATTTTTACTTTCTGGACCTGAAATTGACACCTCTGCAGGTTAAGAACTTCTAACTTACAGAAAACTCGTACTTAAGAACAGACTGCCATAAAGCCTGTTATATTAAAAATTCAGGTTGAATACAATGTTTCATAGTAACTGTCGGATGCACTACTTTGTGACACGGCTTCAGCGGTTCATCAGCCTGAGGTACAGTACTGTATTTAGTTACTTTCGTATAATAATAATTATTATTATAACGTACTGTATTATTATTTTTCCAACTTACCTACTAATTCAACTTAAAGACAGACTTTGGGAACAGGTTTCATAACCTGGGGACTGTCCGTACTTCTCATTTTACACAGTTATTTTTGGATTATCTTTTTTAATTAGAAAAGTTGACAAAGGCTGACATTTCCTTTTTTGGCACTACAACTGTAATTTGTTTTTATTGCACAATAGGAGAGCATCATTTCATTTGGAATAATATGAAAGTGAGGAAATACATATAGGTAAGAATATTAATGGTATATACTTTGTAGAAAAAGAGCAAAAATACCATTCAGTTTAAAACTCCAATCATCATCATCACTGAGCACTGTGGTCTTAGATTATCCTCGATAACAGTGTAAAATCAAAGGTCGCTAAATGTCACATCCCTCTTCGGTACTGCCATCAGAAAAGAATGTACGAATCACTGACCTCTGATCTTGAAGGGCTGTTAATCAGCCCGATCCGGAGAGAGTAGGTGGCATAAATCTCCAGAATGTACCTGGTATAGTGGCATTTGAAGACTTAATGTAATTAAATGCATGTTGAATACTGTGGATGAGAACAAGCTTGAGAAATCGCTTTGTTTGGATATCACGGGGAAGGCTTGCACACCTAATCTTTTTGACAGCCCCTCTGACTTTCGTGGAGTGGGGGGGGGTGCGGTATGGAACAAGGTCCAGACGGCGCAGTAAAAAAGTCTGCATGCGGCCAGCCTTGCAGGAAAAGCAATACTGCTTCATTACAGAAATGAAAGCCAGCGGTGAGCGTTTGGCAGCCTGATTAAGGCTGGAGCTGAACACGTGCGAAGGGAGAGGAGCAGCCTCTGAGCCACGAAAGCCACGTCAGATCACTGCCAGCTGGAAGGGGGAGACACTTAATGCAGCAGCCTGCCGCCCTGCTGCCTGTTCATAATCTATTTTAAAGGATTCCTGAAGCAAATACACCATGTTTATGTATTTATTTGTGCTAGCCCTTTAACAAGGGGGCGGGGCCTTCATTTCATTCTCATCGGCTCCTCTTCATAAAAGAAAATAGTATGTGTTTATGTATGTAAATACATTACCGAACAGAACTATGTGGATTAATTATTTTTTTAAGTCGGTTTTAAATTTTTTATGGGCTAAATGGCTGGGGGAACTGTACAGGAAATTAAAAACAAGGCAGGCTGCTTGCGTGCCCCTACGCTGACAGCATTTAGGGGCTTTGTGGCTGTATACCTCTCTCACCACGCTTCTCAGGATTCACACGGGATTTTAGCTCTGCCACTCAGGGACATCCATGTCCGTCCTGTTAAGCTACTCCAGTGTGGCTCTGGCCCTTAAGCTTTCAGACATTATCCTGCTGAAAGGTTCATTTTTGTCCCAGTTTTGGGTGTTTAGTGGACCTAAGCAGATTTGCCTGTAAGATTCTCTCCATCCCTTCCCTTCCCTTCCTTTTCACCATGAAAAACATGGCGGCTGCCGCATCGGGGACACTCCCCCATAAGTGTGTACTGGCCCTACAAGATCTGGGGATGTTTCTGCCTCGCTGTAAGGGTTTAGTAATGGCTTTTTGGGACAGCCCAGCCTCATAGAGTGAATGGAATCCTGTAGACTCATCAACACTTTTAAAGAGTCACTCAGGGTGTGTTTAATAACCCGTTTCTTGCCTGGTCTTCACAGTTAAATCTTGGCTTTAAATTTAGTACTTGAATGAGAGACCTAACAGCGGGCCTATTCAATTATAGCGCTGCAGGACCCGGTCCGGAGTTTTCCAGCTCTCATTATGCCTCTAAGAGCCCCGAAAGGGAGTTAAATGAATCCAATAAAGGCCCTTAGTGGGATCAGGTGGTTATGTTCCCCAACGGGGAGGAGAAGCCCTAGGACAGGATGTGTCTGACGGGACCCCATCCACAGCGAATGTCCCCCGAAAACATGCCAGCTACTCCTGCCTCTCGTGGGTTCGGCCTACCAGAACTTTTATAAACGACATGTGCAACTGACACAGTCATGTCAATTTTCACTATCTGTAATCCCGAGGTTGTGTGCCCTGTAGATATGAATTCATATTTATACCTTTCCTGACCGGGAGAATGTGAGGGTGGGGAATGCTGTTCTGGGTTTTAAGTTGACTTATCTGGTAGCGCAGCCCATTTTTGGACCCATGATGTCATAAGGAGAGCCCAACCCACTGCAGGCTGCCCAGGTTCCCATGGCGATGTTCCCACCAGAGCCAATGAACAAGGACCTGGGCAGACAGGCCGGTCCAAAGTGGGCACGATCATGGCTGCCTCGTCAGGTTTCCTTACACTGCTGAAAGCAACGTGATTGTTTATCTTTAATGACTTTTTAAAATTTCCATTGTGTGGGTTAGCCCCCCTCCTCCCCAGCCCAAAAAGGAGGCACCTCTAATGAAATACTACACTAGCCTAATGAATACCTCTCTCCCCGATATCACCTGGTCCCGTCCTGGAGCCAAGCTTCACAAACTTGAGTTCAGCTTTATTTTTTCTGGCGTGTTTTTAAAGCAGCTGGCATGAAAGTAAAAATGATCTGGACGCCGCAAACCTGTCGCGGGTTTCACAGGGAAAATGATTTCAGTTTGTTTAGAACATTTCTCTTTCTGTTACATAACGTCTAATTTCCTGATGGCTATTAGCAGTCCTGGAAGAGCAAGTAGCAGAATGCTAAGTGGTTTCCGGAGTCACAAATCACCGTCATGTTCCAGTGCTTCGGAAAATACCATTACAGGTTACATGCGGGTTAAGGCCGACTCGCAGAGCCGGGAGAGGAGCTAAAACTGTTTCTGTGTTACGAATACATTACCCTGGCAGCTTAACCAAAATAGACAATGCTAGCCCTGATAATACATCATTTACTCATTCACATATCTGCTACAGTTGTCATACTTAGAAATGGTGCTGGAAAATGTTGCAGTTTTGTAATGTACACAGTTATACAGCCCATTAACATTAGTGCTGGATGTTGTTTGTTAGCTATATAAAAGCTTTTTTTAAACTAGATTTCACCCTTCATACAGAAGGAGAAGACCGTGGCAGCTGAATCAGGAATTCCGTCCTCTGCAAGTAGGGAGACTAATTAATCTGTGAGAATAAACTAATCCTGTAATGTAAGCAGGTCTAGAGGCAGTTTTGAAAGTGCATGTATAGCCAAAATTATAGAAGGCAACTCTGACATCCATGCTGGACAGGCCATCTCCGGTATTTTAAGAAATCGTTTGGATTGCTAATGTAACCATACAGTCCAGAAACCGGTTTGCTGGGACCTGCTCGAGTTTGAACTAATGAAGAAGTTAGAAACTTATTTTAGGACCTGCATCTCGTTGCGGCCAAGGTCCTTTGAAAAATGCAGACTAAAACCGGGCCAAAGATTTGAGGAGCGTGATACAGGGACTGGCCACACACCGGAGGTGGGGGGAGGGGGGCACCTGACCAACCTGGGAGCCATCCGGCAGACACGCGTCTGAGTGTCCCTGTCACCAGACAAACATGGTGCACGGGGATGCTCAATGGCGCAGAGTGGCCAATCAGACATGGGGTAGAGCCACCTTTTCACACACATATGTCTCACAGCTGTTTTCACAGGTGTGAGGGGCGGGGCTAAGCATTTCCTAAGGCAGACAGCCTCCCTGATTGGTTTAAAGCTATGGCGACTGTGACCACTCACAGAGGCTCTTGGGCGTGTCCTCCTGACTCCTCAAGGTGCCCCGATGTCCCAAAGAGGAAACGAGGACAGAGTGATTTACTGATGTAACTCTGACTTACTGAACTCCAACTGATCTCTTCGAAATAAAGGACGAGCAATCCCTGAAACCACTCACCCATAAGAGCGGGAGGTACGGGCCCAGCCGCTAATGATGAGTTATATTAAACTCAGCCAAAGGCAATCAGTCCAGGACATTCCTGAATTAAATTCTCTATTAGGAGCCAGATTGAGTGTAATTGGTTTAGAAATTGATCTGAGAAACTCAAACTCCAGAAATGGAGGCCGCCAAATGAAATCTCTCATTATGACAAGTCACGGCAATTGGATGATGTCACCAGGCTGATGACGGAGGTGTAGACCCAGGGGGGCCGTGACCTAGGGGTCGAGAGTTTAAATCCAAAACAGGGCATCATGGAGATGCACTTTGGCTGAAACGTGCCGCTCAGGAACATATCGTTTTGCCATTTCCCGTGCGTGAGTAATGCTTTGGGGCGAGGCCAGCTTTGCCGTCAGATGGAGCCGACTCTCCCACCGGGACCCCGCTGTTCACACTGGGGGAGGCTAAAAGCTCAGAGCCAGGCTAACTGAGGTAGCCCACTGAGGTGGGGCCACACTGCTGAGCAAACTCAGTCAGTAACGGAGAAATATGCATCTGAATGAGTGACCCGCTCCAGGACGGACGGATGGATGGAAGGTTAGTACCGGTGCTGCTCTTCCCAGGTTCAGGAAGCAAATCTGGATTTCTGGGGTGGTTCCAGAAGTGTTGTAATGTATCAATGAAGAGATTTAATATGAATTTATTTGTCTGCAATTGTTAGGTCTCATCTCAGTAATGGTGACACTCAAGTATGCTTTCACCGTGTTTCCCAGAATACCTTGCAGGACCACATGATTGATTATGTGACCTGAAAGCCACACTAAGCTTTTCCTAGTAGATGGGTATCAGTATGTCATTAAGTAACATTCTTGGATTTCCTCTTATTCCAAAAATATTCCTTGCAAAAAAATAAATAAAATAAGATGCCTGATTCACAGCAAATGTACGCGCCCAGAATCTATTTGTGGCTTATGGCATATTTCTTAACAGTAAAGCAGAAATCACATTAGCATTACTATTGGGGGAGGCAAACAAATCGAGTTTGTACGGTGAACTTAGCATCCACCTAAGTTTAACAGTGTTGGTGGCAAGCCCAGCAGTGGCCATGCTGCTAAATAGACTGCTTGGTAAACGCAACATTCTTCACAGTGTGGCTATGATGATGAGAATCGTTAACCCTCTGTTCCACTCTCCAACAAAACTAGACACTTCTTGAAACTAGGTTTAAAACTAGCTAAGTAAATGCTACCCGAGAAGATGCCACTTGTTTTCTGGTAATAAAGCTAACAGAATATATAAGATATATATATATATATAAAAGATATTTATTATGTATTTTTTATTTGTTTAGACCAGGGGTGGGCCAATCATATCTGCAAAGGCCTGGTGTGTATGCAGGTTTTCAGGATAACCTTTAGGTCAGCTGTTCAAACCCAGGTGTGAGTCCTCTAATTAGGGAGTTCGTGCGAAAACCCGCATACACAGCGGCCCTTTCTGCCCACCCCTGTTTAAACCCTTCTGTCTAGAGTAACAGAGGATCAGAGAGCAGGATCAGGCAGTATCTCGGGAGCGATTATGATGTTAAGGGCCTCGCTCGAGAGCCTAGCGGTGTTATGAGTATTCTGGTGGCCATGGGAATCTGAACCGATAAAGTGCCGCACAAGGACACTGATTCGTGACCCGCTGAGCTGCACACCACCCCTTTATGGAGTGGGTCACAAAGAGACTGACCCTGATTAGTACCTTGCAGGACGATTTAGGGCACAGCAAAGACTTGTGTCAAATGTTAACGTTTTAGCAATCTTTCAATTTTAAATACACAAAAAAACAAGGCTATTTAAATGGCCTCCTTTGTCTTAAACATGGTACCACCAGCACTGTCAATGACCATGTCAGACTGCGTCTTCTGTGCGGATTTTGTCGAGGCGTGGAAACAGTACATGTGGCCATCCTCGCCAATTCACATGGTCCTCGTCTTGCGACCCTGTGGTCATGCAGCAGGTCAGAACATGCCCACATTAGCCGGGTAACAGCGCTGGGACAGAACACCCACACATCAATGACTGCAGACGCCTTGGGGTCTGTGTCGGCAGGTCATGGCCGGTGGGTATTATCTAGATGACTGATGACTTACGTATGTTTATTTATTTTTTTTAAGCCTTTTCAGAATGATAGAGCCACACAATATGCCGGTTAGCGGAATGACTGGGCTAGGCATTGCCTCAGAGCTGTCAAAACTCTGCGTCATGTAAATGAATTCACACAACTGGAGTCAAATTGAATTCTTCCTTTGGCGCCGGTTAAGGTGTTGCGAGCTGAATACCTCGCATGCGATGAGCACCTCCTCACATGAAAGCCGAGCAGTATTTCACACTCTTCCTGCATAGCCCACATAGGCTTCTCCGGCGAGCCCTGCTTAGCGGCAGACTTCCCCGCGGCGTGGGCGAGTGCGCCCTCTCCCAGCCGGGAGCCGGGGCACCGTCGCCTGCCTGCCACCTGTCCAGCACAGTCTCTGCTGCGTCACCCTCCTATAGCAGCTGTGCTTGTATCTCCGTAGCCTGTGCACAGTACCTACCTTAGTGCTCTTATATTATCCCACAACTTCAAAGCACTTCCCCCCCCAGCCCACACTAATGACCTTTCCCCATTTCTCTTCCAGATGCGGGATCAGGCTCTGGAGACGACGGTAAGCCATACATATATACCTCTGTTCCTCTGCGGCACATTCGCGGCACTAGCCATGTGACCTGTTCGCTTATGTTTTTCTTGTCTGCATCCTGGCACACACTATCGCATGCTTTAACCCTCCTGCATTTCCCCGGTGACCACCGTTACGGTCCCACCCCTCCCCCAATGTTAGAGATCCAGCTCAGTGCGTGCCGAGCGCAGACGATACGTTACTGTGAATATTCATAAAGTCAAAGGGACGTGGGAGAGCATGCTGGGAGGTGACGGCGCGCTCGCTGCGGCTGCGGGTGCTCCTGCACTTCTTACTGCGGCCTCTGTCGCGCTCCAGGGGATGAAGGGGGACGGAGATTATGGTAAAGATGCAGAAAGATGCGAGAGCTGTCACGCAGGTGAGCGGGGAGGGGCAGGAAGGGGATCGAGCAGGGGAGAGGGGGCCGGAGATTGTTCCGACAGAGGGGTTTAAAATAGATCCTGCCCCGCGCCAATGTGCCCATCCTTTGAGGTGAGTAATAACATGCAGAAGAAACCGCTGAAGACAGCGAGTCAGATACAGACAGCAGGGAGGCCCAGAGAGATGGGGAAGCTGGGGGCCCTATTATGGATGGAGTACCACTGGGGGGGTTTAGACAGGGGTGCAGTCAGGGCTGAAGGACTGTGATTTGCAGTGAGGGCACAGCAAGGGCAGGCCCTGGATGGTGGTCCTGCCTATCGGCATGGCTTGCACCTCCAGGAGCTGACCACAGGGGGCGCAGAAGTCTGCAACATGGGATTGAAGCCAGAAAAACAGGATGCAGGGGCTAAGCCAGGTGGTAGATTATTTGCTCAAATTGGGGGTGCTTAACCTGTTA
>JAODKN010000037.1:17442983-17454497 GCA_026774425.1 Petrocephalus zakoni
ATGCTGTGTATGTGCACTGTGCTGTATGAGGTTAGACAGGGAGTACTATGCAATGTGAGTGTGGGAGGGAATGCAGTGTGTAAAGCTGCTGTGTGTATGCTGTGTATGTGCACTGTGCTGTATGAGGTTAGACAGGGAGTACTATGCAATGTGAGTGTGGGAGGGAATGCAGTCCAGCTACCCAGCTGGGTGAAATATACCGAGGGGACTGAGGAGGTCGGATAAATTAGTCAAAGGGAACCCCTCCCCCCAAATGCACTTGGGGCCACGTCGCTGCCTAGGGTCCCTGAAATGGTAAACTGGGCCCCAAAGGTCGTGCAGCAGAGCACAAGGGAACATCTCAAAGTTAGGGGGGCAAGAGAGAGAACAGGGCGTGTCGTTCCAGGAGTGCGTAGATTTTGGTATAAATGATGAAGGAGTATGAAGGCCTGTAAATACTTTTAAAGAGGAGGAATATTTCAGATGGTTAAGAGCAAAGACTGACCTCTGGGAATCATAGGACATCTAGTAGGGAGAATCTTTGTATTTCCACCTGTCATTTCAGTAAAGGTGACTATGACCTGGTTAATTCTATTCTAATTATCCTACCATGTCATCATCTACACGTACATCCTGCTACATTAAATATTTCCTACTAATCCGGCAACCGCGCTCAAAAGAGGAAGAGCCTTTCGTCTGTCATGGAAACAAGCAATGCAAATGCAAATGGAATTTGATTTGAAAATTTTACAAGTCAAAATTTTTCAGGATGGAAGACACTGGCATTGTTTACAAGGACTGGTCTGCTTTACTAGGGAGACAAATCTTAAAGTACCTGATCATGAACACTTATTTTAATATATGTGGGAAAGCTCCATGTTTCTGATGCTGTGAATGTGTTCCTGAACCTCAGAAAAAACACCTGACAGCTATTCTGCTGTTGGCATAACCCACAAAAACAATCAGCAAGCTGAAGCAGCCAAATTCTGGTGTGTGATGAGTACCTAGGACTGGGGTCCCAACTATTTTTCGCAGAGGGCCACACAATGCAACACAAAGCTAAAGTCCACTGCGGAGTCCCCTGACGGCAAGATTTGACGACCAGGGGTCGAAGAGGCCCAGCCATAAGATCTGCTGATGAAGCAGGGGTTCGATCACACAGTCTGACTGGATTCTGCCCCAGTTGGTGACCACTAATCTAGCAGGAGCATATCTTGGCTAATAGGCCTCACTCAGGAAGAAGGGAATGACAGTGTGTGGTGAGGGGAAGTCAGATAAGCTCCAAGCAGCAGTCCTACCCACTTATCAGGGCAGCCGTATCCCGCCTTACAGGATCGCCTCTCTGTCTGTTCATATCGTTTTCCCCAGAAAGGAAATGAAGGACACGTTAACGTGCTTCAGTTCAGCTGGATGACACGTAGTTTCCTTCTCCCAGTCTAATTATACTTATCTATGGCTATTTATTTTCACTTTCCCTAGTTTTTCACAGCTACTTCTTAGCGAGCAAGGAATCAAATTAACTTGTGAATTTCTTTCAACACACTAATATGCAGTTGTATAGAATCAAAATCTCCATCCCATCTACCGAGACCCCCAGTCCATCTACCTCACACCACAGTGAAGCTGAACTGGCTAATAGTGCCCAGGCAGGACATGTTTGCATTTGTACCTCCGCCCTTCCATGGGGCCATCCCGCATCGCGGAAACGGCGCCACAACACTGTTTATCGCTGTTTACCAGCAGCACACTACAGCCTTTGGGGGAAATTACAGAAAATGATGACTTCTGGCCAAATGCCAAATTTCATGCTAACAGGACTGGGTGTCCATGTTGTGTAAGATGTTGGTGTGAATTACAATCCCAGCCATACTGACTGATCATGCGATTATCAGCCTGACCCAGTACAGATATCCACTGAGAGAGCTTCCTACATGTAGCTTCTTTTGGTTGGTTCAGTTGAAAGAGAATAAACTTCAAAATACTGAAGTTATGAGACAGAAAATCACTTCCAAAGATTAGTACAAATCATGGGTGCTGCTTTGTATCTTTTTGTAAGGTGGATTACGAGAGTGTTACTCTGAGATGAGCTCATCCATTCACCTCACCTGTGTCTTATCTCGTTCGAGATGCACTCCCGTTTTCTCTCAGAGGGTGAAGGCCCCGATACCTGGCCTTGCACCCCCTTTCCAGTCCCCATTTGGTTTCTGATGTCTTTTTCACCCCTCCCTTTTGCCCCTCACCCTGTCTCCATTTCCGTACCCATTTAAAGCTCTTAATCCTTCATCCTTCATGGGTTTCAGTAAGATTTATGTAAACTGCTAAGAAATGGTAAACTCCTATTTACCAATTATCGGCCAACCAGTCTGACTGTCAGCTTACATGTTGATGTTCATGGAGTTTTACTTACACAAATATCTTCTAAGGGCAGAACCAAAAAATGATTGTTTCAGAGAGATAACCAATCAGATTTTGTGTCGGATGTCAGATTAACCAATCAGATGTCTTGGTTCCGCCTCCTCTAGCTGCTTGGAGATACCTCCTCTACAATCTGAAGCAGAAGTTTCAGACTGTTAAGGTCACCTGTCAGCCCAGGAAATGGGGGATTGTGGTAAATAGGCATTTTGATCTATGAGATCAGTCTTTATAACTCAAGTATTATAGGGGTTAATGGGAAATGGACAGACTAAGGTTCTGGGGATGCTATCCCTGATCCACTTTTGCTCAATTGTCTTTTTTAACTGCTCCTTTCTCTCTTTCCACTGTCCCCCACTCCCTCCTTGTGAAGTTTCCACCCCACTAATCCAACAAGGCTCCATTTTTGGGAGACCCCAATCCTCTGATGTGGTGCATTCTGGGTCAGGCTGAGACTCCACCCACCACAATAAAAACCCATTCAGACTCTGAATATAACATACATTACCAGCAGAGACAGGTACAACAGGTCCCAGGGAACTATGAGTTCACTGATATGTGTCATTACACCCAGTAGACACTGCTGGTCACCTCAAGGGTCCACAAAGGCATGTCTGTAAAATATATAATTGAGCACCAGGTTTTCAGGCTGTGAATCCTAAGAGTGGAGGCTACCCCATGGGTGTTCTTCAGTACTTGAATATAGGGAGAGGATTTTATGTTTCATTTGTTTATGACTGCTGAGCCTTGGCAAGACTGAACAGGCTTACATTCTCCCACAGTCCAATATGTTTGATTTGAACGTCTCCAGTGTTTACTGTACCAGTAGGTGCTGGTAACAGTTACAGAGCCCCGCTGTGAAATCCAGCCCACATCGCAGCACGCAAAGACCCACAGGGTCAACAGCTGGACTTTCTCCTTCAGAACATACACCTCTGACAGGTCCGGGTGCCGGCTCAGATCAAAGGCCACGTGGAATTTGTGTGTGTACTACAGCTGGGTTTACATCGGTGCCTAAGTGTACATAGCATGCTCAAATTAATAGAGCGCCCCCTCAGGTGGGAGTCAATCTGGACATCGTAACAGGGATCATGCCCCCGCAATAATTTCAGATGCACCCTTAATAATTTTGTTCTGGACCTGGTAGTTCTGCATACATTGGCTATACTTCTCACCACGTCACCACCTGAGGGTAACGTTGGTTATAGCTGCACCCATTATGGGTGCAGTAGCCATATCCGCTTGCTTAGCAGGTGCATGTCCTGGACTGTTCATGCCCCCAGTCCGCGGACTTGTACCATTCCACAGCCCGTACTCCACCGGGCCACAGTACGCTTAGGTCTTTACGGATGAGTTGGTCAGTTTCCAAAAATAATCTATGTAGCTTACATTTCTGACGGCTTCTCACATCCACATGTTTTGTTCACATCTGAAAACATGGAAACACCTAAAGCAACAAAATCACTGATTGATCTGCTGATACATCCCCCCCCCAACCTGTTTTACCGGTTTGTGAAATTTTTGTATGACTTAAAACCATCTGCTGACATCAAAAGGTTGGGAACCGCTAGTCTACACAATGAATGTGCTGCAGAAATCAGAGCAGCCCGATAGCAATCGGTTGTAAGGATTACAGGGTAGCTACAGTCCTCAATGGCGCGTCCGAGAGGGAAGCTGCAGACTACTCCCTTGCTGCTTCTGATTGGCTAAAAGCTGGAATGATGCCATTTCCCCTGCAGCAGGGGGCGGGGCTCACTGGTTACCTTTAAGCTCTGGAGAAAGCACTCCCTGCCAAATAAACCCCTTTCTCCAAGCTCTAATAAGGATGTCTAGGCTGGGGGATGACAGATCCAAAGAGCAGTTAAATGCGCTGAACAAAGACATGCCACCGCCAGGGATCTGCTGACAGGAAGCCTGAAAGCTGCTATTGAAATCTGATGCCTTTGCTGTTCTCGTTGTTACTTTTGTCTCGGTCTCTGTGAGGGCACGCATGGTGACTTCCTGGTCCACTAGGTAATCCATTCCCGACGGCAGCCCAGCTCTACCGCAACTCATCCAGCCGTAGTGTGATCCGCTCGGCCTAGTGACACGCATTTGCAGAGCTGCCCCACCTGCTAATGATCGCTTGTTCCGTTAGACCGAAAATCGCGACCGAGTTCAGAGCCCCATAAGCTCGGGTCAGTCTCCACTGCTCTCTGCACCCCCCTGTGGTCGATCCAAAAGAACATTCCCTCACACGCCGACGCCCTGGACCGCTCACCTGGAGCGTTGGTGTTCAGCGCCCTGGAGTGTTGCTGAACTGGGCTCCGTAAATCAGCTAAGGCGTCAGACAGGTCTGCATTCTTCTGAGTGATGGAGCTTCACTGCCAGGCCTAAATACCGCCCCCCCTCCGCATGAGTGAGGCCCCTGCCCCTGTATGGGGTAAGCTCAGCAAGCTTCCCTTTCGGTGTAAGAAATGTGGAAAACACAGCCACACAATCCTCCACCATTGGGCTAAGCCTGGATCCCTCCCAGAGGCCTCGCAGGCTCTGGGAAGATGTGCTCCCCTATCGGACCTTCATGCCGAGGCCTGCTGCTGCCGTGGGCAGACCGGTAAGGAGAGGGAGCCAGCTTCACTTTCCCTGAGTCCCGCCTGATTCAGGCTCCTTTGTTCTGGGGGTTAGGGTGGAGGGGGCGGGACCTCACCCGGTGGGTGTGGACTGAGGCTCACCAGGGCACCTATTGTCCCCACAATAATCACACGCTAGGGAGCTGCTCCTACTCGTAGCGCTGGGAAATTTTATGAATTCCCAAAAGTTGAAGAACTGATTTACACAGCTGCTCATGGGGAAAAAAAACACACGCACACACAAATCATAACCGTTTTTGCTGCTGTAACATGATTTACTGAGTAAAAACACACAGCAACCTAAGCAGGTGCTACACTGTACCTGTACCTGAGGAAATACCTCTGAGTAACTGGCGTCACCTGAACGCCTTCTCATTATTAGCCATACCCAAGTTATCACTAATACTTCAGAATGAGTAAGTATTAGTTAATAAATACTGTTACTTGAATAAGTTTAATTATTGACTTGAAAGACTGGCCCAAAAAGTCTGAGCAACCAACCAATTTAATTAATTTTTCCGGTTGAAATAATACCAAAGAAATAAATGAATAATAACGTAACCCTGTGACTAACATTACTATTTCCTGTTACGTGCTGTGTAGCCCGAGAGTGTGTCCCAAAGGCTTAATTGTATCATGGGGAGTGCATGCATTTCAAATGGACATTTCTGTATTATAAGTAATGCCTGTCGATGTCAGGCCACCACTGTGTAACAAAGTGTAACACCTCAGCATTCACAAGGTTGCAACACCGGCATCTATGACAGTCAGTTGCCTTGGGGTGTCTTGCACACACTAGGCTCTGCCATGGCAGATACTGTGGGCGTCGCTGAGACACAGAAATGCAAAGATTTTGTCTTTTTTTGTCCATGAGTTGAAAAGGTGAAACTAGTTGCAATTTGCAACTAGTATCAGGTGCGCAGGTACTGACTGTCTGCTGTGTTTCAGGAGGAGAGAGAGATCCCCACAGAAGTGTTTGTGAAGGATTCCATGCGCCAGCCCCTCCCGGCAGAGGATGAAGCACCTGGGGTGAATGCTAACTGCAGCCAAGAAGATGGCATGCAGACCATCAGCTTGTCCTCTGAAGACGAGGTGGGGCCCCACGAGGATGAGGATGGCGAGGAGGTCCTGGCCAA
Source organism: Petrocephalus zakoni (assembly GCA_026774425.1). Classification (NCBI taxonomy): domain Eukaryota; kingdom Metazoa; phylum Chordata; class Actinopteri; order Osteoglossiformes; family Mormyridae; genus Petrocephalus; species Petrocephalus zakoni. The sequence continues at coordinate 17,449,120 of JAODKN010000037.1, forward strand.
CCTGGATATGGCCAGTGAGCGCTCAGATTGGTCCCGTGCTGAGAAGATCAAGCGCTCTAGCCTGAAGAAGGTGGACACGCTGAAGAAGGCCTTCTCACGGCAGACTATCGAGAAAAAGATGAACAAGATCAGCTCCAAGATCGTCTCCCCTGAGCAACGAGAGAAGCTGAAGAAAAGCTTCACTCCAAACCACCCCAAAAGTCCCAGTGCCAGGAGCTCCTCCTTCAAAGTGACCCCTCTGACCTTCAACGTGAAGAAGGTCCGGGACGGAGAGGCCTCGCCCAAAGCCACTTCGCCCGCAGAGTCCATCAGCAGCCCGAACACTGAGCAGACCTTCAGCGAGGTGCACGCAGAGCTGAATCCGGAATCAGAAGGAGCCCAAGAGGCCAGCTCATCCCAGCAGGACCCGGTGCTGGCCATCCCGTCTGCCTGCAGCCCAGAGAACGAGCTGCCTGTCTTAGAAAACGGGGATGCCCATCCAGACCTGCCTGCTGCCTTGCAGCAGCCAGACCAGGCTGAAGATGAAGGTGAGGATAAGCAAGAGGAGACGTCCCCTGAGCAAAAGAAGATTGAGGTGGAGGCAGTGATCCAGGCCGCACCTGTGGCTGTGGAGTAACCGTCCCAGAGTGACCCTGCCCTCTCCTCCTGCCAGACACGTATCTAGGCCAGCCTCCCTTCCCTTTTGACAGATATTTCACCCCAGGATGGACCCAAGGTGACTTTGCCCCCTTCCCAAAGCCTCATGCTCCATCCCCCCCACACACACACACAGCACTGCTTTCCCCCTGCTCCATTTTTCACCCACATACCAGAAGCATCTCTGCTCACCCCTGAGCTTTGATGCTCTACCAGATCCCCCGGGCTGCCCTGGCTCCACCGGCTGCCCGTTCCTCAGTCACCTGGCAGCGAAGGCGGGATTCTGACACGGCCAGAGAGCGATTCGCACCTGGAGCTCCATGCTTCTCCCCTCACCGCCCGCTGAGAAGAAGAGAAAACAGGTTGCACCTTCTGCTTATTCCCATCACCGGCTCTCACCCCCGCCATCCCATAAGCCTTACCACTGCCTCCTTACAGTGCTTATTTACTGCATCATTTGCTCGCCTGTCTGTCATCGGAAACACTAGGAGAGGAGTAGGTCCCTGAAGCAAGGCCTAATATGCCTGATTTGCAAATACTATACTATAGGTGTCACTGTAATCACTCTCCATTGTCTCCATCTGTACTTTCTACCCCACAGCCTACCAGCTAGAATTTGTGGACACAGGCTATATACGTCAAGCTCTGACATGCGCTCGTTTGTCTGCATCTCTGAATGGTAGCGGGCGAACTGGTTAGTCAGCCTCCACATCAAACATCGCAATGGATAAACAGCCCAGTAAAGTCGTGCACCACTTCCAAATCCCAGAATCTATGAATTCGCTGAATTCAGCGGAATTAGGGTTCTGAAAAGCATGTGTACTGGCATGATCTGATGGTCCCTAGCTGGTTGCCAAACGTGTGTGGAAAACCAACCGTAAATTCCGAGGCTATACTCATGGCACGTGGACATATCCTGACAGACAGCAGCCAACAGACACCAGGGGAAAGAAAGTCTCTTTTAACGGAGATGTAGCTACTTTGTAATTGACACTTAAATTAATTCTCAGTTTTCAAACAAGTCAATTGTGTCCTGTGCCTGAGGGACGGCACCTAACACACACACACTGACTCGCAGACACACCCCACTGAACCTACTACTCCAAACTGGGTATGCTGGTTTCTGCTCAGCCTTGGCAGTTTTTTGTTTGTGTCGATCCTCTTTTATTTTCAGTTGCCGGATGCTTTGAATATCATAGCCGTGTCATGTCGTTAATTTCCAGAAACACCTTAATTCTGCCCGGCGATTTAAGAGTTGAGTACACATTTCCCCAGGAGATAAATATCACGCAATACTGTTTTTTACTGGCAGGAGACTGGATATTTAGCAATGTGCTACAATGAATGGTGATAAAATCATTTGTCCGTTTTTAAAGATTGAAATGTTGAATTATTTTTAACTACTGACTATTATAGAGGGATTCTTTGAAATACATATTATTTTTGTGGCTTGGGTACGGGGTTAAATGAGATGCAGATGGAATTTAGACGAAATTTTATTGAAAGTCTCTACAGAATTTTCTACTTTCTGAATGCTGTCACTGAGATCTGAGATGTTACCTTATTGCCAGGATCTAACTAAGCCTGACACCTATGTACAATTTATTCTTGTATGACAATATTTTACCAGAAATGGCATAACTCTTCTTTGAATGCTTGACAGCATATAATCCTGTTTTGTGACGTGCCATGTCATCTTCCTGTATGCCTCTTGTCATCTCAAAGCAGCATAAATAATTCATTACACGATCTCCAGTGTCGTGCTTATTGCTATGCTCCAGAATAGATGACACTTCAAAACTCATTTTCTCCATCAATAGCACAACAGTGTCATCGGGGAGGAGAACAAGGTCTGTATCGGGGCCACAGGGCAAACCCACACGTACAACAGGCGGCTTCATACTGGTGCTGCACCCCTACTTTCCCATCAGGAGGACCATTAAGAAACCTCACAGCCACTCTTGAAAACACGCAGGGCCATTAAGGCCACTCAGAAGGCTTATAATGACAGTTTTTACTCATTTTGAAAGGCCATAATGACCTACAGAAAATGCCTATTAATACAGCCCCCGCGAAGACAGCATGACCCTATAAACAAAGGAAATGCAAAACACCAGATGCAATAATCAAATCAGATGCTGGACATGTTGGAGGTAGAATGGGAGCTATTCTCATAACACTAAGTTAAAGATTAAAACAGGCTAATAATTTACATGCTCATACTCTGAGTTATTGGAATGACTATAATGCAACCTTAGGTAAGGATTACCAAATTGGTGACAAAAAATAGGGCCATATCCGAAACCAGAAGGCCAAAACAAATATTAACTTATACATAAATCTCAAGTAACATTCATACAAGTCAACTGCTAAGCAGGTATCAGACTAGACTCCCAGCAAAAATCAACACGCAGAATTCCACAGCACGATATTTTATCTTCCACTTCTGTCCAGCCGTTGTTTTTGTTTTTAATTCCTGGGCAGATTTATTTCAGTAGTGGTATTCTGTCGGTGAGTCCTCTGCTGCCTCCCAATTCATGCGATAAACCCAGCAAGAGCCAAGGACAAAGGGTGAGGAATGCTCACATCTGTACCCGTGAGAGCGGGCAAGCAACAATCAGCTCTTCACTTGACCGCATGTGTTTCAAGTGTGCCGGCCACACTAGCACAGCAAAGGAAGGGCCCATCGGCAGAAAACACAACAACTTAAGAATATTACAGTTACATTTTTCATCCAGCTATAAATATAGAAATGTCACAGACGGAAAATGGGGTAGAGCGGAGGCACTGGGTGAAATACGCACGAGGTGACCCGGATCAGCGGCAGCACACCCAGAAAGCAAACAGTCACATTCAGCACCAGCCTGGCCTCCAAACAATGGAATCGCTCAGATCGACTCCGGCTTGCGAGCGGTTAATAGGATTGTTTGCTCTAGTAACTATTCTTTTCTCTTCTTCCGGTCTGGCAATGCTTGTTTCAGTGCTTGTTCTGACCATAAGAGGGCGCTCCTGGGGTAAATCCAAAATGGCCATTTAATATGGTCACATAGCCCAGTTGCAAGTTGAACAGATATACTGTATTAATCCCAGTGGGGAAATTCTCTTTAACTTGCCCCATCTTGCTTGGCACACAGGCGAGCACAAGCTTTGGGATCTCAGTGAAGGGACGGCTACCTTGTGGCACCCTGGGAGCGGGGGCTGAAGACCCTTACTCAAGGGCCCATGATCATACTGAGGCCAGGCTCGAACCAGCAACCTTCCAATCACAGGCACATAGCCCACTGAGCTACACAAAATAAGACCTGCCGAAATATTACACGTGGTAGTGTATTTAGCAAAGAATCATACTGAACTTGGAGCAGGAGTTGTGCACGGACATTTCCTTAGCAAACCGTACAACAGCCACCACCGTCGGTGTTTTCGCTCAGCTAATCAAGCATGACGACGTCATTCTACGATTGCAGCATCGGCATACCAGTGCGCAAATATCGCGATGAACGACACGGGCGCTTTTACCAGGTATAAAAGCACGTCTCATTTAAGCAAGCACATATATATTTGTGAAACAAAACGTCATGACTGATATAGTTTGCCGCTGCTGATCTTTTCCAGACCATGGGGAACGCGATCCAAGCCAGACTCTTCTGTCAATAGTGATGGGAAACATATTTAAGGTTCATTTTCACAGGTTATAATTCAAAGGTACTGTCTGAATTTGAAGCTCCAAAGTACCATTAAGAACACCAGTTGCTGAACGTGCTGGAGCAGAAGACGCTCCTTTAAGCCGTCATATAGCGCACCGTCTGTAATCAGTCTACATTAATAATTTTTATGTCCGTTTGTTGAACAGCTTCATCTTTAAAAACGATGAGAACAATTCAGCCCTTGCAGTATATTGTATCCTCGAATGAAGCAAAGAGTGACACAGAGGAAAATGAAAAAAAGAAGAAAAAAAAAACAAATGAGCCACGTTGTACAGGGTTGACGTCATACTAACTCTCTCTAAATGACCCCCATTCTCTGAAGCCAAAATTATAACAACAGAGTGACTTCTATAATTTAGGAAAGTGGGTAGTGCCCCCTGTTGGACTATTGCATGTAATTAAAACGTTATGCATTGCATTCTCATAGTATTTAACTGTACGACAGAGTTTTGTTGAAAAAAAAAAGCCAGCTAGAGTAAATACTATGCCCGCTAAAGGGGCAACATTACAGAAAGTCTTCATTTCCCTGTAACTGCCACTAAAACAACTGTACGATTTTTAACTTGGGTCGTATGCAACATTTCACAGAAATACATTGTATAAATAAAGCTTGATTGCTAAACAACTGATTGTCAGAAATCACCACAAAGGTTTCATACATAAAAACTAATAAGTTTGTTTAAAATACAAAGTTAATTTCCCCCGTGCAGTTCCTTCCGTTTCTTTTGCTTACCGTATGTAGTTCGTCAGTCTGAGCTACAACACCGGAGTCGCTATACAGGCCGTCAAATCCTCATCCTGCAACAAGCTGCAATACAATTAGTACCAGTGTGTGAAAACTGCCTTTCCATTTGCTTATCTTTGTCTTTTTTCACGAAATACTGAATCCCTTTTGCAACACAGGCACCATACTTGTAAAACATGCATTTATAATCACTAAACTTCTGGCTTAAGGACTGTTAGAAATTGCATCACATCGTCAAGTTCAATGGTAAATATGATGATGTTTGGGTATTATTATTATTATTATTATTATTA
>JAODKN010000037.1:17483332-17494513 GCA_026774425.1 Petrocephalus zakoni
TCCTGCACTGTCCTGTCTCGTATTGCACTGCTGTTTGTCCTGCACTGTCCTGTCTCGTATTGCACTGCTGTTTGTCCAGCGGTGTCTCGTCTAGTATTGTATTGCTCTGTGTCCTGCACTGTCCCGTCCTATATTGCACTGCTGTTTGTCCTAGGAATCTCACTGTGTTCTTGAGAGTAAATGTGACAAAGAACTTGAAAAACCTGGGGGAAAAAATGCAGCATTTCCCCCGGCCGCTCATGTAGATGCCACCCGCAGGTCCCATGACCCCCCCTGACCTTGTACAGCCGGAGTATGGCCTTGATGCTTTCATGTAAGAAGAGTGTCTGTCGCTGGAGGCTGCCCCCGTAGAGGGCCACCAGCTCTTCTCTGAAATCCACTGTGAACACATTCAGGTGGATCCTTCCAGCCATGCGCTCTGCTTTCCGGAGGGCCACTGAGCCCAGGGACCTCGCTGACACAAAGAACAGGAAGTGGCAAATGTGTCCAAAACGGTTAGGCAGTCGCTTTTTAAGTCACAAAGAAGTCACACGTGAATCAAGAATAAAACTGGAGATTGGTGGACGATACAGACAGCCAAAGCTTTACGATATACAACTCTGTGAGCTCTGTCAGCCCAAGGTCACATGGCTCCAGAGCTGATGAGAGAGCATGCTCATCCCAGATCCAGCTTCTATCCGCAGGATGATAGCCAGACCCTGGCTTGGGGCCAGTCCACAGGCTCCTCACCTTGCTTGTAACTGCCTGCATTTCCTGGCAGGAACAGCACAGGGGCGCCGCTGAGCTTCAGCCCCCGGGTCTCCTGGGCGTAGGCACCCTCCCCGTACAGGTAGAGCCCATATCCTGGGTACTGATTTGCCACACGCCGGGGCAGCTGTACACGCTGGGGGAGGTACAGACAGACACAAAACAAAAACTTTAACTGTTATCTTGACTTTCCAGCTCTAACTGGCATTCATAATTAGTTCAGAGATGTACTCCTTTGACCAGCTTGAAAGTAGCCTCCCAAACCTAATGGAAAAGTAAGACCCCTCTGCACCACACTGGGTCTGCTGATCCAGTGGGCACTTGCCCTGTGCCAATACTGCTCCTTAACCTGCCAGAGAGCGAGCGTTTAGGCATGACAGATGATCCCAGGACGTGAATATAGGTGATTAACTTTAGGAGGGTCAACAGTGAGTCTAAGGGAAGTATGAGGACAGAGGTGACTAAAAAGCAACCACCAAATGAATGAGACATTGGGTGGACATAACTACAATTTCTCTCTCCACTTTAAATTTGACTCCCCGGTGCCAATAGTTTCCAAAGCCCATCACTAACCTGCGCCCAGAGAGCACGGGAATGATGATGGAGGTATTATAATTACCACGGCACTTCCCTCCGACATAGGTTCGGTTTGCTCTCCGTATGGGAGAAATGACACAGCACGCGACTCTCACGACATGTGCGGGACAGCTGCCTTCAGAGCGCTTCTTTGCAGGCTCCTGGCGTCCGTAGGAAAGCAATCTGCGCTGCGCCATGCACGCTACGCACGGCCATGCATGCCGTGCATCACGCTGCACCCAGCCCACCCCCACGGACCCCCGCGATCCGCTCACCCGGTACTCTGGGTACTCGAACATGTAGGTCATGCTGCATCTGTTCTCCTCGAATCCCCACATCAGTTCTCGGAGCCCTATGCCCAGGAGCCCCAGGACACAGCTGTAAAAGGCTAATGTGACGCGTTTCATTTCGCTGCCTCTTTGTTTCTGTTGTTTCCCGGCAGCTCTCTCAATCCACTGTCATTCCGAGTCCATGTTCAGCCTTCCTCATTCCAGCATCTGGGTGTCAACCTGAACCTATCGTGGTCGCGAACGGCCGTTTCGGCGTCTCACCCACTGGATGACAGACGCGACTGACGGTCAATAGCAGAAGCGGTGCGAGAAACGCGAGCCAATGAGGCTGCGACATGTTTGGTGATGTGTGATACGGGGCGGGGCTTCGGCTGACCACTGCCCTGAGTAAAGCAATATATAGCCGCGGGCAGTAAGTGGAGATCCTGCGCCTGTAAAAAGAACAGCGGTGTAAAACTGTCAAGATATGAAATGACTAATGGTGCAAATAAAATTTGCGTACAGTTGTTTCTAATGTCACATATGAATGAATAGTGTACTATCATAAAACGTATTGTGTAGCTCAATATATGCACTAATATCTATTGCAATCTTCTATAAATGTATAATATTGCTAAGTATGTGACCACAATTGCTTGGCTGGGAGCAAAGAATGCATTCTACAAGGCATGCTTTAGTCTGAACAAAACACAGGCTGAACCCCTAGCTAACTGGGGAAAGTCACAAAATGTATTAGATTTGCAATGCTCGAAAATGTATACTCTACATACCCCAAAGCAAATTATACTAGGCTAAATTTGAATAAAACGACTTTCAGGGCTTTTCACTTGATTTATCTTTTGGCATCAAAAGATACGGGGAATTGCATGAAAGTGGCCGAGCAACTTTTGTAGGTTAAATATTCATTTGTAGTAAAATTATTCTACAGCACACTGGAATATAGCACATGAAATTATACAATCAATCACGATATGAAAAGCATAAAGAGCATTTTTTAAACATTCCGTTTTCAGTTTTACAGACGTGTTCACCTAAATGGTTGAATTTCTTTGCTGAATCAGTTTCGTGACCTTTCGTGATCATTTAAAACTACTTTATACTAAGAAAAGCAAAATTTCCAGTTCTAATATCTCACCGATTGCATTATGTACTCCCACTGCTCAGGAAGCTCCAGCGTTGGTACATAAAAACATGTTATCACATGTTTTAAACATGTTAGCTAATCAGAGTCACGGTTTTCACTATCCCAGTGTATTTTTTTATGTTTAGCACTGATATCTTTTCTGTATTTTTTCCACATAACACAATTGAACTTTATTGACTAAAATATAGAATGTATGAGTATCAGTGGATAAAATTCTCGAAAATGCTAGCATTACTTTGCAATAATACTTTGGTAAGATGGAAAAAAATATGCAGTTTTATAATGTAGCCTATATATATCATTTCGACATTTTTAAATACATGCAGGTCAGATATATTTCCTCAAAGGTTATTCTGACTAAGTAGCAGGTACCAGCTGAGGTTACTTATTCCCGGTTTTCCACTTAGGAGTCCGCTTCACGTTACAAATCAATTTCTAATCTATACAGTACTTGTTTCCGGAGGATTGCAATGGAATACACACTTACCCTTTATTCTCTTAATCTTAGCTTTATATAACGCCTTTTACAAGCAAGCCGCACCATTGGGCTTGGCAAGAGTGTGTGGCAATCCATTGTTATAACATATATGATTTACATTGAAAAATATAAATATATATAGAAACGATTGTTACTTTATAATAACAGTCACATATCCGGTTCTTCATTTCCTGTTTCTATTTGCAGAGTTTTCCTACTAAAATAAAAGTTGCTATATATACTCATGTTTCAACTATTTGAAAATTACGATCGAAACGTTCAATAATTAATGCACGACTTGGAGCGTTTCAACGGGAACTATAGTGATTAAGCAGATGAATCTGACAGAAACAATTAACTGCTAACAGTTCACTGGTATATTTTCTGTTACATCTGAGTGCAACGAATAAATGTCAATTCAATTCAGCGGACCATTATTATCATCATAGTAAATATATTACATTATAAATATACGTATAGGTACACGTATAACGAGAAATGTCTAATTGCGAATCCTAGAGCCGATGCAACAAGTTTAAAATACAATACAAGAATAGAATGGTATACTTGAACGTTGAAACCCAGCAAGCACATTAATAACACACTCAGACACCGGTTTACAAGGCTGCTTAGGGGATGGGTGCATAGCACCCTCGAATTAATTATGTGCACCCTCAGATGGAAGTAAGACAGTCCATGATTACGGGGACCGTGCCCCCTTGTTCTGAACACGCCACTGGAAATTTATAAGGATGGTAGTATTTAGAACTTTTATTTTGAACGGTTAAGACCGGAAGTTCTTAGTGTCTCCTGCATAACACGTGTTTTCAAACCTCACTAGTGACGCACTAGTTGTGTGGATTTTGTATTCAGTAAATCTATGATGGATCGTCAAGAGACGCTGACTGTGCCTGTTTATACGGGAGTGGATAACGAGCTATTTCTTCGGGAGATTTACCCAATGGTAAAATTAAAACAAGACCCCAAAATTCAATTCTTATGTTCTTATGTGCAAGACGGGAATGCATAACCACTGACCGCGACCGTATATAGAACCCTTTAAAATTACTCGGTGCATTGTTTGAAAGTTATGCAAACTCTTAGAAGTCAATCTTAAACAGATCGTTAAATAATGAGCAGCTGTATACCAGTTTACAGATATGCCATAATCGATTATCCATTATAATCCGTGTATATCCTAGTGATATTATTCATTGAGGTTATTAAAGGTGCCTCCTCTTCCCAGCGCCGTCCGGCTCTCTTGAAGGGCGTAGCCTTGGGGTCTTGTTGTAACAAGTGGACGGTGGACTACCTGGCAGACAGAGGCGGAGCCAAGCCTGTGACGGTCCACGTATCCCCCGAGCCACGGATGGACTTCCTGCACAAGAATTTTCTTTACAGGTGCTTTAAAACCATGGAGAATCATGCATGTGTGATTATGGGAGTGCAGGAAATGTGTATTAGCTGAATGATGATTTTGCATACCCAATTATTATAAATCACGTGCTGTCTTTATAAATATATCTGTCCTTTTCGAAATATATTTAATAAATATCTGAATCGGGATAACGTAAATGTTTACATAAAATAAATTACTCCTTATTACCTGGTCAAATGGAATCATTCAGTAGCAGTCAGTGCATAACTCTCTGGTTAAGGATTATGTATTACTAGACGTGTCACCGATCCGATACCAACTACAGCCAGAGTTTAAATTAGGCCGGAGCCTTCCTCACCTCGGCAATACAGCCTGACAGAGCTGAGCTTCCCCTGCTTCAGTATTTATAATAATGTAATGCTTTTATGCATTGTCATCTCCTTCTAAAAAATACCATCATATCAGACTTCGTGAATAATTATATAGAGAACACTAAATTATAGTTTTGTTTTAATTTATTGGAATTAATTATCATTGAATGCACGTGCCCTGCGAGAATGCGTGACATCACACAGTTGGTGAGTCTATTACCGAATGTTAGTTCTTAACTCCAGCTCGAGAAGTTGGCACCACAGTTTTGATTGATGGTGAGATGTAGGCGTAAGAACTGTTGCTAAAATGTGAATTGATATGAGATATAAATAAGTAGGTGTGAGGTCGATGAAATATGAACTAAACTAATGGTGCGAGTCGCGGTAAATAAAGATGTTTTTAGAGAGATTGACCACCGTAAGTAAAGAAGGGCTCGCCATCCTTACAAAAGCATATTTAACCACTGACTACAGCTATCGGACCGATACCAGCAAAAAATGCTGGATTGGATGTCGGGGGTGGGGGAGCAAGAAACCGATGCGATTTTCCTTCCGCGATTGGTCTAGCCTGAAAATTCGCGAAAATACGTGTGACCTTATCGCGATATACCGTATTCAGAAGGGAGTGGTCACGTGCTGGCTAGTTCGCCAACGCAGGAATTGTGGCGTCGGCTACGTGGAAATACAGTAAATGGCCTGGACGCAGTAAAATTCATACAAATTAGGGCAGCGCAGATGACGGACCCTGATCGTGGCTGGATAAGCTTAAAAGCTGAGACCTTTAGCTTATTCTTTGGTCCTCTCCACTTCAAAAATCTCTCCTGCGCCTTTGTACAAACTAGATGTCTTTAAACTTGTATTCTTTATGAAATTTGGTTAATTATTACTTTAAAGTTTTGTCTGTGCAAGATAAGAGACTTGCTGACTTTTTGACTAGAAATGGTTAGTTGGGGTATGCCGTGATATTTTATGATTTATTTCTTTATTACATTTAATTTGGCAACAGAATGCACAATTTTCACTTTAAGAAATATTTCTGTTCATTTTTGGTAAATTGGTTACTGAGTAAAACAAAGAAGCAGACTTGTGTAAATCATGCTTCCTTGTGGCATAGTGACACAGTGACAGAGCTTTTGTTTGAGCAACATGACCATTATATTTTCCTATTCTCTGTATACTCAAACAGTGCAGCTACAACACTAAATGCAGATAGTCTGTCATGTTAATTGCGAAGTATGTTAATTGTAAATCTGTGCTGAATCAGGACGCTTCCATTTGATGAACTTATCAAGAGGGCAGCAGAAGAAACACATTCCAACTTCTTTATCTCAGAGGTCAGTGTACAATTTACGCAGACATATTTTATACAATAAAGAATAATTTTGGTGGCCAGTTGTCCCATGGTACTGTTTCTGTATTCTGATCCTAATGCATGTCCTGTTTTAGTCTTTGAATTTATAGGCCTACTGACATATCTCCCTGAACGAATGCCGGGTTACATTTACCTCGGAGGTTGGAAGTCGGAAATGGGAATGACGTCACACCTGAGTCAACCATGCTCCAATCCAGCTAGTCGGAAAGCCATTTAGCATTTAGCAGGACCTGTTTCGAAAATCAAGATTTTTTGCTTAGCTGGATAATGGTACTCCAGTTTAAATGCCCTTTATCTTCATTCACTTACAGTTAGCCCAGACTACCTTTCATCTGAGAAGTTATCCAGCTATGCAAGAAGTACTGCTTTCTGAGTGAGGCCCCAGTTCTAGTCCAGTTAATTGTTAGTCATTGTTAGGTATTTATCAGTTGATAACAGCACATTACGTAGTATTTTGTGCATAAGAACACCATAGCCACACGTCCACAGATAGAGGTTGGACAGTACTGTGTGCATGACCGATTTAAGTAAGTCATAAGTAATAAACAATAAACAATATAAAACTACAGCTCTAACTTCCGTTGATAAATGGCACAGCCATCTTGACTTCTCAGGTTGGGGTTGTGTAGATTCCTCCAGATTTTCAAGTTGGAATTCCAAATTCAGGGGGTTTCCAGTTTAAGTTTCCGACTAGGAACTCAGAATTTCCCAGTTACGGGGTACAGTAAGTTACGAGGTACAGTACAATAAGGGTACAGTTAGCACTGTGGGGGTGCCTCTGTGTGGGTGCCATTTGGTCCTATGTGCTCAATCTGGCATGCCTGTTTTTTCTGAGACGTTTACCAATGTGTTCTTGCTGTCTGTCCGACAGGATGAAAGTTACTACCTCCGCTCATTAGGAGACGACCCGCGCAGAGTGAGTGTCCGTGATTCTTTCTGTTTGACCTTGTGCTAACACCCAAAGTGACCTTTGTATAGCTGAAGTGTCTCTATTTCCACTCAGGACCCAGCTGATTTGAGGAAGCAGTTTCCAGAGCTGGCGGAAGACTTTCATATCCCAGAGTTCTTTGAGGCTGAGCGGTTCTTTTCCTGTGTGTTTCGCATTAGCTCCCGCGGCCTGCAGCTGTGGACGCACTATGATGTGAGTTGGAGGGAAAAATAATGCGGCGGTAGAGAGCCCGATAAATAGCTGAGGAGCCATGATTTTTCTAAGCTGGACAGGAGGAGGAAAAGATGGGAGAGAGGAACTGGTGCTATGAATGGCTCCTTCTCACAGGTGATGGACAACCTTCTGGCCCAGGTGAGCGGGAGAAAGCGTGTGGTTCTCTACAGCCCTCAAGATGTACAGTACCTCTACCTATCAGGTGAGACCTCCACAGCGAGGTTGCATATGTATCCCACCTGCGTGTGCCAGTGAATGTACAGAACTCTAGTTTCTGCCATTGACGGAACCTCAGAGGGTCACTTCACCTTCTCGCTATTGCTCGTCAATTGTGTGTCATGTGTAGAGGTTTAACTGGGAGAAATGGAGATGGACTTTTCTTGCCATATAGGATATGTCCATTAGCCAGTCAGCTGCTGTACTATGATCTGTCAATGAATCTCTGTGCATTACTGAAGGATGTTGTTTTAACACTTTTTTTGTCATTGTTTGGAGGTACAAGTACAGGCTCTGATTTACAGAGATTAAATGCGCTGAAGTAAACACCGTAGCGTGAAGCATTCAAATTGGAAGTATGAATAATGATCGGAAGTTCTGTGTGGTGTTGGCACCATGCCTTCTCTACAGGAGACAAGTCTGAGGTTCTGGACATTGACGCTCCGGACTTGGATCGCTTCCCCAACTTTGTGAAGGCCAGACGATACGAATGTGTGTTGGACCCTGGAGACCTGCTGTTCATTCCTGGTATGAAGGCCTCAGCCACATCAATTTTGCATCAGAAGACCACTGTGGCTTAAATTACCTGCTTATGAATATCTTAAACCATTTGTTGTTGCTTTTAAAATTCTGCTTAGTTTCCTTATGAATTATAAAGAGGTCATGCAGTGAATGCTAAGTCCTAAGGTGTGTTCGCTCGCGCTCTCTCTCTCTCTCGCCCACCTCACCCAGCCCTGTGGTTCCACAACACCCTGGCTCTGGAGTTTGGAGTTGGGGTCAACGTCTTCTGGCGCCAACTGTCCATCGAAAGCTATGACAAAAGAGACCCATATGGAAACAAGGACCCGGTAGCAGTTAGTCGGGCCATGCAGTCTCTGGACCGGGCCCTGCGAGCTCTGGAGGACCTGCCCTCTGAGTACCGTGATTTCTACGCTCGCCGGATGGTGCTGCAAATACAGAGCCGCGCCTACTCGTCTGATCCGGACGGCACAGGGTAACCACGCCAGAAAACAGAAAGGACAGCCACGACAGACAAGGGAACTTCTGGGTCCGGTGGCCCACTTTCTTAAATGGACCGACTTGTGACCTCATCAGCTACGGCGTTTATGACTGGTAGTATCCAGGAATTGGGGGGAAAAGGAGATGGAGTGTTTTTCATTTCACTGAACACTGACCTTGAGAGGAGCGAAATTCAGTCCTCTACAGCTTGCTCGTCTTCACAAGGGCAGATGGGGCTAACATATTTTGTGTCCATATTACATCTATTTTTAAACACGTGTATCCATCCACCCATCCATCTATTTTGGTTGATCTCTCACGCTGATATATAATACATTAACTATCATGTTGCTGAGCTGTATGGACTAATCAGTCAGAGGCAGCAGTGTGGATGTGTATGTGCAGGCAAGAAATTCTAATTTTTCTCACAAATACATTGTTATTGAAGTGCGATATAATTTGTACTGTGCAACGTGACTTCCTAAGTTGTACTCAATGACAAGTTTCAGTTCGGTGCTTTCGTACATGTGCTATAAAGGACAAATAGTGCCCTCTGCAGGTAATAGTATTACCTACAACTTGTTAACCGATTTGCTGTACGGTAATTTAGCAGCATGGCTGGCACTAGGCTCTCGGTGTACAGCACTTAGGCCAGATGTCCTGTGGGTGTCAGACCTTCAGAAAACAGCAGCTTCACATGCTGTAAAAGTTCTGCAGATCGGAAGGACACATGTACGGTGCTCAGTATTTAGCCATTTGCAGAACGGTGCTCGCCGTTTGTCTGCCATCCATGTTATTAATGAGACTTAGATGGAGGGGCATCCCATCCAGGGTCCACCGCAGCCTTGGGGCCTGTGATAGGCTCTAGACACTTCTGTGACCCCCGACCACTATAAGCAGTTAGAGGGTGAATAGCTGGATAGTAATGAGACTTCATACACTTTAAGCCTTTGAACTATGTCTTTGTAAAATAGATAATATGCTTTTTTATACTACTTAATATAATTATATAATATAATAATTTTATTGACAAAATTACTCTGTCTCTGCAAACAGCTGGAATGTAGCCTGTAATACAGAATCCTCAGTTATCTCAATTGCTTCAAAATGAATCACATGATAACCAATCAACAGCATAATTGGATGTTGTGAAAGATTGTATATGAGGTACTGATGCCAACTAGGTACAAAAGATAACTGAGCAATTGGGGTAGGCATTAGATTTGAGGCTTCTGACAGCCTCGCACTCAATGTATGGATTAGTGTTGCTGAAAAATGAGAAGGAAAAAAATTAAAAAAAAAACCTAACTGACTGCTTGCAAGACACGAGCATGAGCATGTCTGTATCGACTGAGTGTGTTTGCACTGACCTTTGCGTGCTATCCGTGCTGTTTTTATACAAACCTGACCAACCTGTAGGACACGTGGCAAAACCGGCAGCAATATGTAAGAGATTTTTAAGAGAGAGCGCGCGAGTCACCAAGCCCTGAACAGGCCAGATTAAGCGGTCTCCCTCCTCCAACACAACTGAGCCATTCTAGTTTACTTTTTAATACACACTTCAATAATGCACAAAGTTTACATCTCTTCTAAAAAAAAATATGTAAACGTTGTGGTGCTTCCCAGAGCTGTCCATGCCCATTACAGGAAGATAACTCTCTCTGTCTCCAAGGGTTTACGTCCACTTCGACCCCAAAGGGATCATACAAGCCTTCTCCTTGTGTTTCTATTAGATTATGCGGAACTGAACCTATCCGTTTGGTTTGAAATGATGCAACAACTACAATGTTTCGTGAGAAGTCAGTATCGTTGCGTTGCATTCTTTGCTGTCAATTACAAACTTATTACATTACAAGCTGGTGAAATCACAGACGGCAATATAATTTCGGTGTTTATACTCGAGCTTTTGTGGCAAAGAAAAAAAAAGAACAACACAGTGGACATAAAGTCCCCGACGAACAGGACTCCACCCATCTCCCTGTACGGGCTCCATCTGTGACATGGGCCGCAGCCACAGACACGCACACACGGCCACGCACGCACACAGCCACACACACACACACGGCCACGCACGCACACACACAGCCACGCACGCACGTCGAGTTTGGCTTAAAATGTGGGATTGAGGTCAATGCTCTTAGCAGAGTTTTATAAGGAGACGAACACCGGCTTCCTCAGGGAAAGAAAAATGCGAAGTATGAAAAGCCTGCTTGTGCTTAGCCGTGGCCCTCCAAAGCCTCTGGTCGTGTCTCAGCACAGGCGCTCATGTGGTCCACACCGGCCTTGCCCGTGTGCTGTGGCCTGCCCGCCTGTGAGGGGAGCCACAGCAGCGCAGAAGGCGGCCTCCAGGCTGCCACAGGTCCGCAGTCTGCCGAACCTAAGGTGCAGACACCCAGCAAATTCCCACGGTCCGCGGCTGCGGGGGGGGGGGGGGGGGGGGGGGGGGGG
>JAODKN010000037.1:17494613-17504632 GCA_026774425.1 Petrocephalus zakoni
CCCCAACTCATCTGGAGGCAAATCTGTCACTCGGCGTCTCCTAGGACATTCATGAGCACCTAAGTGAGCGTGTTTGAGCAGAGCATTTGTCCAGGGAGACAAGCAGACACTGGTCAGTCGGTGTTCAGTCATGGGTGATGCTTGCGGAGATAGGAGGAGATACGGCCATGGCAGGCAGGCAGCCAGCCCCCGCCTACTGCTGGGCAAACATAGGGCTCCTGTTCGCTTTCATCTTCTCCAGCCGCTTGGTCAACAGGCTGTTACCCGCCTCCAGCTCGTCGATTTTGTCCAGAGCCGACCTGAGCTGAAGTCGCAAGAGGGGGTGGGAGGTAGAGCGGGAGAGTAAGAGCAGCGCTTAGCGACGGGGACGACGGCAGGCGCGACCGCTACCTCTCTCTGCAGCTTGCGTTTCTCCGCCTTCAGGTCGTCCTCGACTTTCTCCGCGTTCTCAGACGCGGACTTGTAGCGCGTCACCTGACCTTCCAGCCGGATTACCTGCAAGACAGCAAACCCTGCTTATGGAGCGTAAATAGGGTGTCTCAAAGCACACGGAGAGGCTTGGCCTAAAGCCAGAAGAAGCATTCTTTACTGCTAACCACGGATGCCAGACAACGTCATTCCCTAAAAACCGCACCAAGACTGTTTGCTTATGCTGTTATGCAGAGGAAAGTCTGGTTCAAATCCCACTATGAAGAAAGCCTCCGTGGCTTTTAATGTGTAGGGCCAAGAGCACAGAACACGCACACATCTTCCAATTACACTTAAAAACCTTGAAACACTTACATTTTGTTCCAAAGCTGCAACTTCCTGCTCCGATTTGACAAGCTTAAACTTGAACTCACTAATTTGCCTGTTGGCATCTCCTGTAAAAGGGAATTTACAATCACGCACTGTTCTTTAGTGGTCAATATGCTTAAAAGTATTTTTAAATTGTGTTCCCATGAAATGTATGATAGTATGACTATTCCATGGTAGATGGCATCTTGGCAAATCAAAACATGTGGGACAGACCCACACAAACAACGGAGGAGCATGCATATACTTAACAAGCCAAAAATAAAACCAACCACCCTTAGCACCAACCCACCCACTCATTCTTAATGTTATTAAAACAGAAAAATCCCCCTAGGTTCATTTTCTGATGAGTCTATAGCACTTCGTCCCATTAGTTGGCCACGTGACGTGCCCACTGGCGCTTGGAAGGATGACCTTACTTTGGATGTCCAGGATGTGAGGGTTGGTCCCGTTCTCTAAAGTCACACCGTCAGGGGCCAGCACATCGTCCCTGCCATTCTGCTTCTGATCCAGCTGAGCTTTCAGCCTCTTCACCTGAGTGAAGTGAAATGGGCGAAGCTGCTTAAGGTATGCCTCACCTGTAGACTGGGAGCATGACCTACCCCTGACCATGAAGATGTGCAGGTACCATGTGGTGGCCAGTCTCACCTGTTCTACCAAGTTCTCCCTCTCATCCACCAGCTTCCTCAGCCGTATTTCTGGAAGAGACACATTAAGGTAAGTTCACTTAGACAACAGACAGCAGTTTCAGTCTAGTGTTTCTAAATATCTGCAGTGGCATGTTTTTAGTAACTTATAAATGTAGGTTTCTCAATATGGGAATGAACCACGAACATTCAGAAAATGCTAACTTTAAGCAAATTTTAGTCTATTCAACTACAGCCCAGCCTCTTAAGATATACTTAAGAAAACCCATCAACGGACAAATAAAGTCATAAGCAACAGAGTACTGTATTCTGCAAAAAATGCCCCACTATATATATAAAACAGATGTTTTGAAAAGAAGTAGGACCTTTTTACTTAATGGACTCGGTGTTCAAATGTTTTATACTATTTCTGTACCAGGACTTCTGGCACACAGATGGCAGTAAAAATGCCAAGGCTGGGCTTTGGCGACGCACAGGCCATGCCCTTAAATGCCACAAACCTCTCCCTTTCCCAAAAACCAGACTTAAAAGGGCATACAGAACTTCACTTTAGGCATGGCTCATGCTAGCTAGCTCTTTTCTGGGAAACTAGGATCACGTCATTCAAATTTGGTAAGTGACTAAAATTTGCCGAGAGATCCGTTTTGGGCTAACTCGCTTCTTTATCTTTGGGCTAATTTTTTTTGTAAAATTTTAATATAAATAAATATGTAAGTTGCTAATGGGAGCTTTTGGAAAATGCACCCCAGGATGGCCTAACCCAAGAGGTCAGCACACGTGTCCCTTACAATATTAGAGAGCCCAATACAAACAGGTGAACCAGTTACACACGATCATTTACAGCCACTTTGGGAAACGCGAACACAGTATTTCAAAGTAACAAAATGTGTCAAAGAAATGAGACGTTACCATACCAGGGATGAGGAGGTGGAGCCAAGGGCAGAGAAGATGGGAGCTCACTCAGGGTGGGAGGGGGTTTAGGTCACGAGACACATGCAAAGGGTAGTGATGTCCTCTAAGGGTTAGCATGCAAGAACTGGAATGGAGATGGAACTGAGAGACAAAGCCAGTGTGGGGCCAGCCCAGCCAGGCAGTGAAACCGCACCAGAGGGTTACATTTATACTGCTATTAACTTTTAATGAAGTGCACAGTGGTCTTCTGTGTAAGGCCAGAGACAATATTCCAACAGCTGTAGGGCTATACCACCACATATATGTAATTAACAGGGTCTTCCAACACCAACCAGTATCATGTTTCAACAGTAGTCTGTCAACATGCTGTTCCCACTCCATTAATAGCTTTTCCGCTAAAAAGCCTACCACAGATTAGAAATGCGCCCTAAATAAGCAGAAAATGGTAAGCCCAGTTAGGAGCGTGTTAAATGAAAACACAAACATTTCATAATTAATGTTAGGTAATGTATCACGTCAAGCCTAATGCAGATTCCCTTGGTCACCCGTTAGATTGATTATGTGGTACGACAATGTATGTTTTTAAGCTAATATGGGCTCCATATTTCACTGTTTAAATACCCCTATTTTATTCCCTTAGAAATACTGAAATATCTCAAGTACAGCGGGTGTGCTTAAGTGTGAGTATTTTTACATGCTAAAACACAGATTATTCTCCAAGCATACCACATCAAAATGGTGTAGAACTGTCAATCCAATGTTATTACCAACAAGCCTCTGTCTCTGATGGTATCTCATAGGCGTATAGTGTCACAAATCAAGGTTTCATTAATATTTTTCAAAGTAATATTTAGGTTCATTACAAAAATAAATTTCACAGAGAACTCCACATTGACTGGTACATCTTTGGTTAAGAAAATAACCAACTCCTTTATTCAATTTTTTCTGCAGGGCTGAACATGCAAAACTGAACATGAATGTAAGGTTTGGTAAAACAGCAGATAAAACAGGTTGGCATAAAAGACAGCAGTAGGTCTTTATATTTATGTACTGCAACCAGGACAGATTGGATGGGACAGGAAAAGGTGCCAGTGAGGAGCCTCCTACCCACACCCAGAGGAATGAAGATGAAAACTACATATAAAACACTCAATATAAGAGTTTGGCTAAGTCAAAGGCTGGGAGGGAATCCAATAACTGCTTAGCTTTATTCATCAATGTGAGACGCATTACCAGACACAAATAAGAAACAGGGATCTGAATGATGTAACAACAAACTAAATACAGTAATGATACTTTAAAGGTCACTGGCAGGCTACAGATTCTCAGATACAGACAGTGGCCCTCTCTGAATGGGGGGCATGAATTCCACTGCAATATTTTGACCATCGTTGGCTACAACACATTAATACATCAAGCCTCATTATAACATTTTACACATTCCTATATACTCAGCTCTGGTGATGGAAACAGGTTTAGGATGCACTAAATAACTTAAAAACAGACCTTCAGGAGAAATATGCTTTGAAAAGAAAATACAAAACATACAAAGAAAATATAAAATAGAACATAAACACCATATACTAGTTCATATGGTACTAGATGACGTAATTCTGTGTGCTTACAGCAGACTCCATGTTTGTTAGACTAACAAAATCACGTAACAAAAGCCCTGATACCCCGTGGATATTTCACTAGCCATTAAAAATAAAAAAAAAATTGCTAGGGAAAAAAGAAAAAAAAAAAAAAGGATTCACTCTACAAAAATAAATAAATTCATGGATGCAGGTTGGTTTAAACCAATCATTTTTTTCATCTTGTACAATCCCAAAAAACTAAAAAAAGCAAAATCAAAGTGAAATTAAACATGGCTGGTACATTCAGTGCAATTTCCAGTGTACAATTCAGACTCCAGTAGACCCCAAGTCATTCCTCAATGCCCCATCACGCTCATTAGTCACATGGATGACAGATTCCTGTACGACAGACAGTGTTCCCCAGATTTGTGAGCCATAGTGTTACTGGATTTCAAACCTCTGTAATTATTGCCATAATCAATCCATTTTTAGAAATTTCTTAGAGCGAAGAGACTGATGGAAAATCAAATAAAAAATAAAAAAAATAGGACACTACATTGGCATAATTTAGGAATGTTTACATGTTTGTTAAATTATTATAATCAGCTTTTACGCAATGCCTATCCAGCAGGATGTGTCCATAACTTTATTCGGAGTTGTCGTCATGTACCCTGACATGACCTTATTACAGTGCATTTCCTGTGCATATGGGACTTCAGACTGCACTGACCTGCCTAGGACTTAGGCCATGCGACAGTCCTCTTTTCCCTTGGCCTTGCCCTTCTTACTACCCTTTGCTGAACCTGTGTTGACTTGCTCTTCAGTGCCCTCTGGTGGGTCTTCTGCTGGTTGGCTGTCCTGATTCTCTGTAGAATGACTTCCTGTCACAAATACCACGGCCTCTTCCCCTTCCTTTACAGAATCCAGGACTGACTGTGACCCACCGCACACATGCTCGACCTTCACCATTCCCGAAACATCTCCAGTTGATTTCCATTCATCCTGTACATCAGGGCAGTCTCTTATACTGGGCTCCTGGGACTGACCGTTTCCGGATTTCATTTCCGGTCTGGAATCAGGGTTCTCTCTTAGCATTGCTTCCTTGTCATCATCAGCTTGTCTCTCATTTGTAGACATTTCTTCTAAATTATCTGCATGTGGCGTGCTGGTAACTGTATCATTGGATGCTTCAAAATCCAGACCTAAATCATCTTCAAACTGAAATGGCTCTCCTTCTTCTTCATCATCTTCATCTTCCAGCTCCTTTGGTTGGGAGTCTGCCTCTTCTAAATTTGATCCACCCTCCTCCTTTTTCTCAGTTATGCTTGGATACACCATTTCCCCTTGGTTTGGGACTGTTGGTTCATCAGCTTTTGCCTCTGTGTTTTGGGAATCTGTCAATTCAGCACCTTCTTCTACTATACACTCAGATGGCTCCTCACAGGAGTCATTTTCCTCCTCAAACAAATTCTGAGTTTGCCCTACAACATCCCCCTCAAGCGTGTTGCCCTTGAGCAGAACATCAGCAGCCAGCTCCTCATTTATGGTTACACTCGTTTGTGCAACTGCTCTTTCCAGCAACTCAATATCTTCAGTGCAAGCCTGGTCTTCTTTGGGATATGCTGATGGCTGTTCTTTTTCCAGCACCTCAGCTTCTTCACAGCTGTCCATCTCCTCAATCTCTGTTCCTTCAATCAGTGCACCTTCACTCTCAATGACACATTTTGTTGATAGGTCATCATCCCGAGTATTGGGAATCTCCTGCACATTCCCCTCATCCTTCTTCAGATCACAATCATTTTTATTCAGGACTTCTTGCGGGACATGTACCACGTGTTCCTCAGTAAAAGCCTCAAGGCTGAATGCGTTTTCTACATCAGCCTGCTTGATCCCATCACTTAAGGCTTTGCTCGTATCTTCCTCCAGGAGGGAAGAGCTTTCTGATGGCATATCCACTTCATGCTTGGTGCAATTACCACCAGAAAGGTTATCTGTGGATAAATGGCAGTCCTCAATCTTGCCCTCTAACGCCTCACTCTGATTTCCTCTTTCCTGCTTTGTATTTTCCTCCTGGCCCACCGCCTCACCGTCCTGGAGTGCCTGGTTTAACGTTCTATCTTCGGTTTCCTCCGCAGGTTGAGCCGGACCTTCCTCAGCTGGGGGATCTGCCGTGGATTGCTCGGTCTCCGTCTCTGTGACTGCGGCAGTCCCCTCGCACGCATTCTCTCTGCTCTCCTGCCCCTCCATTCCTCCCCGTTTAGCTTCCTCTGGATTGTCGGTGACTTTCTGTTTCT
Organism: Petrocephalus zakoni; assembly: GCA_026774425.1. Lineage (NCBI taxonomy): Eukaryota > Metazoa > Chordata > Actinopteri > Osteoglossiformes > Mormyridae > Petrocephalus > Petrocephalus zakoni. The sequence goes on from JAODKN010000037.1 coordinate 17,500,839, forward strand.
GTTTGCCTTTCTTTTTCTTTTTCTTCTTCTTGCCAGAAGCACCACTATTCTCAGGCTGTGGAGATGAAGCAACTGGTTGGACGGAACCTTTCTCCACCGCACCCTTCCTCTTGGCCTGCTTCTGGGCTGCCTTCACACCTTTACCCTTCTTCTGTTTTTCCTCTGGTTCTGAGTCCACATCAACACTTTCCTGCTTCAGATTGACAGATACATTTTCAGCCGTTTCATCATCCCTTTCCATCAAATTTGACTCCTTTGGACACTCTTCTTTCTGGCCTTCATTGATACTTTCTGCAGGAGGGGGCTGTGGTTCAGCACATACAGGAGAATCTGCTCCAGCCTCCTCATCTGCATCTCTGGTCGTGTCACCAGTTTGGTTGGATTCATCTCCTTGCATAACATTTCTGACCCTCTCATTCTCAGGTTCCATATTTATGTCCCTATCGGACTCACATTCTCCTTGACTCACTGGTGGCACAGTCCCCTGGTGGTTTCCATCAACTGTGCTGTCCGATTTGCCATCTGACCCATTTTCTATTCCCGATCCCCCCTCCTGACTTGCCATTTGTCCTTCAGTACTTAATATCTCCTCATCGACCAGATCTGCATCCTCTGCCCCATTCCCTCCACCTTCCACATCCTTTGTGATAGATCCCCCTGTGCCATTAAGCACCTTCAATTCGTCATTGTCTGGGGCTATAGCGTCAGCCTCTGAATTGTGCTGACTGTAATGAATCCCAACCGCAGACCCCATGAGGGAGTCGGATTGGGCCCTCTCGGGATTCTCCATAGGAGGAACACTGGCCTGGCTGCAGGAGACGGGTGAAGAGGACTCTCTTTCACCCAGGTTCTGCTGTGCATGTTCAGCGGCATTGCCTTCCAGTGCCTCCACCTCCTCCTGTCGCCTCTGCTGTTCATTTATGTGGTTCTCAGCCATCTCCACCAGCTCTCTACTGCCCCCTTCCTGTAACTCTTTACCTTCCATCTGCCCCTCCGTGGCTTTGCCTGGAAGACCATTGGAAGAAAACTGTAGGGCCAAATCGTGCGCAGGAGCAACCAAAGTTGTAAAAGTGGAATTTTTCAGCTGCCTTTTTTGCGGTATCAGTTAGCGTAGAAAGAGAGTCAGAGAGAGACTGGTAACCACCGCGGAGGGAAACCAGCAGAGGAGTACAGATAGGAGACCCAAAGCAAAGTTCTCGACCCCAGACAACTCAGCAGAGCGAAACACCAGAGAGCTGCAGCAGACCGCCGGAAAAGTCCCCCAGGGTCCTATAAATTTCTGTTGTGGTTCTCTGAGTTAGCCCAATGAGAAGAGCAAGTTTACCCACTTTCTCTTGACAAAAATCTGCCAGGGTACCGTTTGCGTCAGACCAAAGGAGTCAATATATATATCATCCCCATTCTAAACCACATCAGATATTTATGGAGGCAAATTGACAGAGAGAGAGAGAGAGAAAAAACTGACTGGCAAATCATCACTCACTTTGTTGATACATAAAAATTTATTGTATCTTTAAGAAGTGTTATTATTTTCTATGGTATTCATTTATTAGATCATTTTGAAATTAGAGAATTACCACAAATATCCACTTAATTAAACCAGGGACTGGTAAATTCCCTTTTCATTGCCAAACAGAACAGATTCTCGATAGTGATAAAGTTAGATTAAAAAGGCACTGGAAGCTCTTAGACTACAATATTCATTGACAGGGACTGACCACCTCTTAACTGATTAGCAAGATAATAAATAATGAAAATCAAAAGCTTTAAAATATATGCAGAAACGGGGGGGAAAAATTAACTTAAGATTTGGATGGAGCTCAGAACAATGGGATGCGATGCAATGAAGGGAGGGGATCTGAATTTGAGTGTGAGGTATGAGGCAGCGGGAAACCGTGGGAACATGGAAGTGAGAAACACCAAGCATAGGCAAGCATGTGGATTAGTGACAGATTACGGCTATGCAGCTCTCACAGCCAGAGGAGAACACCTACGCCAGCGAGGCTCTTACCTAGCATGCTGTCACCACCAGTCTGACTTGTTTGGGAGTCCTGGGCCGACCGTGAGTCTGCGTTGGCAAGTCGGTCAATCACGCCTTCCGTCTCCCCATTGGCGTTAAGATCAGTCCCAAGAACTATGCCATGTTTCTGGACAGGATCAAGGTACAGACTATGTTCATGAGTTCCATTTCATACTCCACATTTCTCAATAGCCTCAAAATACAACATACAGAATACAGATGAGAGGATTTCTGTGCTTCTCTGCAGTCGTTATATTCAATGAAGATCCATAAATTTCAAGAGAACCAAATATAGCTCAAATAAAATGTGTGCGCTTGTTCCTTACTGGTGTTTTGCTTGTTTGGTTTTAATTTGGTCTCAGCACACTTTTAAGTATGTGCTTCCAAACTCAAAATACAGGTTTAAATATAGCCAAATCAGTTGGTAAGCATTTAATTTAAATTAAACATAAAAAGGGGAATTCAACATATCTTTAGAAAATAACATCATATCTATAATGGACAACATATCTTTGTAACAAAATGTAATGGGAGTTTGTCCTACAGAAGTTCAGTACCTTCAAAATATCTCTCAGCTGGAGCACCTCATTCCTGAGGTCATCGCGCTCATTTTGGATAGCATCGGAAAACTCCTTCTGCCTCTCTAAGGCCTGAGCATTGCCCCCAGAAGCAGAGAGAATGAAGAGCAAGCAGAAGAGAAGAGATGTAGGAAGCGGGCCAAGTTAGCATACACTGAAAGTGTCAACGGTGTGTCCCAGGCTAACCACAGTAAGCACACCAGGCCAAGGCAGACCCATAATTAAAATAAGTTAGACAGATGAAAATTATCAACTGCACTGGGATTCTACGGATATGAGGAGACTCCCTTAATCATCCTGACCAGTATATAATGGGTGCAAGATACCTGTACCAATATACCGAAGGATTGTGTCATGCTACCTGTACTGATCACTGCTGACTTATGATAGCTAGGTATGCTCACAACACTGAATGAGGTGACGGCCATGTTAACTGTACTGATCAGTGCTGATTTATGATAGCTAGGTATGCTCACAACACTGAATGAGGGAGGGCCATTTTAACTGTACTGATCAGAGCTGATTTATGATAGCTAGGTATGCTAACAACACTGAATGAGGTGACGGCCATGTTAACTGTACTGATCAGTGCTGATTAATGATAGCTAGGTATGCTAACTGAGTATGCGAGGCCCATTGTATTGATAAGGTTTGATTTATGATGGTTAGATATGCCAACATTGAAGGCGGAAGGTCCATGCTGACTACCCTGATTAGCTCATTGTAATGGTACTGATCAGTACTGTTCTGTGTGGTTATACAGTAAAAGCAGGCCGGAAAGACAGACATGGTGGGGGAGGGTGTCACATGGCATACCCCAATCTTTTTATCTTTCCACTCCAGAGTCTCCTGCAGGTCCGCAATCTCCCTAACAAAGCCATCCTGCTTGAGACTCAACTTACGGTTTTCCTAGCCATAAAAAAGAGAAGGAACAAGAAGCAAGCAAAGGTAAGAAGGAAGTCCGGCAGCAGTGAAAATGCCGGGTGGGATAGGTCAAAGGTCAGAAACGAGACAAGCACCACCATCCAAAGGGACCAGTGACCGAGCTGCGACTGCACTGTAAAGCGAATGAAAGCCCCAGAGGCAGACGGATGCTCACATGCTCCATATACAGTTTGTACTTACAGTGAGCGAGCCACGGCTGCACTGTAACACGAATGTGAGCCCCAAGGCTGACCGACGCACACATGCTCCAT
>JAODKN010000037.1:17513594-17525210 GCA_026774425.1 Petrocephalus zakoni
CCCAGCAGGGGTCAGCTCTCATCATCCCAGCATGGAATGGCGTCCATTTCTACCACAACACACTGAGGGCCTGCCATCTAGGAACGCCCCTAACTGCGTGAGGAAGTAAGAAAGCTGACTGATACTGAAAGCCAAGGTCACGGAAGGCCCAGATGCAAACACATCCTTCCTCTCCTCGTGGAAGAGAACAAAGTGAAGCCTTCCTCCAGTAGTAACCGTCATGGTAACATCAACAGCACAGCAACTGCCTTAATACTTAATACTACTTCCTCAGCATATAGCTCACTTTTTATACTCTACCTGTCATTTACCTGGGGCTCTATACATGGTGATTTTCATACAGTCTTTTATAAGCATTTTGCATGCATGCTTAATCCTATAGGGATGATGTCCATTACTGGCCAATGAGGAACACTTTGGTCATCTTCATTCTATTCTGCCAAGCGCCATCCAGCAGCACTTCCTCAAACGCCGTCGCTGACCAGCTGCTATGTCACAGACCCATTAGCCCAGGGACTTGACACTTTGGCACTTCAGCTGGTGGCCAGTTATTTGGGGGATGCTGTGATTGGCTGAGCCATACCGGGTTATGGTACTGTTGACTGGTAGGGTTCTGCTGGGGCCAATCCCTGGAGGAGGCATCACACATGCTGCCATGTGAACAAATCAGAGCTCATTCCTAGGATAATCTGATACTCCGGTTTCCACCTCACTGCAGTCTCAACAGCTGATGATAGAAGTAGGATTTTCTGCACTGGGCAACAAGAGTTTGCTAGTGTAGGTCCCTCTGGCCTACAAACAAGTAACACCTATAGAATTAATCTGCCCAGGTAGGCCACAAAAATATCACAACAGAAACATACTGAGGGTGCCCAGATGAGAGCCAGTTTACTAGACTGCAGTTATCTGCGAGTAAAACTAGGATAAGACTGGCAGGGCAAAGAATGGGAAATCTAGAAAAAACTAACAGTGGGAACTAGGAACCAGGAATCATTAGATCTTAAACGCAACCACATGCTTCTGCTAGACGAAGTCACCCCCTACTCGGAACTGAACCAGCAGGCCAACAGTCAGGTCTCAGTGGGGGTCAGAGGAGTGCTAAGTGCTAACATTCTGAAAGCATTGGATTAGCAATGATGAAGAGCTGAAATCACCGGGCATTGCTGAGGAAAGGTGGGAGGTGTGGTCCCTACCTATGAGGGCATGGTAAGACTCAATGAAAGGCCAAAGATCACCCTGCCCCAACCTACAACTTCTGACCCTCATGATAGGTGCACCTGGACTTTCTAATACAATACTGAAGGACACTCCCACCAAAAGTCATGCAGTGTTTAGGTTTTTTCCATGTTCTTTCTTGAATGGTCTAAGGTCCAGCACTTATGTCAACAATGGGTAAGTAACACATACACCAGACAAGACCTGATGATGATCAGTGATCCTCAGAAGTGGGACTTTATCAGGAAATAATCAATGTTCCCAAAGTATGTCATCTAGTTTTACACAGAGGTGGTAAAGAACAGCTGGACCTATAAAATTAGAAAAATACTGGCTGCAGAACTAGTAAACCTAACATTCTCGCAACCAAAATTTACTGGACACCAGGCAGGCATATAGCATTTGCTACAAATCCCTTAAACTGTATGTGACATCTGCGAGTCTGCCGGATGGCACAAACATCAACTCTGGCTGTATGGCCATAAATTCTCAGTGTTTACAATAAGTCGTGAATATCTGACCTCCTCAAATTGCAAGCATAATTGTTTACACATGGCTAGCAAAAATAGTCCACTGTTATTCTGAGACCATAAGATTCTTTTTCTTTGGGTTTCCTTAAACAGACTCGTCATGAATCCTCGGCATCAGTAGGTCTGTAAGACGTCTTCCTCGATCAGCCATCACATACCCACAGTGCCTCAGTATCCACAAGATTTCTACTTTTTAAACGTATGCCCTCGTTCAGCCGATACTTCTGCAAATTACACAGCAGGAGTTATTTTCACGTTGATACATAACTCAAAAGGTACAACAGCAACCTCTTCCCTACAGTCTGATCCCACATCCTGTAGGTCATCAGCCCAAGTCCCTAACCACCGCTCCCTACTTCATGTTGACAGCACTGGTCCCTAGAAGTCACTGGTGTGTGGCCTTCCAGCTCTCCCAACTACACCCTACATTTGGCCCAAACCCAGAAATCATGAACAAACAGGAAAGCGATTGCAGCAACTCTCTCAACAGACTTATTACCCTCGCTGGAAGACACACGCACCCCCCCCCCCACCTCTCTTTATTCCATGCAGCAGAGCATGAAGGCTGTGCCAGTGAAGACGAGTGCGGAACGAGTACGTGACCTTACGCAGCACATGTGTGCATGTTGGTAAATGCATGTCAGAGGGCATGACCTGGGCAGTAGAATGTCATGAAACATACATTACAAATGCAAAACAGGTCTTTTGTCTAATGACCCTGATCTATAATCAGTGATTTTTAAAGACTGGGAAATTTCTCCATTTAGATCACTTCCACAGAAGAGTCATGGCCATAGTTTTTGAGATGCGTTAACCAACTGACTGAAATAACTGATGATGTCAAACGTTTCCCTACTTCCCCTTTAACAACTTGAAAGCACAAAGACAGCACATATGACGAAAATACTTTAGCTGCTGCAAGAAAAGGATCAAAAGCAACACAAACTCTCTTGACGTGTTGCTTGACAGAGCATTAAGCAAGGCCTTTCGTTACTGCACACTACTGACCCAGTCACCAGGAAACAAAACTGAACCACAAACAAAACTTGAACAACAAATTTGACTAACAGTCTCATTTTCAGGCTTTTTGATTTTGTACGTTCCAGAAAGCCACGCACTGACTTTACGGTGGTTTACCATGCTAATGTGCCCCATACAACCGACAAGTGACGCAGTTCTGGAAAAGTCCCACAGATACTATCAAAAGAAGACTAGCCATCCATGTAGCTCTACGACAGCCCCGGAAATGTAACGCCCGCCTATTGTTGCCTCACAGTTACGAAATTTGACTAAAATACTGATACTGATTTTGGCTACGTTTACCACTTTTTATTCCTATTTTTGAATTATGCTTTGGAATTTTATTCAGCTATAGATTCAGCTCAGCAGAGACAGCTGTTGCAATATTAACAATGTTTATTTTTCGCTGCCTTTGAAGGGGGCAGCTGCTTTGCCCTTTTGTTATATATGATATAAAGACAAAATGCTTCAGATTCTACATTCCCGATGTAACTGCTGTTAATCAGCCTATATGAATGTACAGGCAGGGAAGCCAATCCTGCAATACATATTTTTCTGATATCCATATGTAAATCAGGCCTAAGTCTCTATTTTACCTAATTTTGCAAATAATGGAAACGAGACATAAGACTAAAAATCAGTTTTTGCGATAGCTGCGATTTGATAGTATGCGCTCAGTCCTTATTAACATAAGCATCCTGTTCTGCTACATTACAAACCTTCTTAACAAAATACCCCTCGTTAATACACACTCAGCAGGCCTAAATAAAACTGAATCTGAGCTGAAAACACAAACCACAGCATATTAGAATAAAATGCACAAGGCCATTTGAAAATGTATGATCATCAACAGCTGCTGATCACCTGGTCAGGCCGGGTGTTTGGAAGATGTGGTGACGATGTTTACCTAGGAAGTAGATTCTTTTGATGGCAGCTTCCTGTTGCTGCCTCCAACCACCCCTCTAGCAGGCTACATTCACTTACAAAATTACTATTCACATGCTAAAAACAACCAAAACCACAGACACAGAAATGAAAAATGCTAATTTTGCCATATAAAAGTAAATCCATAAATCTAAACTGTGCGGTAAAAGCATGCACAGGTAGAATACTGACTATCACGCGTTATAACAGGGGGCCTTTATTGTTCTGTACCACCAGCTATGGGGTTTGGGTGCAGATTACAGGGTCAGAGTAGCTGATGTCCGACCCCGGACTGTGACCCAGTCTAATCTGCTCTGGATGCTGGGAGTACCATAAGGCTACAGTGTTTCTCAGGCCACAGGCATAATCTGGAGTGAACTGGCTTGGATGAGCGTTTGCCAGAGGCAAGCCCGCATGCCATGATCAGGAGGCTGGAGAGCCTGGCAGGAAAATGCCGTAAACAGCCTGTAGAGACTCAATGCCATTGTAAAGGCTGCTCAGCTGCTAATGCCACTGCAGTGTTATTTAAATAGCAGGGCCCAAGGTGGTTAGGAACTTGGATTCATTTCTCAGAAGGTGCAGGTTTAAGCAGCACAGGTGACCCCCTGAAGTACCCTTCAGCCATACAAATGTGCGGGCACAACTTTAAATGCTCCGTAAAAAGTGCCACATAAGCAAAAGAGAGAGATGATCAAACAAGCTACACCGAACAGAGAACTGCATCCAATTCAGATCTAAGGGCATCAATGCGTCTCTGGTTTTAACGGTCACCAATATGCACCTACCGCCTTACTGAGAGCATGTGGAACTACCCAAAGGTATTTTAAGAGGTAGGTAGATGTAGTAACACACCCATTAATCCTTCATTAAACACTAAAATGTCAATAAAAGAATTACCTCCACATGTTTTAGTATTAGAGTAATAATAATAATAAATTAATCCTGCAGTAAGGATTGGGATGGGCAGGGTAATTTGGACAGTGTTCATGTGCAGGACTAAGCATGAATACACCCATCCAGCCTGATGTACTGGGTGATCAATGGTTCCCAGCAAACAAACGGGGCGGCAGATACACACTGTGCATTTTATCAATGGGGAAACTGTCATCATGGCCGCCGGTTGTAAGGGGAAATCCACCGTATAGCCCCAGTGCCGGGCTGCATTTACCAGTAACCCCAGCTGTCCGGGCGTCTCATCCCCGGGATTAGCACACGGACCGGTCTGCACACGCAGGTCCCGCTTTATTCCTCCCGCAGACGCCTCTGGTGGCGCCGGCAGTCAGCCCTTCGTGCCGCGGCTTAGGCTCGGCAGACAGGCGCTTCCCCGGGTGTCGGGTAGCGGCGAGCTCAGAGCCGAGGGGCCGCTCCGCGACCGCCGGAAGCCGTGAGCCGTGGGCCGGTGCCCTTCCCCCGTCCCCTGTCCCCCTTCCATCCGCACACGCACGCCGGGGGGCGTTATAGCCGAGCTTCGCGGCCGGTCGCCCCCCGGGCTCCCCGACACAGGGCCGGAAAGGCTGGGATCCGCGGCCGGATGCAGAGGCACCCCCGCCGCCCCACTCACCTCCCGGGCGATGAGGTTGAGCGCGTCGTCCTCGGCCGTCAGCCGCTCCCGGTTGGGCATCCTCCTCCTTCCCGTGTCCTGGGTGCCCATCCTCGGGCTTGCGCATGTACCTCTGGCCGGCTAGGTGCGCGGATGGCGGGGGGAGCGGACCGGGAATCCTGGGGAACGGCAGAAGCAGAACACGGGGCTGTGCTGAGAGCGCTCTTTCGGGGCGCGATGCACCCGGGAACGGCGCTTATCCGGCCGCCTACAGCCGCCTAGCGCGTCCGACAGCCGCTTCCTGCGTCTGCCCGTCCAGTATCCGGGCGCACGGTCTATAGCCTCGGAAGCCGCACGCCGTCCCCCGGCGCATCCGCTCCGCACGCGAGGGGGAGAGAGATGGATACGCGGGGCGAAAGGGAGCCTGCGTACCGGCCGGGCTGGGGTGGGAGAGCGGCCGCTGCCTCCCGCGCTCCTTACCGGCGGGCCGAGTCCGGGAGCCTGCGTGACGGGGCTCGGGGGGCGCGTCAGCTCCGGAGGAAGGGCGCAGGCAGAGTGTGTGTGTGCGCGCGCGCGGGGGGGGCACTCCTCCGCAGCGGCACCCTGGCCGCTGTCTGTAACGCCGGGCGCTTTAAGAGCCCCCCCGGCCGGGCAGATACCCCGTTATTTCTGTAATGTGCGCCACCGCCGCGTTTAAAGCCGCTTCCGTGCGCTGTCAGACCCCCCCCGACCCGCAGTACTTTTTTATTGATTCGATCCTTCAATGCCATCGATGTGAAATAAACCGATATTGTTCATAAAGCCACGCCAGTATAATAATAGGGGTAATTTGCGATTGCCGGCGTTATTGGTACGGGGGGATGGAGCATGCACGGCGCCGGCAGCTCTCTCATTATAAACTACCAAACATGGGCATGTTACAGGCCTGCCGACCGCCCCCCCCCCCGGGCCCCCTCCCTAGCGCGGCGTCCGACCACGTTTGCGTGTGTGCCGGCTGCCAGGCGCTCGGAATTACTCTGTCATTACACAGGCGTGCTTCCTGGGGGGATAGGAGGCTTCACGTCGGCTTTAGAAAGTGGAAATGGGGATTCCGATTAATTTGTTTAGCTTTATCTCTGCCGGTCTCTCTCTCTCTCTCTCTCTCTCTCTCTCTCTCTCTCTTCCTGACGGTCTGTTTGTGGTACGCGTCTCTTACACACACACTCCCCCGTTATTTATGCAGTTGAGAAATTGTTTAAAAAAACGACATTGGAAGACCAGACACGCTAAAGAAGAAGAAACATTATTACTGTATAGGCAGGCAACTATAATAATAATAATAATACTTGAGCAGGGTTTCTTTAGTTGTGGGAATTTACTCACTGAGTTTAACAATTATTAAGGGCAGGGCTGCTGCTAGATATCTTGAGCCCCATGAAAACATATCATATTCATCCCCCAATCCAAACTAATCCATTTTCCATTTTTTTGGACCCAGTGGCTCAGGCCCCCCCCTTTATGGTACCCCTCCTGATTAACGTTGTTTCTAATGTTTGTTTGGGACAAAATGTCTGTGTACGGTACTGCCTTTCTTCCAGTGTCTTTGCACCATGAGTCTGATGCCTCCTTCTACACACAAGACTCACCATCACAAACCCGTCCGTCCTGGTCAGGGCTGCAGGAACCGTGATGCATTCAGCCCACGTGCGACTACGGGTCCTCCTGCAGGCCAGCGCGGGCACGGCGGTGCAGAGTGCTGCAGTTTATATACCGGCATCACTCAGCCCCTGCTGCCTCCCCATGATTGCCACCAAGGGGATACCCCCCCCCCCCCCCCCAGTCAGGTGCCCCCTTTTCATAACAGACTATCATGCGACAGTTTACCCCTCTTCCGCCTCTGGCCCAGCTGCTTCAGTAGATGCACACGCTGTCCAAGAAGTGTGGTCAGCAGAGCAGCCTGAGCCATTTCCCCTATGAAATAGTAACCGTCTAGCTAAAGTGAGCCTGGAATCACTCCTGGACAGTTTACTGTGGTCTTGAGTGAAAGGCGGTAAAAATGGCACACCAAAGGTATCCCAGCAATGCTAACATGAAACAGCTGTCTGTAAGACTGGCCGGCTGTCATTAGCTCCCCATCGATCAGCCAATTGAATTTCTTGACCTTGGGAACGCAGTCAAACAGACATCTGTGGTGAATCTTGTGGTCTCTGGCCTTCATTTACAATGACCAGTAGTAGGAGCCAGGATTTGTCATTCATACTCCAGCCTGTATTTACTAAGATGGCATTTGTCCGGTGTCATCGACACTGGCAGGGAGTCCAGAGTCATTCCTGAAGGGCAGGGAAGTTAAGAGTCTTCAGACCGCTTTACACATCAAACAGATATGCGAGTGAGTCACCAGAGATGATGTTGAATGGATAAATACTGCTATGCCAATGTCTTTAGCCAGAAATGTATAATGTGGCACTTAAAGGAGACACACAGCAACCCAAAAGTGACAATTTTAACTTAATGATTTCAACCTGAATCTAAAATAAATGAGTCATTACAATTCATCCCTGAAATATTCCTTTGAAATCCATACCATTGCTGTATTTTATACATAAATACAAGTATATTACTGTAAACCTTTCCAAACAAATAAATAGCTGTAATTCAAGATTAAAGATTTCTTTATTCTCAAGACAACAACATGCAAAGTATACGTCATATCGAAATGTCGGCTCTACATTTCTATAGAATGTAAACAATACAAACATATAGGACAGTAAATGTAGCAAATATAAATCTAACTACATTTTAGTAAATAAAATAGTACTTTATTCTAAGTAGGTAAAAACAGGACAGACAATACGATACAAAGTGCCAGTGTGCAATTTAGTAAAGTGAGATGTCAATGAGTGCAAATTGGCATGAGTTGGACGTGTTTATGCAAATGTACTAATGTGCAATAAAGGTGTGCAAATAAGCATTTGTGTTAAGGTCCAATCTTTAGTATTTTGTTACCTGTGGCTGCAAAGGGCTTTGTGTTGTTGTTGGGTTTAACAGTCCTTTCGTGGCAGTGAGTTGAGGGCTCTGACTGCTTGGGGAAAAACTCTTGCAGTGTCTGGTAGTCACAGTCTTGATACTGTGGAACCTTCTTCTAGATGGAAGGAGAGAGAACAGTGCCTGTGAGGGATCGAAAGTGTGTTTCACTATGCTGTATGCATGGCGAATCAAGTGTTTTTCGTAGAGATGGCTGGGAGAGGGACCCCAATGATCCACTCCGCTGTCCTCACTATTCGCTGCAGGGCTTCTTTTCAGTGGCGGTGCAATTTCCAAACCAAAGTGATGAGTCCCACTACTGTTGTATCGTCTGCAAACTTAATGATGTAATTAAATAATTGATGCCACTATCTATAGAAAAATCCCAATAAGGGTTTAATGTGTCCCTGGGTCAGCAACATAAGCAAGGCTTTAGTTGTTTAATTAATCATAATTCTCATCATAAGGCATCTCCACACAAACACAAGACTTCCAGCTTGTGCTAAATCTCTGGGCTTGTGATCACAAAGTTGCTAGATTGAGCTTTGCTTTTGTTATTAATCATGATTCATCGATATTGTGGACACGCCACACAACAACAAAATGTGCCCCCTGCATTTATCCTGGGTGTGACAGCAGTGTGCAGCTAACTCAGCACCCAGGGAGCAGTGCTTGGTTCAGGGTACCTCAGTGGTACTTGCAGGTCAGGGACTTGAACTGGAAACTTTTCAATTACACAGTCACATCCCTAACCGTTACTCTACCACTGCCCCAGTGTCACTGCTGTCATCATCAGGAAATAGTGCTGAACTTCTTCTTTTTTTTCGATAACAAGAAATTAAACTGAAATGACATGTTGGCGTATGGCAACACTGTGGAATAGTGTTCCCCATTTCTGGTCCTAGAGGGCCAATCTGCAGACAGTTTGCAGATTTCCCTGCTCAATCACACCATATTCAAACCAGCTAATTGGCAGCTTTAGTAGCAGAAGTGTTTGAGCTGGGAAATCTGCAAGCTGTGTTGCAGACTGGCCCTCCAGGATTGTAGGTGGGGAACGCTGCCATAGAGGGAGGGACACACCAAAAAGAGAACTGACTTGGAACTGCGAGTTTAAATGGTGAAATGAATGCCGGCTGTAGGTATAATTGTCCATTCATTGTGAGGAGGAACTTGATGTTAAACTTTGAGGTAACTGTTTGCTTTTTTAACAGGTATGGGAGTGTTTTTAGGCTGAAGTGGAAAAGGGAACTTTCATTTTTCTAGGTGCTCCATGCGACCCAAGGCTTGGTTCTATTAGAGCATTTGGAAAACCATTGTTTTTGCATGTCATTTTTATGTTGTGACTGGGAGGCATAGTGGTTGGCACTGTTTCTGCACATTAGTGTTCTGGGTTTGAATCCCTCCTCTGTTTATGAGTTTGCGCTCTCTCCCAGTGCCATGTGGGTCTGTCCCTGCAGTCTAAAGCACAGGGTTAGGCTCCTTACCCATTGTGTGTAACCTTGCGATAAAATAGTATCCCGTTCAGGCCGACAGCAACCCTGTCTGGGATTAGCATTTTGGAGGTGAAACGATGGATGTTAAAAAATGGCAACAATGTGATTCAGTGACAACATATTTTCACATTTATTAAATTGATTAACTAACTAAATATCTAAAGACGCCTGTAAGAATAAAGCACCTGACCAGCCCTTCAGAGAGACACATTCTGACGAGGTTAAATGGGATCTTTTGTTCTAAATGTACAGAGGTCCATCTGGCAGAGGTCCCAAAGGGTATGACCCAATCTCCACCAGCCCTACACCCAAGCATTGTTTTGGTAGCATTATGTTGTTGAAATGCTTTTCCTTGGCAGAGTAAGAATTGAAGGAAATGGGGCAAAATTGAAGCCTTTGGTACAATTAAACCACTTGATGAAAACTTCTGTAATCCTATTGGATAAATGGACAATGGTACCAAGTACAAGGCCAAGCCTACAATTGAGTGACTTATCAAAATAAAAGCAGCCCAGTTTATCTAGAGGCTGTTGGCACTTTTTTAAACTGACAGTTTTTAGACTGTAAATTCATGGGAAACGTCTCATTACTGCTCAGAGCAGTCTACATGGGTGAGATAAGGCTATCATAGCCAACCACATATAATATGATTATTTTCATGAATGCATACATGAGTGATGTTTCTGTACTTATTAGACTGAATTCTGTTCTGGATGCATTTAAAACCTCAACGACCAATAAACTATACCAGATTAAAAAAAGCTGTATGACATCATTCCCATAATGTTGATAAATCTCGATAAAGCTGTGTGCCTAAAAAGCCTTTCAAACACACTGAAAGAATTTTGAACAAATTTCTGCAGCTCCATAAATAGCAATGTAATGTCTGTGTGAAATAACCCCCCCCCCCCCCAAGATAGCCCTTTAAACGTACAAGAAAACAAGCCCTGATTGCCCAACAATTGTGGACTTCCTGTTTTATGTTTGAGTAGACACGACACTCAGCCTAAATAGGACATTCCACAAAACTGATATATCTTGTTGAATTTTTTTATAATATTATTTTTATAATTATTTGTCAGTTGATTTTCTTTGTGCTGAGTTGTGGGAAACCTTGTCGGACCCTTTTATTGTGGAAAGGAAACCCTGTTTACATAAGAACTCATTATCTCAACAAAGCCTATGAATCAATAATAGATTATAGCTCTGTACTGTCCTAGGATTTCTACTAATATTTTAGTAAACATGGATTAGCTGTAGATGTTTTAAAGGATTCTCTTGAAAGCTGTTCATTGAAGATATCTTTATTTCAACTTGCAAAACTCTATTAATTAACGGAAATACAAAGTTTAAAAACAAAACAGCAAAAAAGTAATGGTTCAGTCTGTTTAAGAGCAAACATCCAAAACCTCAAATGACCCCTGCCTGTAAGCCAAAAAAAGAACAGGAATTCCTAATGGAGTCTTGCTTCCTTTTCCAAGTCCCAGACATGACAGTCATCCAGGGAGAAAGAACTCAGGCAGAGCAGGAAAGGAACCAGTGGGACCTTATCATCACCTCTGGGGCTTTGGGTGAAGCGTAAATCATAGAATAGCCATATGAGAGAAATAAAAACATACAAGCAATCTGTTTGTAGACACAGGAGGATGGCGCTGTGCCCCTAACTCTGTGGTGGCTCTTTATTGGAGCTGTTGTAATCATTCAGAAGTTTGAAGACAGGTAATAGAAAAAAGTATTCTGTGACAGAATTCAATTCTGCTTGTCTGTAGTACAAGATTAATTTTCAAACTTAACTGCGATTGTATGGCATCCTATCCAGCATGTACACCAGCCTTGTGCCCTGTGCTGACCTGGATAAGTGGTTAGTGGGTGGGTGGGTGGGTGGATGGAT
>JAODKN010000037.1:17525751-17545406 GCA_026774425.1 Petrocephalus zakoni
ATCATTTACACATTAAACACAGTAGGGATCATCCCATCATTTACACATTAAACACTGCAGGCATCATCCTATCATTTACACATTAAACACAGTAGGGATCATCCCATCATTTACACATTAAACACTGCAGGCATCATCCTATCATTTACACATTAAACACAGTAGGGATCATCCCATCATTTAAAGATTAATCTGTGACACTTTATTTAAGGGTGCTCTATGAAGGCTACATGACACCTACGTAAGCCCTTCATGACAGCTGACATAACTTGTCATAAGCATTTATAAAGGTTCCAACTTTTGTGGCTGTCATAAATGCTGATATAGGGAACTCCTGTGTCAAGTCCTTGGGCTTATGTTGGTGTCATGTAGCTGTCACAGAGCACCCTTAAGTAAAGTGTAACTGATTAAACATTGTAGGGATTGTCCCATCATTTACAGATTAAACACCATCTCGATCATCCCATCATTTACTGATTAAACACTCAAGGAATCATACCATAAATTTGAGATTAAATAATTGATATAATAATGGAAGATTAAAGAACAAGAAATGAATTTGCTTTTTAAGCAGAGTACTGTAGATCTTTATTGCTGTGTTTCCATGGCTCCCCCTTTGTTTGAGTACACTGGGAAATCTGGAGTGCAGCTGATACTGGCCTTTAGATTTCCTCAGGATATATGCGAGCACAGGAAGCAATTGGTCAATTTAAGGTGGCCATTCAGTTTAACAATATGTTATTGTTCTTATTTCAGTGTAAAGCTGAGCCTGACTGAGATTGGTTCTCTGATATTTAGAAGTCAGAATAACTGCATCTGCCTGAAGCTGGCACTGGGCCCCTCTCAGCTCTGCTAAACAGACTGACTGCCCCTTTATGAACTGGCCTCATAATATTTCATGCCCAGTACAATGAAACTAAAAATATTTTATCCATTTATTGCACACTCTTCCCATATAATCAGATGCTTTAAACTATATATTACATCCTTTTTTTGTTTCATGTCTTGAATTCAATGTCTACATCAATATCTGATATATTATTGTTTTTTTGTGTCGCTGAGTGAGTGACAGTAAAAGTTTTTTCTGTTGCACGGAACCGATATCCCGTGTTTATTCATCACATTTTTGTCTGCAAGAAATATGCGTTCTTTTGATTCCTTTTCCCGGGGAGCGGTACATAAGATCCGTCACAAGAGGGCAGCAGAGTCCACTTAATACAGCGTTACAAAAGCTGCTGTTGAAATGATTGAAATGAAAAGAGAAAAATCGTATTTAAATGACATAAACATTTTAAAAGGTTACAAGGATCCATTATTTATTTGAAATAATGTTCACGCATTTTAGATTAACACACACATTTCTCTATTATCGCAGATATTTAATACATAGCTCAGCAACATTTAAAAACGATCGCATCAAATGTGCGTGGTGTCAAAGCACCAAGGGTAAACAATGTTTCTTAATCTGATGGCAACTCAACGCCAATCACTTGTAAGAGCTCTTGGTCAGAATTTCCAGGACTCAAAGATTTTATAAGTCCCTATTCTTGTTTTATGAACAACCATTGTTTTTTTACTAAAAAAAAGCAATAAGCCCAGCTTGGCTGGGCCCGGCTTGCACTTTGGAGGGGGGCTTACTTTGAATTACTCAGTCATAATAATTTACAGCCGAGATGTAATGATTTATGGCTTCTTCCCAAAACAGGGAGGCTGTAGGTCTGATATTCTCCCTTTGCGATGCTGGATTCCTCCGTTATCCTAGTGTGGGAATAATTAAAATCATCGGGCGTATTAAATTTATTTGTTTGCCTGCAATTTGACAGCCTAATAGTTAGCAGGTGGGGCGAGTCTGTATGTGGTGTGGAGTGCACGGGGGAGTGATGGACCTGGCCTGTGATTATCTGCCAGTTAAGGTGCTGTGCTGACTACCCCCCCCACTTTGGCAGGAAGACCCAGTCAGTGGTCATGCTTGTGTTTCGCCTTTCCAGCTTTCCATTGCCTCCCCTGCAGCAGGGCCAGTACGTTTGATAGCCAAACCATCCCATCCTCCTTCTGCAAGCTCTGATTTCCAGCTGAGCTCCCTACCAGCGCTTCTACTTGCAGAATGCAATTTATCTACCCTCCTTCAATATATCTGGCACACGGAACGCATGGATCTCATCGGTTCTCCTTAGGAATGCCTGCCCTTATGTTATTTTTAAAATAGGAGTCGTTAAAAGAAAGCACCTGCTTGTGTGCAACTGGCACCTTCTCGGTTTGTATGTATTGGGGTTTGCAGCTTAAAGAAACACTCAGAGAAAGCTTTCTGGTGGGCTGGCTCTCTGACAGTGCTACACCTTGGAGCTCACAACATCGTGTTCCTAGTTTGTTCTAACAAGGCCCTCTGTGGCTAGGAAGTTGCCACCACTCGTTGTTTGTGATGTACCCCACCCCAGGCCCGTATCGCCTCGGGGGTCCATACAGCAGCTTCATGGGGTCCATTAATTGACCAAAGTTATAACCACCTGGTTTATATGGGAGCCCCTGCCCAAGCCAGAAATATTAGCACCCCTCCTGGTTCCTAGTTCTTAGTTACTTTTATGATCCCATATTAGTGGTAGGGGGTCTGTGGCTCTGGCCCACTTTCTTTTAAGCGTCAGTGGTTTAAGAAAGGTTGAAACCCCCTGTGCCAGATCGGGACCTCAGTCAGCTTCCAACATCTTCCAGTTGGCTTCACCCCGGGCTTGTGGCACCTTCCAGCTAGACTACTACACAGACCCCAGCTACTTCATATCTGCCAGAGCTGGCCGCAGTCACAATGAGTGGTATAGATCTACATCATCAGGCCCTTCCTGAGCCACACGAGTGAGAATATCTCACATCATCCTATGGAACACACTGATAAGAAAACACGATAATTTCTATACAAATACACACTGCAGATACATCACTGTCATAAGCCGAATTTGGTTACAGCAATTTGGCAACAACCACTGAGATACTTTGTGAGACATTGGGATATCCCAGAAGACTTCTGTAGAGAGCATATAAAGATCCTCAGGAGGATCCTTCTGGTCACTAGGGAAGTGGTGAATGGCGATGATAGGCCGCTGGAAAAATGTAGAGGACAGAGACCAGGGTAATCCTGATTTACTGGTTATCCCTCACACCCTGGATTGGAATTTACAGGGAGCATTCGTGTATTTCAGGAGGAAAATAATGATCTGGACAAATGTTGGCCTCACTTGCCAGGGGAACTGCTTGGGAACAAAAACATACAGTTAAACATTTTAGTGCCGGCTGCATGAAATAAACAGTAAAGTCTGTCCTGTGAGCTGGAATCCAGTGTTTCACTGGGGTTAGGGTCAGTTGCACTGTGTTTAAAAAGCCATCTGGATTGTTTCTAACTATAGGGGCAGACTGTACAGGTGCTGAGATACTGCCACCCTTAAGGAAATTCACTATGGTTTCCTATGTTTTTTTGGGTTTTGGGTATGGGCTTTTTACAGTAACCATGGTTTTACTATGGTACCTCATGGTAATTATGATTACTAAGCTCCTACCCATAATATTACCATGGTTTACTTATAGCACTTCATGGTAACTGTGGTACTACTATTGTTTACTTATAGCACTGCATGGTAACTGCAGTGAAACCATGATAAAACCATAGTCATAAACTCATGGTTACCCAAAAAACCATAGTAAAACTATTGTTCATTTTCATAAGGGTATATATGTCCCGTTTAGCCATTTAGCTTGTAGTCATTACGAAAAGGATAACCTAAATAAAACACACACAAATATATATATATATATATATAATTCGTTGTTTTTTATTAATACTGGCAATGAAATGTGAATGTTTCAGAAGATCATTGTGTGCGCAAATTAACCTTCCGATTAAATGAGCTATGACTTTTTTCCAGTTGCCATGGGAACAAGTAAACATTGATGGAAGCAAAGTAAAAGCAGCTTTCATGCAATCTTAACCTTCACTCTTAAATAAAAGAGCCTTTACATTTTTATTAATTTTGCAACAAATCTCAAGAATGGTCCTGTACACGTGTGGAGGAATGTCCTGTGGTCAAATGGGTCTAAAGTGGACCTCTTAGGGCACTATGGAAACCAATACATAGGGCCCCATCAAACTGCGTGTCAGTGGTGGGAAGAACATGGTCTGAAACTGCTTTTGGTCTTCTGGTCTGGATTACTCACCATCCCCATGGAAGTCATGAGTCATAATATTCGGGGGGAGAACATGCCCTCCCCCCCAGCCCCCCACCCCGTGAGTAGAATTTGAGTTGAGAATGTGCACTGCTTCATGTCAGATGTCTGTGATCCCTACCCTTCCAGGAAATTTGCCCAATTCAGAGGATGCAGCTGATGTTCAATGAAAATCAGCAGCTGAGGCATTTTAATAAGCTGTTCTCCTTCCTCTGTCATACTGGAGATGGACATCAGCTGCATCCAAGGAAGACTACTAATTCTTGGATGGGGTCTTGGGATTGTTCTGGCTGTCTTGTATGGCTTTTTCGTCTTGGTCTGTGAGATCATTTTGAGGAATGTCACCATCCTGGGAGAGTGACTGTGGCCTAACATTTTCTGCATGTGTGCATTATTTGCATTGGGGAAAGTTGATGTACATTGCATTTTGGGGTGGTTTTATGACACAGTGCAGGCTGATGCACAGCCTCAGCATCCTTCCTGAGGTCGTCCAAGTCACGGTCTCCTTCATGTCATGGCATGTTGTGACACCACAGTGAAGGACATGGTCATAGGGAATGATCAGAAGTTCTGGTGTGGATAACATCACGGTTACTGGTTAGTGGTTTTCCAGTGTTGATGAAACTTGAGCTAACTAACCTTGCAGTTCACTTGTTCATGTATGCATGCATTCTTAACTATTTTGTTACAGAATGCAATGGTTGATATTTATATAGCTGACATTTACATTAAGTATAGGGGTTACAAGTTATATCTGTTCCCTGTGCTTTGAACACCCGACATTTGTGCAACTGTTGAGGTACAGGAGCCTCTCAACAATACAACACAACAGAAATCACTGGACTGGTTTTGTTTAAACAAGGATTTCATCGTAAGAATAAGAAAAATTACTTTCAGATTGACGTGATCCAGGTTACCATAAATTGCTGCAAAACCATTTGTGACAAGCCTCTTTAGGAAAATGCACTACATAAAATTTTAATGACTATTTTGGGCATTAACAAACTTTCAAGGAATGCAATTTCAACAGGGTTAGGCAGATATGAAACATTCCTGGGATATATAACACATGGATCTGTTACCAGTGTTTGGGTACTTATTACAATATGAATATCAAAACTTCATTATGAACTGAAAATATTTTTTTTTAATAATTTTTAGAAGTTTCCTTGCCAGTTCACTGTCTTTTTGGAAATACTCACTGATGACAGAGGAATTCATGAGGATATTCAGAGTTTGAATCCTGCTCTGTGGCTTGCAGGCACAAAACATGTGGGACCTGCTGGTTGGCTTAGTATTAAATTCAATGCCTTACATCTAACAACGCTAAAAGGTCAGTATAGCAGGCAAAAAACAGCAGCCCTACGTCCATTACTTCTGACTGAACATGTCCAGCAGAAGAGCAAAGTTTAAACAGATCTGGATATAAAATCTTTCTAATTAAATCTGGTGAAATAATAACAAAATCCAGACTAAGTAACATTACTAAACACTTCAGTCTTCACTAATAACACGAGAATAAAGTTTATAAAATAAAGAAATAATGTAGTCACAATCTTTTATTGTTTGAAGAGATGAATGTATATGAAAATTCTCGACAGTTACCAAAAATGTATCAATAGTCACTTTAGATCAGTTAGAATAACTTAAAAATTTCTTTAAAGTTGTGGGCAATCCCATTCATTGAGGTTGACAAGGTTTATTTTGTTATCGTCACGTTCTTAAATAACACTGACATTTCATCTCACTAGCTCACAGCTAATATGTTACTGCATAAGCATCACTGTATGTGTATGAGCGCAGTGGTGAGGAACATACATTTTGGCCCCAGTACCAAAGTTCATACTGTAGGCATAACATGAAAGAGTTTGAATAAAGAGTGTGAGAAGATGGTTTCTACATCTGGGAAAGAATAACAAACACTCAGATATAAAGGTTTATTTCCTCATTCAGGACATTTAAAATAAAGAAAAGTGTCAGAAAGTCAGAAAATGTCAGAAAGTTTAATTAATCAGTAGGAGTGAATGCACTGGAATGGAATTGGATGCAGAGCTAGAAGCACATTTTGAAGGTGCCTTCAGGGACGATGGAGAACTTGAAGAGGACGGTCCTTTATATGAAAGATCGCCTTCGAATGGGTCCTGATCCATTGCCGCCTCCTGGTAGTGGGAATTTCAATTGAGAGAAAAGTCTGTGGGTTAATACTGAGCTCACACTTCAAAATTGGCTGCTACAACAACCAAACACCCGAACACCCTGCTCTAGTCATTTTAATTTTAGTTTCACGTGGCATTACTTAACAAAAAAAATGTGCATATGCATGTGTATGTGTTTAAGCACAGTCTTCAACAAATATGTAATACAGTCCAGCAATCCAGCTTAAATATTTGTCAGGCAGAAACCAACCATAATGTATTAACATAATCTTTAAGACAAAAAGCTGAAACGGAGAAAGTATTTTCCATAAATACTAAAATAACACATGTTGTGGATCTCTTCAGCCAGGGGGATATCTCTGGAGCTGTGGTTGGCACAGTTGCTTCACACCTCTGGGACCAGGCTTTAAATCTCTGCCATGACTCCATGTGTGTGGAGTTTGCATGCTCTCCCCGTGTCATCGTGGGGTTTCCCCCCACAATGAAGAAACATGCAGAGATAAATTGTAGTTACCAAACTGCCCGTAGGTATGAATAGTGAGTGTGCCCCATTCTGGGTTGTTCCCTGCTCTACACCCATAGGGTCCGGATCCCCTGCAACCCCGAATAGGACAAGGTTACGGAAAACGGATGGATGATTATGCACTCACACCATGAGGCAGTGTTGGACACTTCTGGTGAATGGGGAATCTATCATTACTTTGGCTACTATGACCAATTTCTCTATTACTGTGAAGGCCAGCAGCCAGAGACCTCTTCCACAGAACCCGTGGGAGGTTCTGCCTTTTGGTTCCTGTGTGAATGTAGCAAGACCAGTGTCCACATCCTTGGAAGAAAACTGAAGTTGTTTAGAGTGGGTGTTGGTCTTTGGCAATGATGCATCTTGTCTCTGTTCTGCTTCTCATTTCCTTGGGCAGAATACCAAGGCACAGCTGTGGATGGGGGGGTCGCCCGGTAGAAGGTACACCCTCGCTATTTGCAGATGGTGGTATTTTCTAGCCTCATCTGACCTGTGCCACATGCAAGCATGTGAACAATTGAAACAGGGAATAGAAATCAGCACCTCCAAATGAAAGGATTGTTCCTTTCAGGCAAGTGGGGAAGTCTGCCCTTAGTGTAGGAGTTTAAGTACCTTGGGATCTTGATAATAAGTGCGAATATGAGACTGACAGGCAGATGAGTTCAGAATCTGTAGTTTTATCAGCACTGAGTACATCTGTGGTGATAAAGTGTAAATTTGTCATCAGAGCAGGCTTGCTATTTACTGGTTAATCTTATTTCTAAGGGTCATGAACTGTGGGGCATGGCCAAAAAACAGGGTTACATAAATGCCTCCCCCCTCAAAAAATGAGTGAAACTCTGTGACCTTGGAATATGTGTGTATTCCTATCTTATTGAAGACTGTCCTTTCATTTTTATGGGAAAACCCCAAATTCACAACACCCTAGACCTAAATCCAGCCATAACCTTAACCATAAGAAACTAACCAAACAAAACACAAGACCTTTGGCATTTTTACTTTTTTGATTGCATTCACAGATTTTCATAAAATGACGTTTTGAATGGTGAGGACCTGCCTCTGGATCTCACTAACTACATTTTTTTTGTTTATTCGCTATACTTGTGAGGTCGTTTGGTCTATATACACAGACATAGAACCACACCGAAACACACACACACACATTATATATAATTTTGATGCTTTATACCTCTGGGGTCAATTAACTTAAGCTAAATTTGTGAGCTTTCAATAATACTTATATGCTGTAATGTTTATAGTCAAGATTATATTTTTGAAGTACATTTTCAAAAATTGTCCCAGTTTACCAATATCCACCATATATTATATATCTTATTGACTTAATTCACTGATGTGCCTTG
Source organism: Petrocephalus zakoni (assembly GCA_026774425.1). Classification (NCBI taxonomy): domain Eukaryota; kingdom Metazoa; phylum Chordata; class Actinopteri; order Osteoglossiformes; family Mormyridae; genus Petrocephalus; species Petrocephalus zakoni. The sequence continues at coordinate 17,533,995 of JAODKN010000037.1, forward strand.
ACAGCCCTTGGCCTCGAACCAAAGCAGAGCATAAACGGTAGTAGCTAAACAGTAAAGCAGGAGGCCAACACAGCAAATCCCACACAGGGTTATTTTTTTCATCTTATTTTCGCACATCGCACTCCACAAAATCAGACACACGCTTAGTTTCCCTGAAACAGTGGAAATAAACACCATATTACAGAATCAGCTATGACCGTAAATTATCTTTGAATGTTCCATGTAGGTGTCAAAATAACATTTGATTTAAGGAGTTCAGCCATGGGACTTTTTCAGAGCCAGAGATCTGGTTGTTGCTGTCGACTAGCAGAGATTAAAGCAGAGATAAAAACAAATGTGCAATTGGAAAATCAAGAATTTGAATCTTCAGTGGCAAGCCTTTAGTGGTTCACAAACAAGCAACTATGTGGAATACAGCCTGCAAGCATGTCAACAGACCAGTCAGCTGGAAAACCAAAAGGCTTAACACCAAGCTACAGGGGAGGTAGGTCCTTACTCAGGCTCTGTTCAGCGTGAGTAGGGAAATGACGGGGAAATGAAGGGGAAATGATGGGAAAATGATGGGGAAATGACGGGGAAATGATGACTAACTGCTGGGATAATTCCAAGTGCTGTAAGGGACATTTTGGGGTACTTCTTAACCTGGTGTGGAATTTCAATAAACCCCTTTCAGACATGCACTGCTACCCTGAACCTTTCTAGACAAAGGGGCTGTCCCTGGGTGCTGAGTTAGCTGCCCACTGCTATGTCACATACGGGGTAAATGCAGAGCACACATTATGGTGTTGGTAATAATGACAATTAATCCTTCATTTGATGGGTGAAGAAAAAGGGTGATTTACACAAAGAATACCCCCATGGAAGAGATTCGGGAACTTCTGTGTTTTTGCAGCAGACTTGCGTCATGCCCTGCCTTCTGCCTGCCCTGCCCAAGTGCCACCCCTTGTCTAAACTAACCGGAGTAATTCTAGTAGGCGTCAACCCACCTCACATGGAAAATCTCTGGTTGTGTGCCACATGAGTGAAAGGGCAACGCTGGGTTTAGCAGAGTTTATATGTGAAAACAGCTTAAGGTTCCCCGGGAAAGAGAGGGGAGTCTGCGCTATAGTCAGACCTAGACAGCTGGAATATGGAATTGCTGATTGCTGAATTGCTGAAGACCCTTTTCTTTTGATTTTGTCTGACCAGGATCTTTAATGCAGAAGGCCACAGCCCCCAGTCTGTGGCCAGCAATCCAGCAGGCCAGAGAACACTGGGGACTTTGCAGAGGAGTTGGTTATTTTCCAAATAAAAACCATATAATTTTCAAATTTTAATGACCTCTCATGTTTCCACATTCTGTTTACATCTGAAAAATGGAAAAGTTATTGAATGAAAGCAATGAAAGGCCCATTTATATGGTTTCTGAAGTTTTGTACGACATAAACCAGTCGACGGAAATCAAAAGGTTGAGATCCCCTCCCATAACACGCACATTAGTGGATCGATGCGTGAGGCAGTGCAGCCGAGGACCCGGAGCAGACCCAGTACATGCTAGTTTTGTATCTCCACACTATTTTTTGTGCTAAACTGTAACATCTAATCATAATTTCCCTATCATGCATGGATTATGAGTGACACAGAATTAAACTTAATGCTATACATATATTTACCGTATGCGTGCATTGTGGAAGTGACTTGTGAAAGGGAGAATTGTGTGGTGCTTGGCCTCAGGAAAGTCCCTCTTAAGGGTCCAGCAGAAGCCAGCAAGCACCCCTTAGTTGTTCTGTTACAAATTCTTTGTTGACCAGGGTTATTTAATAATCCTACAACATGCAATGTTTTAGTGCATGTAGTTCAAGACTTAGCTGTTGAGTTTTGTGGAAAAATACAACGGGTTTTCATCCACACAAAAGCTGAGCATTCACATGCACGGCCTTTTTTTTAACTTGTGCTGAACTATTCAGCTACTTGGATTTCTGACCGAAAACTTAAGCTCTCCGTTTGAGTTCGCGGCGTACCAGAGAAATTTATTGCGGATGGAAAACCCGCAGTTCTAAGTTGCTTTTATCACCCTCATAAGATTTGATCTTATTTCTCAGTGTCATGTGATGATTGTGAAGGAGCTATAAAAGTGGGGTCCGTTCTTACTTGCTGAAGAGTCATTGGTGATCATTCGCCTCTGTGCACCGGATACCTATAGGAGGAGACAGATTCAGGGGTGAATGATGCACCCACTTCTAAGGGGCTACCCTTCCTGTGTGATTGGTCTTCAGGGGAGTTCATCCTCCTACATACATGCACGTCACTCCCTCCTGATTTTTCTCCACTGGCTCAAGTTAAGTTCAAGAACCTCCTTCTGGCTTATCGATAAGCCTAAGGCAGGGATATGGTAAAATTGGGTATTTTGTGGCCTGTGAACAAGGCTTTCCATTCACCTTCTTCCTGGACTTCTCAGACATTCCTGCCATGCTCAGGGCAACGATCTTGTTCTCAATGTCGGAGACCTGTAGCGACAGATGTGAGGGATGAGTGCTGCCAGGAGGGGAGCCACGCTGGTGTGGCCCCTCTCTGTGGGCCCTGGAGGGGCCCCTGAGTTCTGCACAGCTACCTCGCTCTCAGTGGTCTGCACTCTGGCAGCGGCCAGAGCCACCTTGTCCTCCAGCTCCGACAGCTCGGAGTCCGTGTAGCCGCAGTAGCGGCTCTTTGCACTCTGCTCCAGGGAACCCAGCTTCCTCTCCAGGTCGTAAGATTTGCCTGCTGTCAGATAGACCTGCAGGAGAGCGGATGGCAGGAAGGCTACGGCACTCTAACCTGGAAGATCTGCACCAAGTACAAGAAGGTTGGCCTACACATGAAAGTACACAAAGCTAACACTCAGGCTTGGCAGGATAAGGGAACAGGGAGGTTTACTGCAGGTCTCTTACATACATCTTAGCATGTACGCTTAGCATCTTCTAGCCCTTGCAAAGATGAGTGCAGTTAAGCTTACATTTTCCTCAAGTGCTCTGAAAGCCTCATCAGCTTGCCTTACATCTGTCCCCATTAAGTGGTATGTGTCATTAGGGTTTGACGGAGCCAATTCAGTCAGCGCTCTCTCAGTGGCATTAATGGTTCTTAGAACCACAGTAGTGATGTCACAGAGGGCTGCTGCGCTGGATCTCTGAAAGCCATGTAAAGGGAACAGGAGTCAGTGGGCCTGAAGGCCACCGAATGGGAACACAAGTTAGTCAGCCTGAGCACTGCGTTAATCAGGAAAGGTGAGAACCTGCGGGTTACAGTGCAGTGACGGTGACAACACGTGACCTTTGCCCTTACGGCCATGAGCATAGGACACTAGACTTGAGGACTGTTAGTAAGTATGTAGTAGACCAGGGCACTTGGCTCTAGATCCTGTGACTATGACTAATTGTTTGGTAGTGTTTGGATTGTTGGTTAGTGTGGAGGAGCAGTTAGACCACTAGACTGCTAATCTCGGGTTAGTGTAGAGTAGTGGTTAGAGCAACTGACGTCGGCCCAAAGCTCTGTCGACCACAGCAGAGTACCGATTACAGCCCTGAAGTCTGCTTCTGCTTCTCCTGTCAGAGCAGCCAAACCGTCATCCTATGAATTTATCTTAGTTTATTTTAAGTGACTGTCCTTCTAACACCAGAGGTGCAAATTGGAAACAAGAGAAAGATTAGAATCACACAGAGGAATGAATGTGTTATGCAATAACAGAAAAAAACTGGGCCAAAAGAAGGTCCTCCAGGGGATCAAGGCTAACTGGCCACAGCACCCCGTCATTGCATGTTAGCAAGTAGTACGTGCGGAACTGTTGAAATTATGCTAAATGACCTACAAATAGATATTCTCACATTACTCCATATTGTTCCTCTTTTATTTACTGCAAACCCTCAAAATTGGTGCAAAAGCAATATCAAACTAAAGTAAGATTAGCTGTGGTATTTTCATCAAATAAAAAGTAATACTTTTCATTAGGCTAGCCTCAAAATAACACATATATGCTAGGTTAACCCTTAAGACGACTGGGTTTCACCTCAAACAAGAGACACCTAAGGGTTCTTTAGTCCAGAGCTTGGAGAAGGACAGGATATAGCTATCCACATATTGTCAAATTAGGCTTTTTATTATCTAGTTATTACAATACGCAGGCATATTAGTATCATAATATGATTGTGTGGAGTCAGCGTACAGTCTTTGTGTAAGGTGGTGAGTGTGTCTAGATGTTGGAGGCAGCATGTACAGTATTCCTGTTGTTAGTGAGTTGGTGTGGGTTAATCTGTATGAACATGCTCTGCCTTGCAGGCCGGTGTAGAGTCTTTCTGTACGCTGCTTGTGTTATGGTGGCCGATGGTCGTGCTCCTTCTCACCTTTTGAGCGTCTGAGAGCTGCTCATCACTGGAGGAGCTCAGCACCCTCTCCAGGGCTACGGGGCTCACCAGGGCCGTCTCTCCCCGCGCCCTGTCTTTCCTCTGGGTCTCCTTGGGGGTTGGGGGCACTTTGGCCTCATCCTCCTCTGAGGAAACGCCCTTGTCGCTGATATTTCCAGTCAGCTCCTGTAACTTCCTGCTCAGCTTCACTTCTTCCAGGTCCACCACAGAGTGAGACTCCAGCTGGGGACAAGTCAGCCCAATGAAGGTCAACCCACAGAGAGTCAAAGTATACAGTAACCGCACAGCAGGAGCGGCGGGCTTGCTAAGACAGAGGTGAACAGTGTCTAGTCTCCCTGAACACTCTCCCACCTGCTGAGGAGGTTCGATCATCTTCTGCTCCAGACGGCTCAGGAGGCTTTCAATGGCTTCCATGCGCTTGGTCAGCTCGGTCATCTACAAAAGAGCCAGCAACAGGCCGGGGGGGGATCGGGTATGAGAAGGGTGCTTATTATACCCAATACTGAGCAAGAACATGATGTTCGGGATGACCTTGAAGCCTTTTCATTGGCTGACAGTTCAGACACCTTGCAGGTAGGACACACCCTGGGTCTCTGCACACTCAAACACACGCACACACACCGGCGGGGCACTCTGGTGCACGTTCTCCTGAGATGAGGCGCGGCTTCGACGCCGTGGAGGCAGCTGAAACATGGGGTAGCGCTCGCCCCCCTCTTCCTCCGAGGTGTCTGGCTCGCAGTGAGGGTAGCGCTGTGACGGGCTGATCTTAGACAGGGAGCGTGTACGCATCATGCGATGGTCTGGGAAGTGCCCCTCATCTGGGGGAGGGGGGGTATAAGCAACATGTTATACCTAATGCCTGGTTTTAGTACAAAATAAAAGTGAGGAAGGGGTCAAACAATCAGATATTAATTGGTTTGAACACTGGATTAATCAGTCCAATGAATTCAGCACTTTCTAAGTACTAACCAGTCTGATTACTGCACACACTTTAAACAACTTGCAAAACATATTATGCCAGGAATGGCCAGTCATATCCAGAAAGGAATGTTTATATACGCAGGTTTTCGCTGTAGCTCGCTAATTAGATTACTAATTAGAGGACTGACTGGCTGAGCAGTCCTCACACCTCGGTCTGAACGGCTGACCTAAGGGTAATCCCAAAGTCCTGCATACCTTCCTTTGGAGATAAAATTGGCCTCCCCATATGCAATGAATTATAATCCCTCTAATTTACACACAATGCAATAATGACTTAATAGCCCATGGCAGAAAATTTTATTGCTAATTTAGAAGCCAGTCTATTGGTGGTCCTGTGTCTGGCCCAGTCGACGCTTGATGAAGGCGTTGCGTAACGTATTTAGATTAGCTATCTTTCACTTGCTTCTTTGAGCCCATATCCTTTATGGTGTATAAGATCCGTCTCCCAGGTCACATGTGAAGTTGAGCTGTGCTGCTTCTGTTTTCCGTTCCCCCTGGAAAGTGGCGTCATTTATCGCGTTTCTCTCAGGCTGGGGCTTGAGAAGCAGAGCTACACATCTGGAGCTCATACTCCTAGTTGTATAACAGTCTTAATCCAGCGGATGCTTACAACCTAACCGCGCAAAAATTTGCTTCGACATATTTTTGCCGTTTTATAATAGACCGAACATCCATTCTTCACTGCGAGCGCTTGTGACAAATAACACGGACGTCTTTCGGCGCAAAACATGAATCCTCTGTGCTCACCGTAACGAGTTAGCTTCTCCAGGCTCTTCCTGCGGCTGTAGTGGAAGTGTACCTCTGTGCTGAGCTCCGGATCCTTCGCAGGCCTGTACTGTTCCTCTGGTACCTGCGGCCCAAGGTGAGCCATCAGCCCAAGCTGTTATCATTACACAAAGTACCAGAAGCCTGGCCCAGATCATCACTGAATGGAGACAGGGCCCCGGGAGAGTGTTCTGGTTTTTACGGCATGATTCTTGTGCTGAGAAGCAGCCCTCATTAGTGGCAGCCATGAGGATGGGAAGGAGGGAGTAGTGCCTGGATACCTGGACAGACTGTCGGCGGGAGTGACTGGGACATTCCTGTTCCATGTCAAAATCCAGCGGGTGAACGGACAGGAGACGCTTGGTTCTCCGCATCTGAAAACATTGAGAGAGAAGGCCGAGACGCGGCAGAGAGTGCTTATAGACGCGGTCAAGCCGAAGGTGATAGAGGGTAAGCCGTATTTCGGGAGGTGGAATTCCTGGAGACAAAGGAGATTGCAGAGATATGACCGCGGGATGTTACGGTGCCTTCACAGCTCCAAACCACCAGCGGCTGCAGAGAGGCACTGGCAATTATGGGTGTGAGAAATAACGTCACATTTTAAAAATGCTACGAAATACAGCTTGTTTACAAAAGAAATGTCTAAAATTTGGGCCCACCCCCCCAAAAAAAAATAAAATAAACGAGGCACCTCATGCCCTGTTGTGATTATATTTGGGGACCCAAACCGCTGGTCTATAGGACAGTGGACTGTGATTCTTGTACCTGTGCTGCCTTCGTAATGGTGAGACTAAGCAGGGTCCATGCCGCCTGTTTCGTATTCTGCTGGGGTGGTTTTCATGTAATCTGTTTAATGTCTTCTGGTTTGTGCCCTGTTTACAGGTTCATGGTCTTGGATGCCCAGTGTTTTGTCTTTAGGTTTGTGGTCTCTGTTAGCAGATGTCCAGTCCCTGGGTTTGTGCAGTTAGTTGGGGGGGTTATGTATATATTACATTGTGGGGACATTATCAGCCCGTCGCATGGGCGGTATAGGTGAATGCTAGGAGTGCCGTCCATCCTCAGGAGAGCTGGATTTTATAGGACAACTTGAGTGTTTATGTAATAACATTCATAATTTTGAGAAATGTACTTTTTTCTTTTAAATTTAAATTTTAAATTAAATAACCATTCATCATCATGCCTTAAAAACCTCCAGCCTATATTTATGGGAATCTTCTTAGCCAACATTCGTTCTGCTTATTTTAATCAATTAAAATGCTTTTTATTTCCCTCCTTTTGTAATTAGTAGTAACGCGCATTTGTGTTTTCATTATTGATTAGTCTTAAATGTAAGACAAACAGCATGCATCATGTGAAAGAATTGTTTTTGTCCATGAATTCTAGTAATTAGGCTGCTCTACTTTGTGTTTAGGTTGCTATAGGTTAAAATGTAGCTTCAGCGTTATTATTGGCAGGGTTTCACGATTAGCAGCTTTTTATTATCATAATGCGGGCTGCCACCCAAAGGTCACATATAGACTCCTCCTTCTTCAGATGCACTTTTGGAATCTTTTAACCCCACCCCTGTAAATCTTAGGTCACCGGTACACACCCTGTCCTCCTCACCTTCCAAGGGGCACCAGCTAAAATGATGCCTAGGGCACCAAGAGCTAGATAGGGGTTAAGTATGCCATTGTTTGGATTAGGGTTTTAGCCAAAGGTATTAATGGAGAATGTCACTAAAGATATGAATACATGGTTTGTCTGTGTGTGTGCGTGTGTGTGTGTGTGTGTGTGTGTGTGTGCACACATGCACATAAACCTTACCATCCTGTAGCGCTGACCAGATAATGCTTCATCTTCTTCATGACCATCATAGTTGTCTGGGGGTGCAAAGGGAAGGTTTGTGTGAAAGAAACGTTACAAAGAGAGTCAACTTATACCTGGTTATAAAGGATTCGCACAGGCCTGGTCACAGAGGATTCACACCGCCCTAATAATAGAGGATTCCAACCACCTTAGTCACAGAGGATTCACACCGCCCTGATCACAGCGGATTCACACTGCCCTGAACACAGAGGATTCACACCGCCCTGATCACAGAGGATTCCCACCACCTTGGTCACAGAGGATTCACCCAGCCCTGATCACAGCGGATTCACACTGCCCTGAACACAGAGGATTCACACCGCCCTAATCACAGAGGATTCACACCACCCTGATCACAGTGGATTCACACTGCCCTGAACACAGAAAATTCACATCGCCCTGATCACAGAGGATTCACACCGCCCAGATTACAGAGAATTCACACTACCCTGATCACAAAGGATTCACACTGCCCTGATCACAGAGGATTCACAATGTCCTGATAAAAAAAGGATATGTGCTGTTTGGCTCTATGGGTTAGCCCTGCATGCCTGCATTTGTGATTAGAAGTTCAAACCTTGTGGCTGATGTCACCGTTAGGCCCTTAAGCAAGGCTCTTATCCACAATCGCTCCAGCACACTACCTGATACTGTTCTCTCCTCACCTTGGTTTGGATAATAGCATCTTATGCTATGTACACATGCTTTCCTCTCTCTCTCTCTATCTCTATCTCTGTCTCTCTCTCTCCCTCTTTCTCTCTCTTCCCCCCCTCTCTCTTTGTACTTACAGCGACTGTCAGCTGTGGTGTGTGTCACGTGAGTATCATCATTGTCACGGGGACCTGTGGAAATTAAAATGGGGCTGAGGCCTTCCACACACACCAGACCAGAATGTTTTATGCCTGGAATCAACAATTTTGGATTTCTGTGACTACTTTGGGAATTCTACACTCATTCTATTACATTTGTTCAACATATGTCACTCATGGCACCTAATACCTGTGATCCAAGTATGCTGTGATTCGGGAAGGACAGTGATGGCATAGGGCTGGATTTTGATGAATTTCCATGGCAACTGATCTCTGGCCCCATACCTAGAGCTAACCCTGATAATGAGGTCCAGCTGGTCCTGGCTGGACTAATTGCTTTCTTAAGGCATTTATATAGGCGGTTGGGTGAGGAGAGTCTTGGGAGAGTTTTAGAGGAGCATTGCAGACAGACCTGTGGTGAGTTTGTTTTGTGTTTGTTGTGTACGCTTAGTTTTCTTTTTTAATTTACATTACATGTATTTTGATTAGCCTTCTTAAAGGGAATGGTTGCAATACAGAGGTCTGGGTGAGGATATTAGATCCACAACTTCACATTCTAGGGGTGCCGGCATATTCACCCCCTCCCCACACAAACACCCTGACCCGCCGGCAGGGGGGATGGGTTCTCCTTCGTTACATTTTATTCAACCACTGCCCCCCCCCTCCCCAGCCTAAAAAAAAATACAAACCTAAAAGGGAGGAGAGCTTGAGTAGAGGCACTCTGGCACATTCCTGCAAACTCCCCTTCGCATCAAAATCTCGTCCCACTTTCTTAGGTGTCTTGGTGAATGTTCATTAGATCAAGACCAGTAAGCTGGCTGTCTGTGGGACTTCCCAAGCTTGCTGGTGCATATTAGTGGAATGACGACATTACATCGTTTTTTTTTTTTATTCTTCTGTGGAAAACCAAAGATCAATCTACAGATCAGATTTAATGATGAATTAAGAACATGTCCTGGAACTTTGTGACCATTTAGGAGGTGTGTGAGCCAGCAAAATCCCTTGGAAATCCCACTATGGAAAAAGCTATCCATTATTTCAGTAGTTGTGTATTTAGCGTTGGTGCTGATAAATTTTAATATTGATAAAGTTTAAATATCAGGTAACAGTATTGGCATGTTAACATGTACAGTATATCATGCATCTCAACATACTGTTTTTCCCATCTTCATGAAAACAACATGTAATGCAAAGTAAAAGTGAGAAATGTATTGCTTATGGATTGTAAGAGAATATCATATCTCTATCATATCTCGATTCTGTGTGGAAGAATGTCATGATCCATATTTTGCCCAGAATTTGTTTTATGTTTGCTGCAGGCATAACTAGACACTGTAATGTAAAAAATGTAATGTTAGCCAAATAAGTCTAAATGGCTAGGGTACGCACTGTGCGTATCAGTGTACTGCTGCTGGCACACATGTCCCGCTCTTAGAACCATCTGGAACTGACTTTCCTCCTCCTGTCCTAGTCCTTTGATACCTACCTCTCACATCCATCAGTGATCCCTGCTCCTCGTTTAGCCTCTTGGAGAGCGAGCGCATCACCTTAGCGCTGCCGAATCGCTTGAAGCGGGAGCGCACGTTGTCATGAAACCAGTCCAACGCGCCCATCTTCAGTACCCTGCGTGGACAGGAGAATGGCGCTCATGAGTACGCGTGACACGTTCCATGTGAGTCATGGCAGGAGTACCACAGCACACAGATCCTCTGACTGACCAACACTGAGATGTTGAGAGCCAAGTGTCTCCCGGAGAGCTCTTGTGTACATCAAATCCTAAATAAAAGCATGTGAGCCTAAAAAAAGGATTATAGAGCATGGTGAGGAATGCACACAGATGAATGCCACCCATGTGGTTTTATAGCATGAAGCTCCATGGTCCTTGCGGAAAAAAGCTCATGTTTATGTTCTAGCTGCGGTTCTATAGCCTCAAATGTGCTGTAGCCTAAATAGAGTGACTAATAATGGAAACTCAGGGTGGGATAACGGCAATATTTCAGATGCTAGGTTTATACATTAAGCAGACATTTACAAAGGTAACTGTCACAACAAAATCTGTCGTTCGTGGCTGTTTTGGGGGAATAGTTGCTAAAACAATGCTCCTCCTCTACGTTTTATAGGGGGATTTTAGGTAATTGCAAAAACAAGAAGCTGTAGGCCATAGCTCCAGCTGTTCTTTTCTCTCTAAATGCACTCAGCTGGAGAACATAACTTTGCGGGGGCCATCTAAACTCACACTAGCTGTCAACAGTGGGGGGGGGGTTTCTGGACTCAAGGGTCCTTCGTTAGACCCCTGGTAAATGGAATCTCTCTTGGGGTGGGAAAGCTGCTGAATATCTCTTCAAAAGGCTAAGACGGAGAAGTATGTCATGACTGTGGTTAGTCATGCAGTACATGTAGGCTTACCATAACAGCACAATCTGCTTTCTAATACTTATTGAGCTAACTTATTAGGGAGGCACAGTGGCTCAATACTGTTTCACACCTCCAGGGTTGTGGGTTCTCCCTGTGTTCATGCTGATTTCCTCTGGAATCCTTTTGCAATCCAAGAACATGCAGTTAGGTCAGGGGTAGGGAACCTGATCCATGGAGAGCCGGTGTGGGTGCGGGCTTTTGGGATGACTTTTGAATCAGCC
>JAODKN010000037.1:17563875-17577171 GCA_026774425.1 Petrocephalus zakoni
GTGATTAGTTGATTAGATAATTGCATTAATGAGAAATTGAACAGGTGTTCCTAATAATCCTTTAGGTGAGTGTATATTAGCCCTCAGAACCTGTGTGTGAGTTTGGGTAAGATTAGTTCTTGTGAGATTTCTTTAGTTAAAGAGGTGTAAAATGTGTCTCATTCTGGAAGTTTCCAAGTATGACTAATAGGAAAAAAAACAAAAATTTAAATGAATAGCATGTCTGTCTTTTCATTTAGTCAGAAAACCTTTCGATGCTATGATTCATCATACATACACTCTCCTTTATACCACGGTGGTGAGGAACTTCAAACAAATAGTTTAAGATCCTTACACCTCACATGAGCCTTTGTTGTTGGTGGATTGACGGCTCTCTCTCTCCACTCTGGAAGGGCGTTTGTGTTCTATGTGGTATTTCTGTGCAGTGAAAAAAATAACGGAAACTTCTAATTGACATGGATTATTTTCAGCGGCACATCAAATGCTTTTCATGGCTTGTGTATTTTTCATAATTTCCAGCCTCACATAACTTCCAGCTAACACCCTTTCAATGATCCCATTATGGACCATCCCTTAGATGCATGTAATGTCCCAGAGGTTTCCGTATCACAAGCAATCAGCCTTCTCCTCCTGCTTGGGTTATTTTAGCAACAGGAGAGTTTTGTCACTGATTATTTTCATTTGCATGTATTTATTTAGCTTTTGTCCAAAGCGATGTACAAGTGTAGGGAATAGCGCATTACAAACTTACAGCTGCATGTTTATCGTTTCAATCTGGCGTCAGTCATCCTTTGAAGTCAGCGAGGGTTTTCCCCGGGTAGGTTAGAAGGAGGACAGAGGGCCGGTGAGATCACAGAAGTCTGGAGCTGGGGAGTTGCATCGCTGTGGACAGGTCATCAGGGGTAACCGTCTCTGAGCCCACCCCCGATAGTTTTTCTTCCTTGTAAAATAGATGCACTTTCACCTCTCTGTAAAATGAGTTGAGATGGTATTCAAAGATATGGAACTAGTAAAAGCTGACCCTGGTCATTATTAGGACTGGAAATGGATGATTAATCCAAACCAGTGTTTCCCAGTCCAACCCTTGGGGTTCCCTCAATCCATGTTTTTTCTCCATCCCAGCACAGGGTAGGGAGCAAAATTGTGGATTGTTTGGCAGGGAGCCTTGGAGGGAGCAAAAACATGGACCGGACCATATGTGGGTCCCCAAGGACCAGGTTGGGAAACACTGATCTAAATGATTATATTAACGGTGTCATCCGCAGGCTAGGGCCTTAAATTAATCCATGCTCAGAGATCTGCCTGAGGGGTGCACTGCATCATTTTGATAAACCACATTACCATTGTTAGCTAAATTGAAAAAAAAAAACTCTCTGGATCATTTTTAAATCAGTTAACAATAGGAATAACCTGGCTCAGAACCATTGTAATAGTAAAAAAGGATTTTTCACTCTTAAACACAATCTGGCAAAGATATTTTATGTGATTCAGTTAATACTATTTCACAGTGTTTTATATTTTATTATTTGATATCATATTTATATAATTTGAAACTGGTTTGCATAATTTTATGTAAACCATATTTTATGCATATCCTACAATAACAATTCTTACTGGCCCTTGCTTTAATCATATCTTTACTCTTTCAAATATCAGATTAACATCCTATAGTGCATATAAATGCTAGTCAATGTCAGCATTTCAGTTTTTATGTATGACAAAAATGTATGATTGATAAGACACTAAATAACTTGCTGATGCATGCCTTTCGCAATGGGAAACCAGGGTACTAATGTGGTTTCTGATGCTGTAAGATTTTAATGCAAAATGCAGTGGTGAAAACAGAGTCAGAAATTGTAGCTAAACCTAAACTGGATCCCAGCTGCACCGTGAGTCTAATAAAATGTGCAGGAAACGCAGGAAACAAAGTGCAGAGAGCGGGAAACGGATAACGGTACCGGTCCCATCTGTGACATCACCCTCACCGCCGGGTCCAGACCAAACATGGCTGGTTTCTATTTAGCCTTCTTCTCTGTTTTTTTTTTTTTGGGAGTGGGAGGGGAGGTTGGGAGGAGAGAATTGGAAGAGCAGCAGTTTGTTCTGTCCCTGCTCCAGGCCTTGTACCACAACCCCTCTGTGCAGACAGCAGAAGGGTGTCCCGTCCTGGTCTCTAGTCTCGCCCTCTGCTCCTTATCTCTGCTTCATCGTTATCCCGTCGGCCGACGGCTTGACCCCCTGAAGTTGGAATAGCCAGCAGGATAATGACCCAAGAGCGACAACGTTGTTAGTTTGCACAGTTTTAAATTGTGGAAGACAACAGTCTAGCTCAGGGTAAGTGAACTCTCTCTCTCTCTCTCTCCTCTCCTCTCCTCTCCTCAGGAGCTGCGGCATGGTGAAAATGTGCAGAACTTATGCAGCACGGGTGCATCTCGTAAAAAAAAAGACCTGAAATATTTTACACAGACTAAAAACTAAAGAGTTTACTTGAATGTAATGAAATTAGCATCCTTCAAAAAATATAAACTGGTCATTGTAAATGAATATAGTTTTTAATTGCTTAAAATAAATGTATAACGTGACATGTAAAATATGCATGCGCCCTGGGACCATGCATATTCATACATTTGTCTCTGGAAAACCGTTTCTTCAGCCATGAATTGCAACAGTGAGGTTAACCCTGTATTTGGAGAGGTGTTACTAACTGCATGCCTCACTGCTGTAGTCTGCGTTTCAGCTGCAAAACTGCTCTAGGAGCTAAGATCCGACGCATTCGTAATATGGGTAACAGAACATATTTCCTCGTTGTATTCATGTGGTATGCACATTACGCTGGTGTTTGGTATAGAAAAGTGGACACACTAGAATGTTTTCCCCTTTATACACTGCAAAGCTACAGCTGTGGAGTTACACATGAAAGCGAAAACCTTCTGCAGGTTAAAACATCTGGATTTTAAACTCGGGAATGATAAGGTCTGCCCCCGCCTGATGTATAGAGTTGGCACAGATGACCCACTGAAAAGGATGCCTGATGCTCTGTATCTGCAACCCCACACAAGTGCAATTTATCTGACATGCTATTTTTGCCTCATATGCTCATTCTACAAGGTCTTATGAAACAAAGCAATATTATGCTCGTTAAAGGGAAGTTCTAAGCATCTGCATATGAGGGCAGTAGAGAGTATCCCTGAAAGCAGGGAACTTCATGTGTGGTGACATGTGGGTCAGATATTATTCGCTGGGGGTGCTGGGCATCAAACGGATTGCAAACTAGACACTCAGACTCTGCAGAGCTCAAAAGTGAGGTAATCAATGAGGAATAAACATCCCCGCAGGGGAACCATCGATGTGGTGATTTTTATTAAAAAAGGATGTTTCACGGCCCATTGTCATGGCATGACTTGAACCAACATTTGGCTGACTTTGCAATAATGCTACAAAACTAATAATAAATAGATGCTCGGATGTCAAATAAAATAAAACTGAACATTTTAAACAGAGTTTCCATTCCAGATGAACTCCATTGCGAATCTGCTTTCAATTCTGACTTTTCTGTCAATGTCTGACTTTCTTCTGGAGTTAAGATCTTGGCCATATGAAAACATGATGCTCATGCATTAGAAGTGACCAAACTGAATGCATACTTTAGGGCCGGCTCTCTCCCCTCTTTTTACCAGATCTTCCTCTGCTGGAATTTTTTATATTTAATTTAATAATGGTTTACTAGGGTCATGAGCACTCTAGTTACTTACAGACTAAAATCTGAAAAATATTCATGAACTATGATCTGGCTGTTTCCCGTAAGCATCTTGGTCCCCATGTCCATGAATGTTCCTCATGGCAAAATGTCCAATTCCAGCTCTGCCTAGAGGCAATATTTAAAATGAATCAATTATGGATAAAAATATATGATACCAGCAAGCATAATGGAAATCAAATGCTTTACCTTCCGATTATTTATGTGAATTACGGTTGGTTTGGCACATGGCCGTAAGACTTCCTTGAGAGCATAACTTGCATCTGAATTTTGGGATTTCACTGTCACCTTGGCCTGATGTAAATGCTTCTGCAATTAGATCATTCTAGAAAAGGTAGCCTGTTAACCCTTTTTGCCAGGCAGTGAGAGAAATTTGCTTGTTTAGATACCTGTCAAACGAATTTCTGTGGGGCAGCAGATATCACACAGTTTAAAGACCCAGATTAAAAAGTAATCTTTCAGTCCTTGTGAGAATGAATGCTGTAATGATGAAGCCGTGAGCCTCGACTGAAATGTGGTTTCCTGTCCTGTGGCGTGGTGGAGAGAAAACCTTAGTCAGCCTGCTACTCCTCTAGCTTCCCTGGCCAGCAGGTGGCGATCTCTGACCATCCATGAGGAACCATGAGGATCCCTGGCACTCGATCTGGCTCATCCTCACAGTTACTAAGTAGATAAATTAATATCATACATTTCTGGTGCACTTGGCCATGTGTGCCAAAATGTGCTCTAACCACATCAATAAGATTTTTGAGTGTGGTATTTTAATAAATAACTAATGGAATTAATGGAATACCTTTCTGTTGGCCATTTAGACTAGTACACAGATGCACTGACCTCCGTGGAATAGGAATTCTCAGCCTCTATGCAATATCATGAAGAATGTCAGACTGCCATGGTTTGCATGTTACACTATACAGAAAAAGCATGATACCGAGAGAACCATCCATCCATCCATGCATCAATCCATCCATTCATTCATTTTCTGATGGCTTATCCCAGTCCAGGTTGTGGGGACAGAGGGAAACATTACCTACATAATGAATCACTAGAGGAATGAGGAAAACTTTCCAGTCCACAGTCCTTCTTACGGGAATAATTCTTTAAGGTGGAAAATACTCCTCCAGCTAAAGAGAACATTGAAGGCAGGATGACTGTTTTCACAGGTGGCTTTATGTGTAGGTCTCCTATCCTTCCCAGCTTACACCATCAAAGGTTTTACGCAAGAGTGACTATTTCTCCTGATTACTGAACATTTGTGATTTAAGGGTTGAGTGGCAACCTAAGGGAACAAAAAAGTGTGAGCTTCCATTGTTAGGCCATTGTCGCTGCTGTTGTCTAGAACAGGGGTCCCTTAACACCTGTACCCATATGCAGCCAGTGTTCCACCGGGCTACAGAATACTCTGGGTGTTGTGGAAGATTTGGTTAACTTCCAGAAAAATTTGGTTAACTTCCAGAAATAAACTATATATTTTCAAGTTTTTACTGCCGCTCACTTTCACGTTTACACCCCCGACATTTGGTTAGCTTCTGAAGAGATGGCATCAGTCAAAGTGATGAAATCGCTGCTCAGTCCATGCCCCCCCCCACCCCCTTTCCAGTCAAAAATAAGCTTGTCCGCTTACATCAAAAGGTTGGGAACCTCAAGTCTAGAAAATTCTGTAGTGTGCCCATAAACAAAGTAGAAATGGTCATACCTGTGTCATTCTTAATCCTAACCCTTCTAGCCCAAGACGTGAATGTCATTGAATGTTATGACCTTGTGTTGACAAAAAAACTCACAAATAATTTGCCCCTGTTTCCAGGTCTTCTTTCCAGTGAAATGGGGAGACATTGGCGTTTCTCGTTGTGTGCCTTCATGGGCCTGGCATTCTGCGGCTTGATCTTGAATGTCAAGGCTCAGAGTGGTAAGTCCTTATCATTTTCCTGGATGCCCCAGAGGAACCTTCTTCTCTTACAGCATCATTGCTCAGGCACCAAATCTGCTGAACCTCAGTATGCAGAAGTGTGCCAAAAATAGAAATTTCACAGTTTTGAGGTCTGGTAATTACATCATTAATGATCTGTTCAGTATATTTCACAGCCTGATTCATAGATCATTATTTATGCCATATATTTAATGAATATATTTATGAATGTCAACAAAACTGTGAAAAGGTATTTGCACTTGGTCAGGACTTGGTAATAGTAATAGTTCTCAAACTATTGCCCCCCCCCCCAAAAACAAACAAACAAACAAACAAATAAATAAATAAAAATTGGTCAAACCTTGGGACCCATTCAATACAATAAAATTTGCCGACAGTGGTGGAGTCTGGGAGGGTGCCTACAGTTTTTGACCCAGTGCGATTATGAGGAGGGTGTTTGGGTTTCTTTACCTTTAAGAAATAGTGGCATTGCTTGAGTGAATTGCCCGAATGCTTGTATGACCAATCAGACTCGACTTGGACCAGATCTGACCAAATGTCAACAGAGGCGCTGTGTAATAGGTGCATTCTGTCGCAGTTTTCCGGAACGGAGTTTTATGTGAAATTCCATTTTTAGGTGCAAATGACTAGGGAGGGGACTGGAGGGAAAAATAAGCCATGTAGCACCTTGCTGCTCAGACATTTGGGACTGACAAAAAAGTGGGGGCCCTTTTCCAGGGTTGCTATGGAAGCCAAGCAGAACACATCAATACATACAAAGGAAAGTAGAACTGGGGGGGCTGGTGGAACATATGAAACTATCATCTGACTCTCCCTCCCTCCCTCCCTCCATCCCTCCCTTCCTCCCTCCCACCCCTGCTTCCTCTGTCTTACAGTACACACACAGAAAACGAGCAGCACTACTAGTCCAGAATAAATCACTTTTTCCAGGTGCTAGGTGGTGGTGTCTTTCCACGGTTTGTGGTATTTCTCAGTGATCTTCCCCGAGGAATTTTCTCCACATTACACAAAAAATTAATGAGCAGAATAAGCAGCCTGGACCCACCAACCATACTCTCCACATTCAACTACACACTTTCACGTGATTGGTTCCTGTATGCGGTCCTAAGCATCATACATACATATTAAATGCTATATACAGGCTATACCTCGTTTTAAAATTCAGCATTAAATTGAGATTTGACGGCATAAATGTCCGTCATTTTCCTATCCTTAAGCTGACACTGCAGAGGGATAAATGTCAAATTTTAGTTATATTATTTTACATACAGTCATGGTCTTTGAGGCCAAGAGTCTTCAATGAAATAGCAAAATGCCTTTATTTCTCCAAGCAACTGGACACTATGCATTTGGCTAACATGGTCAGTGGAATTATCATTGTGCTTTGAAGGCATTTTTGTCTCCCACCCACCCCATGCTCTCAATGGTTGCCGGAAATGGAGTCGGAAGACACACAAATGAGAAAAAGTGGGCGTGTCAGGCTTGCTTTCTGCATTGTGTTGAGGAAATGCACAGAAATTTCAGTCCTCATCATCAACTGTAATTCCTGTGGAAATCATTTTCTGATCCTGATAGGATCCTGTGCAGGGAAGTCGGTAACACTTTACTTGAAGGGGCACAAATACTGGTAACTCAGTCACTATTCAAGTACAAATCATGAACAAATATAGTACCTACTTGAGATGAAAGGTGCGTCAAAATTTATTAATGGAGAAGAAACATGAGATCAGTATTTCACTTGTGTTATTCATTACTTGTTCTTTCAATAGTTCCTTAGAATTTACTTTGGTAGTTCGGAACGTTTTGCAGAACTAGCAGATACAATAAATATAGTAACTGTTTGAGCCAGATAAAAGATACTTCACCATCTATTAATGATGAATGAACAACAGATTATTATGTAACTAAGACTTACTTTGTAGTTGATTAATACATGAGTAAGTGCATAATACTACATTAACACATTTGTCCCCCCTCCAGTAAAGTGTTGCTGGGAAATCTATTCAATCCTGCTCCCACATGCAGCTAAAACAGTTCTAACTACTCCATTACTGACATCTAGCGCCACTCCTGTGCCAGCCTGCATCACTCACTTCCTGTTGACATCTTTTCTGCTCTCATTCACCCAAACAAAGAATCAAAGAATCTTATTAAGGCGCCGTATTTAACTGTTTGCTTGCAAAAACGTACCTATAGTGCAACAAACTTTTAGGGGGGGGTGTTAATTAAAAATTAAAAATATTCAAAACTATGCTTCTGCCTTGAAAACTTCACTCACCTCATGGCGATGAAGAAGAGTTATGAAGTTCTCCCACGGCTAAGCAGAAATGTGTGTTGTGTCACTGTAAATGAAGGAGCTTTTAACTACGTCCATAACTCACTGCCGCTTCTCTGTCTGAGCACAATGTTCCCTTTACATATTACCAGCTTGCTTCATAAGTGTACACAAATGTTCCAGATGTCCCACCTGTTTAGACAGTGATGACCATCTGAGTCCATTCTTGACATATCAGTAGAACAAGAGACTTGAAATTTAGGATTGGCTTAATGTAATTTTTAGTATTTCATCTCAATAAGAGCTCATCATATGTTTCGTAAACTAAACATGACCTTAATAACAACAATTGGTTCTGTGCAATTAAAGTTCCACTTGCAGTAAGTGTCACAGGTCATGGAAAGTGTACCAGAAGAATATGTCAGAATGGACAGGAGGATCATCACTGGTCTTGTGGTCACTGTGTTATGTAACATGAGTTTGCATGGAGGGACTGAATTCTCGAGGTTGTGCCCAGTTTATATTGATGAACCCCTATAGTGGCAATAGATATGTAACACCCCATTCAATGTCATTTAATGTTATTTTTTATATTTAACTTTGTCCATTTATATGTATGTTTATGTACATGTACATTTAGCTTGGTACGATAAATTTGTGTAGATGCTGCAATAGAAATGGCATATTCCCAAGACAACTACATGAAATTGAAACTGAATTTTCTAGGCTATTAAATGATGTGTACAATTTCTCTAATTTTAATTTAACATAATTCACAATCACTGAAAATAAACTTCATTTAGAGCAAACTAAAGGTGCATTACACTAACCGATTTTTCTAAATCCCACAGACATACTTTATATGCTATGCAAGCTTGTAACAACCTCAATTCAGTCACCATGCAGAATGATGTGCTTGCTCTTGTACCAGAGACCGTCTTTCTTGATGGATAAGACGGGATCATGATGTGATGTGGCTGCATGTCGTATCCTCAGCTTTCACATGTTGCATTTTGTTCTCTGTTTTGTTTCTCTCTCTCTTTCTCCTTGAAGCTCAAGAGTCGGCTGACCTAGTATTCTTAATTGATGGATCGGAGAGTGTTGGCGTCACCAACTTCCTTCGCATCCGCGCTCTGGCTGTGAATGTCATTGAGAGGCTTATGGTGGGAAAGGACGCGATCCGGGTCGCTGTGGTTCAGTATGGCATCGACCCCCAAGTTCAGTTCTATCTAAATAGCTTCGAGACTAAGACTGACGTTCTAAAAGCAGTCAATGGCCTTAGTTTCCTTGGTGGAAACGAGGCTAATTTGGGGGCAGCTCTGGAGGATGTCGCAGAAAGTTTACTTGGTCCGGAAACAGGGGGCCGGGCTGATGAGGCGGTGCCACAGGCGTTGGTCGTTATCAGCGCTGGGCCTTCCAGTGATGATACGAAGAAAGGCATCAGGGCTCTCAAGCAAGCTAATGTGCTTACGTTCAGCGTTGGGATCGGCAATGTTGATCTGGCGGAGCTGGAGGCCATTGCCTCGGATAAGAGCTTTGTGTCAGCGTCTGATATCAGTTCTGCAGCCCAGCTGAGGGACTTAATTCTGTCATTTGTTAAGGGGGTGGCTGACCGTACCATTATTATAGAAAACGATATTACTGAAGGTACGTAACCGAACAAGAATCCAGGCGACCACATTCCAAAGGAATTTGACATCCTTGAATAAATGCCATCATTTGTTAAGGGACTGGAGATTCTTTTGCACGACATTGTAAATGATTTTTTTTTTCATTTAAACTGACCTTCTCAAGAACAATGTATTTGTCATTTAAGACATAGGAATTTTTTGGACCTAGAGAACAAATGTTATTAATAGAAAAGTAGCACGAATCGTAGCTGTGTGTAATTGTCATGTCCTATAGCAGATAGCCCCTAATGAATTAGGTTTATGGAAAAACAGTCCACTTAAATGTATAATATAGTTTTAATAAACACACAGACCCTTTTGGGATTCTGGCTTTGAAGTATGTATGGGCCTTAGCATTTCACAGCATTGTCCTCAGGAGAAATGGTATCCAGCGAGCAGTCCAGATGGGACCTGAGAATAGAGCATATCCCCGATGAACACATATTTAATTTGCAAAGGACTCAGATCTGCATCTGAGCTATCATTTTTAATAATAAAAACTTTATTATTTAATAATAATTTTATCATTAAACCATATTTTATATTTGTATGTAGAGAAATGTTTATACCAATAAATCGCCATTTTAACTGTGGTTAACAACTTTGTAATGTTCTTTTTCAGCCCTGGCTGTTGGGAAGAGGGACATAATTTTCCTCATAGATGGGAGTCAAAATATGGGTGGCACCCAGTTCAGTGCAATTCGCCAGTTTATCATGCGGTTTGTCGATTCCATGCCTATTGGCCGAGACCAGGTGCAAGTGGGCGTGGCCCAGTTCACCACCAGCACTAAGGCAGAAATAAATCTGAATGCATATGGCTCAAAGGAGACCCTCAGTAATGCTGTGAACAGGACTCGGTTGCGAGGAGGAACACAGGAAGTCAACCTAGGAGCGGCCTTGAACTTTGTTAGAACCCAGATGCTAAGACCAGACAGTGGGAGTCGCATCCAGGAAGGAGTGCCTCAGCTACTGCTGGTGCTGTCTGCCAAGAAGTCCAGCGACGATGTTGCACAGCCAATCAGCCACCTCCAGCGATTGGGTGTCCTGACCATGGCCGTGGGCTCCAAAGCTGCAGATGAACAGGAGCTGAAGGCGATTTCCATCAATGAGGATTTAGTCTTCATGGTGAAGGATTTCCGGTGGCTGCTTCGCAATCCAAAGTTGATCGTTTCTCCCCTGTCAACGTTAGCTGGAGTAGTTGTGACAGAAGTGCCCACAGAAACAGGTAATAATCTGATTATGCATGCCAATAATCTGATATATACAATCTCCACAGACCAGAAAAGCTGGTTAATAGCATAATGCATGCTGGTTGTACCTATGCTGGTCCACCCAGTACTAACCAGCACCAATCCAGCACAAACCAGCATGAACCAACATGGAAATCATGCTGATATATGCTGCTTTTTCAGCAGGAATACTGTGCAAATACACATACAAACATACGTATGTTTACTCAAGAAAGAAAACAGAAATTAACATTAGAATATATGTAAATTAACAGGAACACAATAAAACCCAAAAAAATTTCAGTAGCTCTTAAATCTCTCATCGATAATGCATTATAGATACCTTTATAATTGCATTATAATGCTCAGTATAAGTAAGGCATAAGGGATCAACCACGACAAAGTGAGCGGTTATACAAAAATAATGAAAGACAATTTGGTGTAATGACTCTTAACCAAGCTGCAGTTGATTATTGTCATTCAGTCCGTTTCGCAAATCTGAGTCTATTCGGAATTTCTGCAGATTCACTTGTAAAAGTATGGATCTACAGTAGGTTGGATCCGTGATTCAGCTATGTTTCCAGCACGATAACCTACAGTCAGCTCACCTGCGCTATCCGCTGAACAAATTATTTCCATTTCAGAGCATGGCCGTTTCTATGGTAATGATGAAATTAAACAAGGTTAGGCGAGGCAAAGTGTTTAGTGTACCTTTACAACAACATGGTTGGCTCTATTCAATACCATGTAGGGCTTTTAGTTAAGTTGGCTCCTCCCCTTAATTACTGATGTGTATTTCATATTATACATTATTATACAATATTAATTATTATTATTTTGCACTACTAATTACGTGCCTATTTTTTAGTTTTTATATTACACACTTAATAAAAAAAGATTTAAAAGACTTATACACTAAAAATATGGTGGTGAAGTAATATTGTTCAAGATTCATTTGAAAGTAGTATTGCACATGATATGTAGAATTAATATTGCACAATATTATTATTGTGAATTCCCAAAGTTTCAACTGTCAGAAGAACACTGTAACTCCACTTTGCTTTATTTTAAGATGCAAACATAAAAACATTAAATCTATTAAACCTAGATTTATACATTTTCAACAATTTAGAGTTTTGCTATGTTTTGGACTGTGGAGGAAGTTACCCTGATCCACTCAGGATAAGCGAATCCGAGTCTGCTGTTTCGTGCAGTCTGGATGTGTTTGTGAGAGAGCCAGAAGAACCCGAGTCCGCCTGATCCCGCTCTATTATGCATCTGGTGGCCCTGAGTCTGTAGCACGTTCCTCTGCTCCATCCTCTCTGTCAGCTCCGAATTGAATTGTCTCATGAAGTAAAGATTAGGCAAACTGCAGCTAGCTTGGTTAGTTAATAGCACAGCACAAATAGCAATGCTGATAACGCAGCAGTAAATAGCACTTGTGTCAGTCACAATTCTCATCTCACAAATAATGCAGTAATACATGCTTAGTAAATGCATTAATTAACCATTAACTATGTGTTATTTCATCATTAATCAATTATGTATTCTCTGCAGGAACTTCATTAGTTAGTTCATTAGTTAATCATTAACTACTTCATGTTCATGATTAGTACTTCAGTAGTCAATGAGGTACTACTATGATTTGTGGCCCCTCAACTAAAGTGTTACCGAATATATTTATAGTCATGGGTGAAGAAGAGAGAGTGGAAGAGGGCAGTATTCAGGATCCAGGTAGAGGCTGTCAGGTTATTTAACCTGTTAACGAGGTCTGTTGGTTAGAAAGTCCAGTGCCCAATCATAAAGAGGGGTGCTGATGCTGTGGATTTTTCATCATCCTTACTGAAGGTCTCACACGTCTGATGAGTGGGGTATATTTGAAGAGCAGGAGCAGGGAGATTGTCCAAAGTGGGGAGCAGAAAGGCCTTGTAGGCCTCAGCAATGTTTGTATAAACGTATACACGTGGAAGGGTACATTTTGATAAAACTTGGGGAATATGGTTCCATAAGTCCGATGATTGAAATCGGCTGCAGTAAAAAAAGGCGGATCTGGGTGTGCCTTTTCTTGTTGGATAACAGCAGCACACACTTCTTTCCGGCGGCACATACACGGCAGTGATAACAATAGACGTGAATTCCCACAGTAAGTGAAAAGGTCTACACTTAATCATCAGACATTCCACATCAGCAGAGCAATGAATTTCCGCTATGACAGTGTCCGCACACCAAGCATTATTCACATCAATGCACAGACCTCTGCCTTTGGTCTTGAAGTTGTTTATCGTTCTGTTGGCCCTGAAGATGGTGTGCCCCTCCAGTTCATTGCATTGTCCGGGATACAGACCTGGGGGGTATTCTCCGTATGTCGCTTAAATCATCCAAGATCAGAAGCCTCATCTTGGATTAGTTAATGGCGGTGAAAATCATCCGGTTAAGTCGGT
>JAODKN010000037.1:17577271-17590605 GCA_026774425.1 Petrocephalus zakoni
CCCCCCCCCCCCCCCCCCCCCCCCCCCCCCCCCCCCCCCCCCCCCCCCCCCCCCCCCCCCCCCCAGTCCTCAGGGTGGCAGGCCAGGTCTATCAGCCAGGACGACCCGTTTAAGCCACCAGGGTGGTCCAGTCGCTGGGCTGGCGGCCGTACTGCGGGAGTGAGCAGAGCGGAGCAGAGGTGAGCCGGGGGGGTGAGGTTCCTCCCGTGGGGCCGATCCCTGCCCGGCCGAGGCATCACATACCTGAATATCCGTCAGCTCTTTCTGAAACCTCTTGGCCAGATCAGGACCATTCCTCATGGTTGGAATATCGTAGGTCTGAGGGGTTAGAAGCCGGCAAGGTTTGTGAATCCCTCCCCACCGCAGAAACACGGGGAAAATGCTCAAATCGCCCCGAGGTCCCCCGCCCCATACCTGTCCCTTGTACAGCAGGCTGCCCACAGGGCAAACCACACAGGCCGTCCCAGAACCGAACACCTCCAGGACCCGGCCCGAGTTCAGAGCCCCCAGCAGCTCCTTCATTGTAAGTGTTCGCTCGGTGACCTGGAACTCATTCTGAAAGCCGGGTGAAAGGTCAAAGGTCACCAAGCGGCAGGCAGCGTTAGCTGGTGTCCCCCCCCACATACACACAGACTACCCCCCCAGACTCTTACCCAGTTGCGGGCGAGGTCCAGCAGAGACTGCCTCGTGACCCCAGGAAGAATAATGCCGTCTAGTGGTGGGGTGACCAGCTCTCTCTCTGCACAAATACAGAAGCAAAGGTCAGCACCCATGTTCACGCGTGTGGCCCCCCCGGCCGGACACAGCGCCCCCACCTCCGGCTTCAGTGGTCCAGTAGATGAAGAGGTTCATGGTCCCCACTTCAGTGATCTCCTCCTGATCGCCATAGAGCCACAGGACCTGCTGGCAGCCCTGCTTTATGGCCTCGCTCTGCACCGCGATGGTGGGGCCGTAATTACTGGGGGGGTCGGGTGGGAAATAACCATATGCAAATTAACCCTATGCAAATTAACCCTTTCATATCACAGGCTAATCATTGGGTATTATGGACAGAGATGGCAAGTAACTTAGCGATTTGGACAATGAGTGGTTAAATATGGCTTTTAGAAAAAAAAAACCTGTTTAAGTGCTTTTGGTTTCGGGCAGCACATGCGGAACGCTCCTGCTCGGAAACAGCTGACGGTGTCAGGTGACATCCAAACAACCTACCCCCCCCCGCCCCCCAGCAGGACAGGTCACTCACCCCCCCATCTTGAACTCGCCGACACCACCCCTCCAGGCTCTCACGTAGCTCGGGTCAGCCAGCAGGGACACTGGGTTGAATGCCCCGGTAGTAAAGTAGGGTCCCACGGGGCCAACGATGACGTACAGCAGGGCATGGCCTGCCCGGGACACCCCGAGGGAGGGCTGGGGGGGTAAGGGAGGGCAATAAGGAGCCTGGCCCAAATGCAAACCAAACAAAATCCAAAAGCAGTCCAAGGTCTTTGACAAGCCCCACCCCCCACCTGAGTGGCCACGCCCCCTTACCTCAGTGCCAATGAAGGTGGGCCGGATGTAGAGGCTGGCGTCGGTGGAGTACGGCACCCACTCCTGGTCCACCTCCACCAGCTTGCGAATGCACTCCAGCAGTTGCTCCTTGTCGAACAGCTGCACCAGAGAAAGAGGTTAGACCTGGGGGTGGCCCAGAGAGCCACGGGGGAGAGGCAGTGCCATGGGCCGCCAGCAGGTGGCACTCACAGGCAGACAGCAGCGCTCGGCACTCCGGTACATCCTCTCCATGTTCAGCATGGGCCGGAAGAGGCGGACGCGGCCGTCCACCCCGCGGAAGGCCTTCATGCCCTCAAAGAGCTGCGGGGCCAGACACAGGAAGTCAAGCGACAGCCGGCACATGAGCGCGCTTCTTCCTGAAATCCACCCCTCCTACCTCTATGGAGTAGTGCAGTGCTGAGGCGGCCGGGTGCAGAGACAGGTTCTGGAAGGGCTTGATCTGCGGCGTGGACCAGCCGTCCTTCTGAGACCAGGGGATGGTGAGCATGTGGTCTGAGAACTGCTTCCCGAAGACCAGGGAGGACGGATCCGGTTTGGGCTGCAGGGCCCTGCTGCGCTCCAACTTGATGTCAGACGCCTGAGGGCAGGGGAGCCGTCATTACATGCCGTCAAAAGAAACAAGAAACAAAAAAGGTCTACAAAAAACAGGGACGCCTGGGGCTGGGGGCGGTACATGTGGCAGCAGGAGGAGAGCAGGGGTCACAGCCACCTTTATAGGGCTGTCATTACCTTGAAGGTGGAGCTGACGAAACGCACAGAGCCCAGGGCTTTGGGGAAGGGCTGCAGGCGCCATCTCTGCACCACCTGGAAAAGGCAAAAGCACAGGAATGCCTGAGCAGGGCGGAAGTCGCTGGGCAGTCACAGGCCGCCACTCGCCGCTTAGGCTCAAGGTTAAACACGCGGCGCGGCGGCTCGCTGGCGCCCCCTGGCGGCCCCGCACTCTACGCGGCGCGGCGGCTCACTAGCGCCCCCTGGCGGCCCCGCGCCCCACGCGGCGCCCTCTCTTTGTGCATAATCATATCTCGGCGTCCCGAGCCGCGATCGGGGCCCGATATCAAAGCAAAGCCGCCCGGGCACATCGTATCACCACCCCGGGGCAAACGGAGCGCGGATGCCGAGCGGCGGCGTGCGGAGCGCCGACACGCCGCGGCGGCCGCACTCACCGTCCGGAGGGCTGCCATTGCCGAGCCGTTCACGACACCAGCGGCTGGGCTCCGCGCTGCCTTCGGCTGCCGCTCGTCCCGCCGGCTCTCGAAGCGCCGCTGCGCCGCCTGTCTGCGCCGGGGCCGGTGCTTGGCGGGGGCCGCGCCTTCGGGAGCTGCGCGCACGGGGACGGGATGCTTGGCGACGCGGCGCCGGGCTTATAGCGAGCGGTGTGGGTGGGAGGAGAGCCGGCAGCGCACGGGTTACTGCGCGGCCGCCCCGGTTCGCTGGCTGCTGGGGCGTCGCCGCGGCACCGCCCCCTGACGCCGGATCGCCTCGGCTAGCGCGGAGCTCGGGCCCGGCCGGTTCCGTGCGGACGCAGCGCCAATGCGGGCCGAGCAGCCCGGAGGATCCTGCAGTGACCTCGGCGGCGGACGCGCGGCCCAGGGCCCGGGATTCGGTTCCCTCTTCCGGGTTATTCTGGCCGCAGGTTACCTGCAGTAATCGCGCGTCGGCGCTGCGTTACTCAGGCCGCCCAGGGTGACCCGCCATGCGGGCGCTTTGCGCAAACAGCACGCGGTGGGGGGCCGCTTCCCGAAATGGGGCAGCCGGATTAGGTAACCTTGGGAGCCGGAGACGGGCTCCAGCACATTAACAGGACTCACACTGTGTGCCACAAACAGTTTTATTGGTGCAAAAAAACTTGGTACAAAAGGCGTGTCTATTATAAAATGCTGCTTTACTGGTTCTGCACTAATGGAAAGTGCTGCACATCAAGTTTAAAAGTTAAGCTGGTAGTTTCTTTTTTTTTAATTAATATGCTTGTCAATCAAAATGAAAATGAATAATTACAATTTGGCAGCTTCATTAAAGTACAACATAATACACGAATTTACTAAATCATAATCTAAATTACAATCCAGCGCTATGTCACGTGATTTTAGTCGTTTGTCAATTCCCTGATCATCCGATCAACTAACCAATCTGGCTCTTGTGGCCGTAGTTAAGCTCCGCCCCCCCACTCAACAGCAAATCAATGCCTGTGCAGAAGGTGGCATCAGCAGCCAGGAACACAGCAGCCAATCCACATTCAGCTTCTGTTCCCATTCGGCCAATCAGCTGTGAACAGATGGATCAGATATACTAAATAAAAAATCGAATTAAACAAAAAACAGAACTTAACTTTTACTGTGTACAAGGAATAATGTATAGTACAAAGAGCCTATATTGTGCAAACTACCTTACAGTAATAAACCACAAATACAAAATAGTTGCGTATAGACCATTACTGCAGAACATGCTGTAGGAATTGACTGTGCAATGAGGAACAAGAAATAACTTGTTCGTTGTTAGGGTTAATTGTTAGGGTCTGCAGACAGGTGACTGGCTGGCTGGCTGAGCCTGGGGCAGAGCTGCCAGTCCTGTTAGCAGCCGGAATGAAGGGCCCGTCAGAGCGTCCCTGAGTACACTCCACTGCCTCCGTGGCACACCTTCTGCCCATGAGGGCTGCCAGGCATGACTCATAATGAGCAAGCGCGAATTTCTCATTTACCCGTCCAGTACCTCCTCCAGGGCTCAAGGCTAATGCTGAGCAGAGAGCCAGTCCTCCTGAACAGCGTGGCTTTATATGGCTGCCCCAGCACAAGGCAGCACAGAGCATGCCTGCACAGACTCTCAGAACATCTATAGCAGCCTCCCACACGCACCAAAAAGACCTAAAGGCTGATTTATAGTTCTGCGTAGGAGCTACGCCGCCGGTAGCCGCATAGCCTGTGTCACGGCCCGATGCCTGCAGTCATTTCTGAGGAGGCGGGCGCCCGGCTACAGCCTGGGGTAGGCAGCTATGCGGCTAAAGCCTTAAGCTGGCTCTGTCCCCATCTCGGATCTGCGTTTGTGACCCACCCCAGCTTCCTGTCCAGATGCATCCCCAGATACATAGTATCAGGACAGACAGCGGCTGCAAAGTGCGGCAGTTAAAGGCTCACTTATGTAACAGGACAGGACGGCGGACCCACCTGGGCGTCTTCCCCGGCTCTGATGGCAGCAGCGGCGTTTTCCGTCTGATCTGCCAGAGCCTCCCAAAGGGGGGTCATCACATTCCCTGGGGAGATACTGAGACACACAAGTGAAGCCCTTTATTTTGTGGAACTATTTTGTGAGCAGGCAACATCAATTTACCTACAAAAACTAAAATGACATCCATTCATTTTCTGAATCCACTTGTCCTATTCAGGGTTTGGGGGGGGGGCTATCCCAGAGGATATGGGTGGAAAGCAGGGAACAACTCAGGATGGGGGGCCAGCCCATCGCAAGGCACACCCACACACTTCTCTGTGAGGGGCAGGCAGGTGGTGTAGTGGTTAGGGACGCAACTGTGTAGTCGAAAGATTGCCGTATATGAGCTGGATAAAGAAAAACAAGATATAAAGAATGACAACGGAAGAGGACAGTTAAAAAACTCACCAGTTAACTCTAACCTTGTACCGGCTTTCATCGATAGCCATAGCTTTGGTCATGGCTGTGATCGCCCCCTAGTGGAATAATACCAATACTAAGCATCTGCAAAAGCACTGAAATCATGGTGAATCACTAAGACCACGTGGTCAGGCACGGTGCCAGCTCACTTTGGTGGCCACATAGGAGACGGCGTCCTTCTGTCCGATGGTGCCGACCAGGCTGGACACGTTGATGACATTGCCCTGAGTGCGCCGGAGATATGGCAGGGCGTACTGCAGGGCGTCGTGCGCGCATGCGCAGGCGTGATCAGCATGTGCAGAGGAGGACAGAAGCCATTGGCACGAAACGATCACATATTAGCATTTTCGGTAACACTTTAGTTGAGGGGCCACAAATAATGCAGTAATACATGCTTAGTAAATGCATTAATTAACCATTAACTATGTGTTACTTCATCATTAATCAATCATGACGATTCATGTATTTTTTGTAGGAACATTCATTAGTTAATCATTAACTAATTCATGTTCATGATTAGTACTTCAGTAGTCAATGAGTTACTACTATGATTTGTGGCCCCTCAACTAAAGTGTTACCAGAATGAGTAAGAAGCCCTTAAAAAAAATTATTTTAAAAATGCTATAAAGTAAGTTACTCAGTTACTACAAACTCAGGATCATTTACTTCATAAACAGTGCTAGCAGAAAGTCTCAATTATTGCTAAGAAGAGATTCAGTGAATCCCATATGGGGATGGGTCTCTAGGAGAAGCTAGATTTGATGTGTGTTTAGTTTGTGAAAGTGATTCTTTCCAGGGAGTCAGGGTGTGTTTGTGAGAAAATACTGGGTACCCTGTACCCATCACTGTGTACCCTGAAGGTAGGCCATTTTTCCACAGTTCAGGGCCTGACATTAGTGACGTTATCTTGCGATTTGTGCATTATTTTAATAATCACAGCAAATTTGGCTTACATAACGTGGGACATTAACATAATTACCATGAATAATGGTACAGATAAATTTAAATTTATTTATTGTGACTATACCAGCAATGATTTACTAATAAAAAAAAAAAGTAAACTGTTCGCAGGTGGTTCAATGCTTGTGATGGGAGAATTTTTCAAAACGTTTAAACAGTCCAGCTTCTTTAGAAACTATTCGTAGTGTTCAGGGTAGAGGTATTCAGTAAAGGTTTGCACAGTTACTGTTATTTGTGGTTTCGGTCTTAAATATATACAGTACAATACTAAAAAAAATACTATCCATAGAAAGGATTATCTATAGTATTCTGTACATTGTATAACAATTGTAATGACAAATTAGCTATAAAATAACATATATGGATGATTCACTGACCAAAAAAACACTTTTGGGGGGGTGGGCCAGCTTTGTGGTTTGGGACTATAAAATGTTGCCAGTTCAAATACTGGTGTCTGTAGAGTGATCCCACCACTGGACCCTTGAGCAAGGCCCTTAACCACAACTGCTCCAGGGTCTGGCTGACCCTACTTTCTCCTCTAGGCAAGTTTTATGAGGTGGTCTCCTGGGATACTTTTCCAGCTGTCCTGAAAGAGGTCTCATATATAATTTGAGCACAAATTGACTGCTTCTCCTTTATTCTCCTCCAAAGCCAGTGTTCAGGTCAGGTGGCTAGGTTATGTGATGAGAAACTATGACTTTGTAGCTGGCTTTGTGCTTCCGAACTTTTGACTAGTAATGTGTATTATGAGTCATTATAGACCCAAAGTATATAATGGTATTTCCTGAAAGTCTCATTTATATAATGGTTAAGTTAGAAACCGTGAATAGGTAAACATTTGCAATTTGAAATGTTTGTACCCACTTGTCCTATTCAGGATCTGGGCCTATCCCAGAGGCTGCCAAGCCAGAAATGGCTATAATGTGTTGCATTTTTTATAAATTTTTATCACCATCTTTATGGAGTAACTTCAGAAGAGGTGCTCAAATGACTAAACTAATGCTCTTTGATAGACATAATATCATAGTTTTACACCAACATGAAGATCGTTTAAGTATCATTTTCTTAGATTGTGTACAGTAATGTGTATATGATTTTAACAGTATCACTATTAACAATTAAAGTTGTTTTGAATAAATACTATCCCCTGAGTGAAATCATGTAGTGGATGAGTTTAATAGCTTTCTGTGGCAATGAATTTAATGCATTGATGACTTGAAGTATTTATTTGTCTTCACAGTCACTGAAATAACCACCGTGCAAACCCAGAGAGTTGTCAGGGATATCGTTTTTCTTGTGGACGGCTCCAACTATGTTGGCAATGCCAACCTGCCATTTGTGCGTGACTTCCTCACAAGTGTGGTCAACCATCTCGACGTCCGGCCTGACAGGGTGCAGATAGGACTGATGCAATTTGCAGGGGAGCAGCAAACAGAGTTCTACCTGAACACCTACTCTAATAAGCAGGATGTCCTGAGTGCAATCACCCGGCTACGCCTGATGGGAGGAGCCCAACTAAACACGGGAGCAGCAATGGAGTTTGCTTTGCAAAACCACTTCCAGCCCTCAGCCGGATCCAGGAAGAGACAAGGGATCCAGCAGGTGCTTGTACTTATCACTGGAGGACCAGCTCAAGATGCAGTAAAAAGGGTTGCTGACAAATTAGCCCTGGCTGGAGTTCTGACCTTGGCTGTTGGTGCAGGCCCAGTGGATCTAGCTTTCCTGCAGACACTTGCCTTTGTCCCTGACCTGGCATTCTATCAGAGCAGTTTCTCTAGGCTCCCAAACATTGCTACACAGATCGTGACTCCTATGGTAACGGTAGTGGGGGACACAGAAACCGTGGAAGGTGAGTTTTGCAACAGTTCTTTTTCATTTATCTTGAGAGTGCATTGAAATTATTCAGGGAAATTCTGTGATCTGATGTCTATAGATATGAACAAATATGATAATTTAAATAATACATTTTTCTCACTTTAGAAAAAGCAGGGAGTGATGTCGCCTTCCTGATTGATGGATCCGATGCTGTTGCCAGTGATTTTCCCAATATCAAGGACTTCATTTTAAAAGTGATCGACAATCTAAATGTTGGAATTAACGAGGTCCGAATTTCTGTGGTTCAGTATAGTGAAAAACCCACATTAAGTTTTTATCTGAATACTTATTCCACAAAAGAGCAAGTTATTAGTGCAATCAATGGGCTCACACTGGCTGGAGGCCGAAGTTTGAACACTGGGGAGGCCTTGACTTTTATGAAGGACGTAGTATTCTCAGCTGATTATGGCAGCAGAACTTCAGAAAATGTTTCTAAGTTTTTGATAGTTCTAATGGGGGGGAGGTCACAGGATGATGTGAGAGACCCAGCTGTAGCCCTAAAGACAAAAGGAGTTGTGCCTTTTGGAGTTGGTGTGAAGAACGCAGATCGGCGTGAGATAGAAGCCATCTCCCACAACCCATCATTTGCATTCAACGTGAAGGACTTCAGCCAACTAAACACAGTTCATCAACGACTTGGGAGTTACGTCAGCCTTCCCAAAGAAAGTCTAGAAGCTGTTCTTCAACAAGGTAGGATATATTGATTTTAATTCTTTGTTGCTAAATAGTATAAAAATATAATTTCATTTATTTTTTCCAAAAATGGCTTTGCCATGTTGGTATGCTGATGTTTTCTGGATATCCCTGTTCACCCTGCTTCAGCTGATGTGGAAGATGTTAAAAAAGATGTTGTTTTCCTGGTGGATGGTTCTGATGGGACCAGAAATGGATTTTCAGCTGTGCGGGATTTTGTTCAGACAATTGTGGAAAAACTCAATGTGGAGGGAAACAAAGATAGAGTTTCTGTGGTTCAGTACAGCCAAGAACCAGAGGTTAATTTCTATTTGAACACATTCTCAACAAAAGGAGATGTTCTTCATGCTGTCAGAAATCTGAGGCACAAGGGAGGAAGAGCTGTGAACACTGGAGCAGCTCTCCAGTTTGTTAGGGACAACATCTTTACCGGTCCTTCTGGCAGCAGGCGCCTGGAGGGTGTCCCTCAGATATTGATTCTATTGAGTGATGGAAGGTCAGAAGATGACATTAGAGGTCCAGTAAGAAACATGAAGGAAATGGGAATTTTTCCATTAAGTATTGGCACAAAAAATGCCGACACACTGGAGCTGCAAACAATATCCTATAATCCGAAATATGCAATTTCTCTTACTGATTTTGATACCCTTCCCACTGTTCAACAAGAGATTATATTTTGGATAAATGAAGCTTCTCATCAAACACCAAAACCAACAAGTAAAGTTATTGGTAAGAAAATATTGTTTCATAAATAATTGTCATAAGTTCATTTTATAAAGTTTTTGATCATATTTACAACAAAATCTTACATTTTTTTTATTTATTGTAAATAGTACCAACATTATTAATATGTCTTATAATTTATTACAGAATCTGCAAGAAAGGATGTGGTCTTTCTTCTTGATGGATCTGATAATACTAGAAATTCATTTGAGGGAATCCGTAGATTTGTTCAAAGAATAGTGGAGAATCTTAATGTGGATGATGGTAGCGATCACGTTGCAGTGGTCCAATACAGCAAAGATGCTGAAATCAATTTCAACCTCAAGTCATTTTCATCTAAAAAGGAATTGCTGAATTCATTAAGGTCCATTGTACACAAGGGTGGAAGAGATGTGAAAATGGGTGCAGCTCTTCAGTATGTTAGGGAAAGTGTCTTCACTGCTTCTTCAGGTAGCAGACATGCAGATGGTGTTCCTCAGATTTTGTTGGTTCTCAGTGGAGGCCGCTCCAATGATGATATCAGGCATCCAGCACAAGCACTTCGAGAGAGTAAAATCAAGGTCTTTGGTATTGGAATGAGAAACGCTGATGTGCTGGAGTTACAGACTATAGCTACCACACCAAGTTTTGCTTTTTCTGTTTCTGATGCTGAGAACCTTGAGAATATCCAGCCAAAAGTATCCTCAGTCTTAAATGATCCCCAAGAAAGGGTACCCACAGCACCAACCCTCTTAGGTAAGATTTATGATGTGAGATAATCAAACAATCTATGCGGTCTTAAAATTGACATAATTTTCATATCGTTTATATATATATATAGTGTTTATCCATATTATTGTTTTTTTTAAGAAGGATATTTAATCGTTTGAAGATAGATTTTGGAAACATTCAACTATATGTGATTGTTTTATTTAATTAATGTACTGATTTTTATGGAGTGTTTTAACTATGGCATATTATCATGTATATGTACATATGGATAAATCCTCCACTTCCTTACTACTGAGTGGAAAATGCATGTCATGTGCTTGTGTCTGTTCTATTTAGTGCTCAGAAAATATTCCATGACTTATTCTGATATTTATAATTCAAGGCTCCAGGGTGGAAAGAGACATTGTGTTCCTTATTGACGGATCGGATGATTCTAGAAATAGATATAATGCAATACGTACATTTATGATGAATATAATTGAAAAATTGGATGTGGACCAGAAGAAAGATCAGGTTGCTGTTGTCCAGTACAGTAACACTGCAGCCGCTGATTTCTACCTAAATACTCACTCAACTAAAGAGACTATACTCAGTGCTGTCAGATCCCTCAAACCCAAGGGTGGGAGACCTCAGTACACTGGTACAGCACTCCAGTTTGTCAAAGACCGAATGTTTATCCCATCGGCTGGCAGCCGGCATTCTGAGGGTGCACAGCAGATCCTAGTGTTGGTGGTTAGTGGTAGATCACGTGATTCTGCCAGAGGACCTGCAGAGGCACTGAAGAGGTCAGGGGTGGTGATGTTTGCTGTTGGATCTGCAATGACTGATCCCATTGAGCTGCAGAGCATCTCATTCCAACCTGACTATGCATATTTCTTATCTGACTTCAACAACTTGCCGGAAATTGAGCAAAACATGGAAGCAAAATTTGCTCAGTCAAAATTATTGGAAGAGAAAAGGTTCATAGGTAAGAAATTGCATTCATTCATTAATTTTTCAAAAAGGTTTATTTTATGGACTGTCTTAGTGATTCATGGTCAATTCCATGAATCAAAGGGCAGAAGACTGGGCACAGTTTGAAAGGGATGCAATTAAGGATTACTGATGCATTTTAAGGAGAAGATTCTGATTTTTAAACTCTTGATTAGTGACTACGGAGAAATGAGGGAGTAGTTCAAATTCTAAAATATTTTTATGTTGTCAATGAATGATAACCATTTTAAGTAATAATATTTCTTACATGTGTTACAGAGGCAGATGAAAGTATGAAAAGGGATATAGTTTTTCTCTTGGATGGCTCTGATAATAACAGAAATGGATTTACAGCAATGCGTACCTTTCTCCATAATATTGTTGAGAGCCTCAATGTGGAGGAAAATAAAGACAGAGTTGCTCTAATCCAGTTTAGTAATGTTGCAGTGGCAAATTTCTATCTAAACTCATTCTTTAAAAAGGAGAATGTATTACGCTCAATACAAGGACTTTCACAAAGAGGAGGAAGAGCCCTGCACGTTGGGGCAGCTCTCCAGTATGTAAAGGACAATGTATTTACTGGTCCTTCTGGCAGCAGAATCCTGGAGGGTGTTCCTCAGATATTGATTCTGTTGAGCAATGGAAAGTCCATTGACAACGTGGATACAGCTGCTGCTGCTTTGAAAGAGCTTGGGGTCTTGACTATTGGAATTGGAACTAGGAACGCAGATAGCAGAGAACTGAAGAAGATTTCGTACGAACCTAGATATGCTCAGTCTGTCTCAGATTTCAATGAGCTCCCCAGAATACAAGAACAGCTTCTGTCATCTGTGGCAACAATAACTAGAATATCAAAAGAAGGATCAACAGCACAAGGTATGACAGTGCAAGGTTCTGTGATGAAAGCTGGTCTGATATGTTAAATGTACCCCGATGGAATGCCTCATGAGTGCATGCCATCTGTGAACGTAGCAAATAATTTCAGGGAGAGGAATGCTTGGAGTCAGTCAATTTAATGAAGGAAACCATGAGATTCAGTTTCCTCAAATATTTTTTGTGTTATTTCTGTTTTTACAGGAAAGTATGTTATATTCCTGCACAATAGTTCTGATGACACTAGAAATGCTTAATGCTTGGAAACTAACTACTTCAGACTCTCACCAAACATGGCATGGGATTCATTTCTCCCATTCACTTGCTGTGTTCTCTCTATTTTTCGAATAGTAGACCGTGGCGTTACAGGAAAGGATGTTGTCTTTCTGCTGGATGGTTCTGATGGCACTAGAAATGGATTCCCAGCCATGCGAGACTTTGTTCAAAGAGTAGTGGATAAACTGAAGCTGGAGGAAAACCAAGACAGAGTCTCTGTGGTGCAATACAGCGGAGACCCGACAGCTCAGTTCTATTTGAACACATATTCGAGGAAAGGAGATATCCTTGAAGCTGTTAGAAATCTGAGGCACAAGGGAGGAAGAGCCGTGAACACTGGAGCAGCTCTCCAGTTTGTTAGGGACAACATCTTGACCGCTCCTTCTGGCAGCAGGCGCCTGGAGGGTGTCCCTCAGATATTGATTCTGTTGAGCGGTGCAAAGTCCACTGACAATGTCGACGCACCCGCCGCTGCTTTGAAAGACCTCGGCGTCTTGACATTTGGAATTGGAACGAAGAATGCGGATAGCAGAGAACTGCAGAAAATTTCCTACGAACCTAGATATGCTCAGTCTGTCTCAGACTTCAACGAGCTCCCAAGGATGCAAGAACAGCTTCTGTCTTCTGTAGATACGGTTGTAACTAGCGTATCAACGGAAGGACCAACAGTCATAGGTATGATAATGTATTTGCGATCAAAGCTGCTCTGCCATGTTAAATGTAGTCTCACGGGATTTCTCATGCGTGCATGCCATCTATGAAATTACTAGGTAACTTCAGCAAGCTTAATGCTTAGAAACTAACTGCTTCAGACTCTCACTAGAAATGGCATGGGATTCTTTTCTCTCATTCACTTGCTGTGTTCTCTCTATCTTTCGAATAGTAGACCGTGGCGTTACAGGAAAAGATGTTGTCTTTCTGCTGGATGGTTCTGATGGCACTAGAAATGGATTCCCAGCCATGCGAGACTTTGTTCAAAGAGTAGTGGATAAACTGAAGCTGGAGGAAAACCAAGACAGAGTCTCTGTGGTGCAATACAGCGGAGACCCGACAGCTCAGTTCTATTTGAACACATATTCGAGGAA
>JAODKN010000037.1:17590705-17600783 GCA_026774425.1 Petrocephalus zakoni
GGATTCCCAGCCATGCGAGACTTTGTTCAAAGAGTAGTGGATAAACTGAAGCTGGAGGAAAACCAAGACAGAGTCTCAGTGGTGCAATACAGCAGAGACCCGACAGCTCATTTCTATTTGAACACATACTCAAGTAAAAGTGAAATCCTCAATGCTATTCGAAGTCTTAGACATAAGAGAGGAGGACCCGTGAACACTGGAGCAGCTCTCCAATATGTTAGGGACAACATCTTGACTCCTACTTCTGGCAGCCGGCGCCTGGAGGGTATTCCTCAGATATTGATTCTGTTGAGCGGTGCAAAGTCCAGTGACAATGTTGACGCACCAGCTGCTGCTTTGAAAGAACTTGGGGTTTTGAGTTTTGGAATTGGAACGAGGAACGCGGATACCAAGGAACTACAGGAAATATCTCATGTACCTGGATTTGCTCAGGCTGTCTCAGATTTCAACGAGCTCCCAAGGATTCAAGATCAGCTTCTGTCTTCTGTAGATGCAGCAGTTACTAGTGTATCTGCAGTAGGACCAACAGTCATAGGTATGATACATTTTTTTGCAGTTCCCGCTACATTACTATGTGAAATGTGGCCCCATTCAATTTATATATATATATATACCCACATACGTATACATACATACATTTATTTGTTTGTTAGTTGCAGCATGGAGCCGAATCTCTTTGGTAATGCTCAAATCGTAGATTTTTGCACATGCTTATTCCATTCAATTACTTTAAAAATAGAAAAACATTGCTGGTGTCAGTGGCGTTGCAAGCGGGGGGGATGTGATGTTACAACACCCCACTTTTTCTGAAACACGATTCCATCCCCCCCACTTTAGTCAGATTAAAACGATACTAAAATTTGTGCTGCTACGGGTACAGGAACGAAAATAAATGATAATACATCATACAAAAATAAATGATAATAATATGGAGTGCCATATTTTTTTTATTTTTAGACAGTATACTGGCAATAATAATCCCGTGGGCTCACACATGCCCCCTACAGTGCTTTTTCGCTGCAGTTTTGTATCAGGTCAGCAAGACTAACTTCATTATACACGTACGCGAAAGACATGAGCTATTCTATGGAAAGTGCAGACAATATAATAATCATACAAAAATCATATTCATGGGCAGCAAACATATTAATATTAATATAATGTTATTAATGTTATTAATTTTTGTTTTTTTTACTTCTACTCCCATGATACGTCACTGAGAAAGTGATATCTGATACTGCATCATGCTAAATTAGGAACAAAAAAAATTCACAATATCGTAACGTCAGTATTTTCTATATAATGTATGGTAGACGAGGTTAATTATCCATGTGAGCCCTTGCTAGCCAATGGCACTGCATTTATCGTTATAGAAGCTAGCTAGGGGTTAACTTTACTGTACAGTACACATTAGGCAAGTACCTCTGTGTTTTTCTTTTTTTTCAGTCTGTCTTGTGCAGCATCATATGTTCCTATCATAGAGCTGTCTTGAAGCAATAATTCTCTTCTTGCCATGCAATATTAGGATGCACGAAAAGAAAAGGTGGGCAATATAGACTCATTTTATTTGCATAGTGTAGATGCAAAGAAAATGTAGAGCAAGAAGGTCTGGCTGCAGAATGTGCACTCAGCCACTTGCCTGCTCTGCCTCTGACATCACGTGCTCTCTCTGCCACGACGGGAAATGGAATCGCTTCCTGATTGCGATATGAAATTATATACAATAAATATACAATAAAAATGTTGCTATATAGGCTGCAACCTACAGATGGAGGTAAAATGAATGACAATTGTATACTATACTATTTAATTATTGTTTCAAATAAACAGATAGACCTGACGCTAGTTGGTTGTTCTGCTGTTCAATATTTACTTCATATCCCAGGGAAATTTCTTTGATACAGTCGTGAGAAATGTTTCTTCCCCAAGAAAACCATAATTACAGATAAAATGCTACTGCTTTAGAAGATGAGCAGGTGCTTATATAGTATGAGGGGAAGCAAATGTAAATGTATAGGGTGTTCATAACTCACTGTTTAACTGATAACTGATAAGAAGACTCTTAACCGATTAATACTGTCAGTTAAATGGTTAATTAAAAAAAATAATGTTAAAAAGTTTGCAGTGACCAAAAGAATGAGATTGTAGGTACAAGCGTGTAAATGAGTTTCCTTCGCAGGGTGTTTGGGCTCAGCGTTAGGTGTAAGATGAGTAGCTTAAATA
This sequence comes from Petrocephalus zakoni, assembly GCA_026774425.1. Classification (NCBI taxonomy): domain Eukaryota; kingdom Metazoa; phylum Chordata; class Actinopteri; order Osteoglossiformes; family Mormyridae; genus Petrocephalus; species Petrocephalus zakoni. Next base: position 17,592,929 of record JAODKN010000037.1, read on the forward strand.
TTCAGTAGCGGTTCAAAGTAGAGCTGCTGTTCTCCTGCATTGAATGAAGCCAGCTGAGGTGGTTCGGGCCTCTGTCAAGGATATCTCTTGGTTGCCTCCCTGGGAAGGTGCTCTGGGCCTGTGGCCTGTCTCTTGCGGGAGGTTACCCCAGGGCAGACCCAGGACACACTGGACAGAGTATTTATATCTTATTTATAAGCTGCCTGGTAGTGCCTGGGTATCCTCCACTAGCTGGAGAAGGTAGCGGGGAAGAGGGAGGTCTGGGCATCTTTGTTAAGACTGCTTCCCCCACATCCTGAACCCAAATAAGCGGCAGACAATGAATGGATGGATGGATATACAATATAGCAGAACATTCAATGAACCAGAACCTTGTGACCACCCCCCCCCATGAAGAAAATGTAAAAACGGTGTGTGTGGGATTGATGCCCTGTGTATGGTGACATATGAGTCCTTTGACCATCATTAAAATGATCTGTGATTACTCAGTCTTTACCCCTGCCTATTTCTTTTGTATTCAGCATGTCAGCTATAAGTACAGGAAGTTGTTTTACCGTGTAATCTATCGTTGATCATCCATGACTTTGTCATGACCTCTTTTTATGACATACTCAACATTATTTGTGTCATGTGGGTCATAATGTTTTGGCTCATCATTGTGAATATATTGTTTTGAAAAAACTTTTCATGTTTTTTTGTTTATTCTTTTTCCAGCAGATTCCCAAGGTCCCAAGAAAGATGTGGTCTTCGTGATTGACGGTTCAAATGACGTTAATCTGGACTTCAAACACATCCAGGAATTTATGAGAAGGATAGTGACGAATCTCAATGTTGGAGAAAACCGGATTAGGGTTGGGGTTGTGCAGTATAGTGACACTGCTAATGCAGACCTGTATCTGAACTCCCATACAACCAAGGAAGGAGTCCTGAACGCCATCAAGGGACTGAGGCACAAAGGCGGAAGGCAGCGCAATTTGGGAAGGGCATTCGATTTTGTGAATCGTGATGTCTTAGTACGTACTCGTGGTGGGAGGAAAGAGGAAGGAGTGCCTCAATATTTGATTGTTATCTCAGGTGGGAGGTCCACGGATGATTTGAGACTACAAGCCACTACTTTAAAGCGATCAGGGGTGGTGCCTTTCAGCATTGGAACTAGAGGCGTGGATGTCCAGGAACTCCAAGCGATTTCATATGTTCCACAATTTGCATATTCAGTTCCTAATTTTCCAGAACTCTACACAATCCAACAGAATCTCATCACCTCACTGACAGAGCTTTCAAGTGAAGATATCCATCGGTTGCCACAGGTAACCCCCACTGTGTCAGGTAGGAAACTGTTAAATGTCTTCTGAAATACAATTCATAATTGTCTAACAAGAAGTTGTTAATTTTAAGAAAATGTGTTTGGCTAAAACAAAAAAGCTACTAAAATGTATGTCGGTTGTGTTTTAAAACGAAGTACACCATTGTGTCTGTGTGCTTTTCAGTATCAAGTGACAAAAAGGACGTGGTTTTTCTGATTGACGGTTCATCCGCTATGCGCTATGAGTTCACCAACATTCTCGATATGATTTCAAGAGTCGTAAGGCAGCTAGACATTGGTTTGGACAAGGTGAGGGTCTCAGTCGTTCAATACAGCGACGACGCCAAAGTTGAGTTTCTCCTCAATGAACATTCAACCAAGCAGGAAGCACTGGCTGCGATCAACCGAATCAGGAACAAAGGAGGATACACACTGAATACTGGCCAGGCTTTGAACTGGGTATCAAGAAATATTTATCAGAGGTCTTCCGGCAGCAGGATCGAAGAGAAGGTCCCCCAGTTTCTGATTCTTGTAACGGGAGGCAAATCTACAGATGATGTGTCTGGTCCTGCTAACCAGTTAAAAAGGAATCGAGTTATTCCTTTAGCTATAGGGGCCAAGGCTGCCAGTGCAGAAGACCTGAAACTCATTTCTGTGAAGCCAGAATTTACCTACATGTTTAGAGATTTCCAGCAGTTGTCAGGTATTGAACAGCAGCTGTTACCACTCATCAGGACCGTGACCACACTTGATATCAGCATTGATCCTATTGAAGAAAACGGTAAGACAAATACACCACGTGGTGCACCTCACATTCCGAAACGTAGAGGAGAGGTTCGAAAATTATTTTAGCATCCATCTACACCACACCTGTGCTTTGGATAATCATGTGACTAGATAACATATCTGTAGTTTATGAATAGTTGCCCACATCTTATGCAGTTTCATTTTCAGTTTTGAATGCATGCAGTTTGAAAATATAAAAAAAGAGGTCTAGTTAGATCTTGGCAGAATTCGGTACTAGTAGGAAAAAAAAGTTGATGTTTAGTGCACCATAATGTACTTTGATAGATTTATATTGCATTGTACTGGGCATGTGCAAATTTTTTTTTGTAGTTTTCCCTAAACAATACATTATAACTACTGTACTGATTTTACAAAGAATTTACATATGTATAATTACAGTTCTGTAATCTAGGTGATTTAAAGTATACTAAAGGTTTGGAATGTATGTTTATGCAAAGTTAATAGTCAGAAAACTTTTTTGATCCCGAAGGAAATTGTTCATGCTACTCCTACACAGTCACACAGAGACACAAGATCATAAGAAATATAAAATATAAAGTATAAGCAACTGAAATAAAAATGATCAAAAAGAGACTTTGCACTATATACACTATGATATATACATAAAGGAAGCATAATACAATAGATTCAATAGAATAAATGCTCTTGAACGTATGTGGTTTTGGGGAATGGTGGTGGGTTGTGGAGCCAGGTGACCGCGTTACATGCGGGAGCGCTGTACTGGATATTTGCTTTTCAGTAGATGTATACTCTGTTTTCAATTAATGATTTTAACCTTGTACAAATTGTGTCTATTTTAGTTTCTCTTGGAAAAAGGGACATTATTTTCCTGGTGGATGGATCAGATAATGTTGGTGCCGCTGGACTTGTACACATACGAGATTTTATACTAAAATTGGTTCAGAATATGGATATCCAGCCGAATGAGGTCCGTGTAGCTGTCGTCCAGTACAGTGACAAACAGAAGACAGAATTTTCACTGAATACCCACATGAACAAAGGTGCTGTGATATCAGCCATCAAGCGACTCCGCCAGATTGGAGGCCGATCTGCTGACCTAGCAGAAGCTATAGATTATGTGATCCAGAAGGAGCTCAAGGAATCTGCTGGGCTACGCTTTCCTGAGGCTTCCCAGCACCTGGTAGTTCTCACAGGTGGAAGGTCACCAACTGATGTCTCTAGTCATGGGCAGCAGCTCAGGAATGCTGATGTGAACTGCATCGGAATCGGAAGCAGTGGTGCCGACCAGAAACAACTCAGAGACATTGCCACCACCCCAAGCGGGGTTTTGCCACTAGACTCCTTCGCGAAATTACCTAACTTGCAAAAAAGAGTAATTGATTTGCTCAACATGACCCGTATAAAGGAGACTCCGATTGAAATTGATGTTCCAGGTAGGTCTGATTTTTACACTTCTTGTTGTGCAGAAAGAAATGATTACTGTAATCCACATAATCCATGTCTAGAAACGTTCATAGTCTGCTCTGCAGTGATAGCTACATCTTTGGTAAATCAGAATCAGTGTGGAACCCTGATCATTTAGCAATAAATAATAAATATTTTCAGAGGAATCAGCTTTCATCTGTAGTAGATAGCTGTGTTTTTTGCATTCTGATAGATCCAAGGCAACTGTATTTGCAATTTATCCATGTATTGCTATTCCAATTCTCCAATATACCTCTCAATTTTTTGTCTCAATCTCAAATCAAAATGTAAGAAAATGCGCAGACCATTTGTTGATATTTCTTTCTACCAGATGAACTGGCACGGAAGACTGCTGACATCGTATTTTTAGTTGACGGTTCAATTAATGTGGGTCGGGCCAATTTCAAAGAAGTCATGGAGTTCATTTGGAACCTCATTGATCTTTTTTACACTGAAAGAGATGACCTACGTTTTGGCTTGGCACATTACAACACTGATGTCACAGATGTGTTTTTCCTCAACACCCACAAAGACAAGGATGCTATCTACACCGCTATCGAGAATACTGAATTCAAAGGAGGCCGCAGAATCAACACCGGTGCCGCTATTACGCATGTGAAAGATCATCACTTCATTAAGGAGAAAGGGAGCAGGAAGGACCAGGGTGTCCCTCAGATTCTGATGATCGTGACAGGTGGAAGATCCAATGACGATGGGAAGGCTGCTGCGTTGGCACTCAAAGCATCTAATGTAAAAATTTATGCTATTGGGGTGGGCAACATTGAAGATGAGCTCGTAAACCTTGGGAGTGAGCCCACCATGGTCGCCAGAGCCAGTACCTTCCAAGAACTTTCTGAGCTGAATGAAGAGATCCTGGAGACACTGCACGATTCCCTGAAAGGCATTAAACTATGCATGACTGGTGCGCAGGAAATCACAAGGGGTAAGGGAATTTAAATGATCCCTTATCATTAAAACCATGTTAATTTTGCGCCAGTATATTGCCGGATTTCTAAACCAAAATGATAGGCTTTATATTTATTTTCTTTCCTCAACTGAAACAAATTTGTGTATGTTACATTAATCGTTTTTATTAGTTTTTATCTCAAAATAGTAATTTATAATGCATAATTAAATCTTTGCATTGTATGTTAACAGAATGCAAGCTGGAAGTCCTGGTGGGCTTTGATGTCTCTGCACAGAACATTTTTGCCGCTCAGAGATCTCTGGAATCCAAGATGGGTGCCATTCTTCACACTGTCACACAGATGCAAGGCATCAGCTGCTCCTCAGGAAGCTCTCCCTCTGTCTTAGTGGGAATTTTAGCCCTGGACTCTGCTTCTGAGCCAGTTCAGCTTGACTTCACAGATAACCCTTCTCAACTCTTCGAGTCCTTCAAGGGCTTGCGCTCCAGAGGACCATACATCCTCAATGCCAAGACCATCGACGCCTACAGCACCATGTTCCGAAACCGACAATCAGATGCTGTCAAGGTGCTAATAACTGAGTAGTCCTTATTAAATTTGTCAGATGTGGAATATTCAAAAGTTTTTTTTTTTATGAACTGTTAAAGATACTTTGTTTCATTTTCCTACATCCAAAACCTGCAGGTTATATTTCATCTAACAGATGGTCTGGATGGACAGCTTGTGCAGATGAAGGAACGCTTGGAAGCCCTTCGACATTCAGGTGACAATGACTGATCACTGTGGGTTACTCCCCCATGTTCCACAAACTCGTCCAAGACTGGAAAGATTTACATTGGGTCCTCAATATACTTTGCAGCAATGTTCCTGATAAGCACGACTTAAAATAAAACAGCATGTATCGGACATCAGTATCCCATTTTCCAATTTTTTTATGGTAGTTTATAAGAATACCAATAGAAAATGCAAATTTTATTTACACTAAACTGTATTGTAACTGCAAAATGAAAATTAGAAAATATACTGAAATTATTAAAATTGTAAATGAATATTATTAAAACATTAAAAATATACAAAATAGAATTAAATTATATCTTATAATAAATTATATATTTATAATTGCTCCTAATGTAAAAATATGTCCAGGGTTCTGAGCCTAAAGCCATATGACTACTAGCTTATAGTCGTCATTACAAGTCTACCTTGCTCTGCGAGAGCTAATACTGTTCTGTATTATGAGTTTTCTGAGTACAGTACTCATGGTTTTCTGAGTGCACAGTTAACTTTACTCTACTTTCCACCCTGTGACTTTCATTAAGAGGATTTTGGGGAAAAAGGGAAAATGTCGGATAAGTAAATGGCCGTCTCTGGCATTATGAAGTCACTTCCTCCTTTTACCTAGCTAGTTTTTGGTCAGTGCCAATGTCTCCTGCTTTACCTTGTTCTTGTCTACTGCTGTCTTAGAAAGTTTGAGCCTGGAAGCAGCCACTGCTCAACATGGACCATGATTAAATCAGGATTTAAAGATACATCTATTTTTTTAAATATATAGTGGTCTCTTCATTTTATCCAGAAATATATATTTCAAGTATACAAATTTCAGATATGGACACTTTTGTATAACATGACTCTCACATAACTTGAGAATGTTCTGTATTTATGGATAGATAGATTCTAACAAGTGGATTTCCTGCATCTTTATAGGTGTGAAGAGCTTCACCCTTGTGGGTCTCGAGACCATACCTCGGCTGGAGGATGCAACACTCTTAGACTTTGGATTTGGCCGTGGTTTCAGATACAAAGGGCCTCTTCGTGTTAACTCACATTATTTGGAATACGAGCTTAGGGATGAACTGGTGAGCAGGCTGCCATGGAATCATATCTGAACAAACTTCCATCTGTAGAAGTGGAGTCATAATTACCAACAGCCTTATTAACGGGTTTAAGAATGTGGACATGCATCTCATTACGTCTTGATACTGTGACATAATGACACTGGACTTTTCTGTTCTGATCAGGACAACGTAGCTGAACGAGAATGCTGTTCTGTGCCCTGTAAGTGCACTGGACAAAGAGGCGACCGAGGAAGCATTGGTCTTCCGGGACCCAAGGTTAGTGCATTTATGATAGTAAACACTGTACTAGCTTTAGTTACTCAGTCAGAAATATTTTCCGCAGAACCTGGTAATGACAGAAAATGCTTTGGTCACTCTTGTAGGCATTCATCATCGTACGCTCTATAATTAACCATATACAAATCTTCAAAAACCATAAATTGGGATGTTTCAGCATGAGAAGCTCTTCAGTTAATCACCAGTAAAACTTCCAGTTCTGACACTTGCCTAAAAACTCACAGTTTTTAGATCTAAAGGGTCTATAAATCCTTCCCAAAGTGTTACCAAGGACCTGCTACGAAATGCAGTGAAAATGTAGACATGCAGCCAAGGTGGATGTACAGGGGCGAGATGACAGAAAAATCCAGTACTGTAAGTGCAGTGAGAGTTTGAGAGACACCTGCTGATGGCCGCTTTCCCCACCAGGGCGGTCCAGGAGGACTGGGCTACAGAGGACACCCAGGTGATGAAGGAGGACCAGTAAGTCTGACCGGCAGCGGACTTTCTGTCCTCTTTATCCAAAAAAGTAGCCCCGATGTGCTTCTTAGCAAATGCAGGCATAATGTTCATATAAATCAAATTAGAGCAGACATAAATTACTTATCATAGCATGATATTTACGTGCAGCTTATCCCTTTATCCAAATGTCTTTTCACAGTTCTGTTGCCTCACTTTTAAGTCACTTTGGACCAAAGCACATGCTAATTAAAAATAAATGTGCATGTAATGCAAATGCTAGATTTCACATCATCTAATATTTTTGATAAATGCTGTCTGTAAGCAAACCATTTTTTACCTCAGACAAAACATTAAATCCAGTTGCTCTACACCTGAGCTATGAATTAGCTATCAACAACATATTTCATTAAACTCACTATTTTACTTTCATGGGTGCAGGGGTGTAATTTTTGCTTCTAGCCAACTGGGCTAGTTTTGTTAAAAAGAAAGAACTGTAGTCCAGTCTGCAATTTATGACCAGCAGTTGATACTATAATAAAATGTGACCCCTCCCTTCATTTCCAAAAAGGGTGACAGGGGACCTCCTGGTGTGAATGGCACCCAAGGTTTCCAAGGTTGTCCAGGGCCAAGAGGCACCAAAGTAAGCACCTTGGAACCGGACTCCAGGCTGGGCTTGATGTTGATACCATGGTTTTTGTAGAGAGGCTTTTTATGAAGAGTCCAGAACAGCATTAAAATGGTTTATCTGTTTCATACAGGGCTCTCGTGGGTACTCTGGGGACAAGGTAAGGCATTTTAATATACCTACTTAAGAACTGTAA
>JAODKN010000037.1:17600883-17615334 GCA_026774425.1 Petrocephalus zakoni
TACGTTTTTCACAGGTGTCTGCTTTAATTTGTTATGGGATAGTATTGACCACAACTGATGACAAACCCCTATTTTTGTTGTTGAAGAAATGGCCTTAGTAGGAGCACTAGTTCTAAAATGCACACAAAACAGCTCCAAATCATCCATGTTATTTTATTATAATAGGGGTGATTTGTTTCAGAAGAATTTTTCAAAATATTGCTCTTTCAGCAATAATAGTCACTAATTCAACAAATAAATTCAACTGCATCTTATAGACTTAGTCAAATTATTTTGTCTAGCAAGTAACCGGATTCCTAAAACTTCCTAAAAATTACATAAAACTGAAGGACATCATTCCAATTGTGATTCCTACGCCCTACAACTCCCCCGTTTATGTCCTAGGGAGATCCAGGACCAGATGGTACTAAAGGCACCCCTGGTGAAGCTGGCAGAAGGGTAGGACTATACAGTAGTGCCTCCTGTTAGCACAAATATGACCATCACAGAGCCTGATTTCATTGTCTTTTATTTGTTATTTGACTCATATTTCTCCCAAAATCAGGGTACCAATGGACGGCGTGGCACCCCGGGACAACCTGTGAGTAACTGCTATGCTGATGCCATTTTACTCCCACAGTGAGCCTTATTTCCGAATCGAATATAGCTAGCATACGGTCATGCCAATGGCTTATCCTACCCGCCAGCCACACAGACTGTCGTCCTTAAAATGTGAAATGAAGGCAGAATCTCTCAGGCTATGTGCCTATATTTGTATTGCAGGGAGCAGCTGGACAGCCAGGGGCGAATGGAGATCCTGGGGGACCTGGAGTGGGAGGGTCTCAGGTCGGCCTCATCGCTTGGTGTCAAATCTTTACTCTCCTGTTTGGCCAAAACACTGTTCTCTCTGGCTCTTCCTGGCCTGAGTACAGCTTCATCATTCACTCATTTTAATAATGAATCATAATAGTGGTCATATGTTGAAATTACCTCTTGGTTGTGTGTATAATATATGTGTAAGAAGAAATTATTGTTCCTTTTGGATTTCAAATGTGCCATTGTTCTTAGTCAAAACATAGTTTAAAATTACACAGTGTATAAATGGGGTCATGCCTCGTCAGATAAGACTGTTGCTGATTGGTTTCTCTCTTTTATATAATATCTGTCCTCCTGATGTGTGTATTTTTGAGCATAAATCTGATCAAGATTAAATTGGTGTTCTAGGGTGCATCTGGTCCCATAGGAGCCCCAGGAACGCGTGGAGAGGATGGAAACCCCGGGCCCAGGGTAGGGGTTTAGCAGCTCTCATTGGTTATTATCAGACCATCAGTAGTGAGGAGCCAATGGGAAGTGACCAATAGGGTGGGACTGACAGCATTCAATAGTCCCACCCACCAGTGGTGTCAGAGTTTTATGTGTGAAGGATTGAATCATGAGATAGGTAAAATAGGTATAGTTACAAAAAAAAATGTTGAAGACAGTATATTGTTGATAATAGAACATCTGCTCTCTGTTTTGTCCAGAAATAGACATTGAAAAAGGTAGCATAATAATACCGATAGTGGATGCAAAGCACATAGTCTACATATACATATACAAACACTTTAAACATAAGTGTTAATATATGACTTTATAAGATAAAAGTTAAGAGGATTCTACTTGTTCTACAACAGGGTCCAGGAGGTGTACAAGGATCCCCCGGCGAAAAGGGCAGAAGGGGTGCCACAGGCCGCAAGGTAACGGTGATGGACCTGTATAGTATTGCACGGTTATACTGGTTGGCTGAGGTTGATGACAGTCACCGGGCCTCTCCACAGGGTGAGCCAGGGGAGCCGGGACCCCAAGGAGACCGTGGAGGCCTGGGTCCGCGAGGAGAGCCGGTGAGTGACCAAGGCTCAGGCCAAGCAGCAAGCTGACGAAATGCAAAGCTCACTGCTACAGCTCTGTGTCCTGCTATGCAGACATGCAAATATAGGGAATTATAAATCTCATAGATATATCCAAATTCATAAACACAATACTCGTCTTCTGCAAGAAAAGGAATATTCCTTGCTGTTCCTTTTTCTCTCTTTTTCTTCCAAAACACTGAGACCCTCTTAACCTGTTTAATCCCACCAGCAGCAATAGTTGCTAACATAACCAACATGAAATGAAAAGCATTCATACATATGATGATTTGGGTGGTCTAAGGAGTGAATGCATGCACTTATTTTGCAGGGGAAAATTGGGAGTTAATGGTCTATAGTACGTTCTGATGAATTTAGAATTTGGAGGCGACACATAAGTAGCATAACTGGAATTATGTTTCAGAGACATAGGAGCTGTAGGAAACAGCCCCGGCTTTCTAGGTTCTCCTTACGGAGTCAGTCACGAAAACGCCTTTTGTTTATATCAGGGAGAAGATGGACGCGATGGGTTTGGGATAGCTGGTCCAAAAGGAAGAAAGGTAAGAACCCCTTTAGGTTTAAGTAACAACTTGAGTAACGCAGTCATGCTTTTATTGCTGGATTCACTGATCACGTGTGTATATACCCATATATAAACAATATATATGGGTATATACACACGGTCATATATATATGACCATGTTAAATCAAAGTGAAATACCAATGTAATGACTTAATTCCTCTGGTCCTGTGCTGTTAATGGTTATTATTTATCATAGCATAACCTAAGTGGAGTATCCTTACTGGAATAACCTAACTGGAGTATTTTTTAAATGCAGGGTGATGATGGCTTCCCTGGATTCCCTGGAACAAAGGCAAGCCAGCTGCTTTTTGTGAATCTCTGCCAATTCTTAGCCAAATTTTTTGGCACCATTTAATTGGCCCCTGTAGCTCCATCCAGACTCTTATTTGCCCCGCACTTTCACCGCACTGACCTCTGCTTGCCTTCATCTCAAAGGGCGCAGCAGGAGACACGGGGAGTAACGGTGGTCCCGGACCCAGTGGAAACCGTGGCCAGCGGGTGAGTTATAAAGCAGGCCTCATTCTCGCTGTTCGTCATCTGAGAAAGGCTTTCTGTGAGTACGCTCGTAAACATTCCTGCATGCGGGCTCTCTTCTGACATGCCATCAGGCTGGCTCATTCGTGCTCTTTTTATTTTATGTAGCTGGTCTCACTTGGCTGAGACATGCGACAATACTTGGCCTTAGTAAATAAAAGCACATGTGTTTTCCCTGGAATGTTATCATAAGCTCAGATATTCCACTTCCTTAGGGAATTGCTGGAAATGCTGGACCGCCAGGTCAGAAGGGAGACGTTGGACATCCTGGACCTTCTGTAAGCACAATTTTCCGAAACACTCACATAACATATTCAAATATTCTAAAACATATATACAACAAAGCTCTCATCCTTAATGTATGTGTTATGTATTTTTATAAATAGTTATAACCATGTTTATAATGCTTTCTGAACATATTATAATGTGTTATAAACAGAGACTGGTCTGAATTAATAAATCAATCATTTAAGCAGTAATGCCCTTCAGTTCAATTTGCTTGTATTGCATGTACAGTAGGTCCCTACTCAGCAGAAGATCTTCAAGCTGCCGAAACATGTTGTAACCATGCGTGTGTTTTTGTGTCTAGGGGCCGAAAGGTTTACGAGGACCGGGTGTAGTGGTATGTCATTTCTTGCTAATTGTAATATATAGATAAATATTTTTTATTCACATTATATTCATTTTATTCATGTGATATAATGGAGTAAAAATATGTTGTTTTTTTTCAGCAATGTGATCTGGTCAAGAAAATCAGAGATAACTGCCGTAAGTGTCTAGAATGTGAATAAAACCATATGTAAAACAAAGATCACATGTTAACTAGTTATTGTGTACCATTATGTTATTTTTTCCTTTAAAATAAGATCATAAGACCTGTAGTACTGAAAGGTATCAGTTGTGTGCGTATCAGAGAGAAGGCTAGACATAACATTTATACTCAATGTCTAATGCCTACTTGTCCTGTTTTCCATTTTATTCATTTACAGCCTGCTGCTATGGTAAGTTGCAACATAATCAAAACTGCAGTGTATGAATTAGAATAACACATATCAGTATAATTTATGTATTGTAGTGATAGTGTTCTGGAAAATGATTACAACAGTATCATTAAGCACATGGCTACAGTCAGCCACATGCAGTAGAATAAGCATCAGACTGAGGTAAGAATGATTGTACTGTTAGGTGTTGTGGTGTGTATGTCTGTCCCTCAAGCACAGCCAGTGCTCCTTTGGTAAACAGAGGGCAGCAGTCAGGAGTGAAGGGAGCTATCAGTAGGAAGGGTAGCAGGCAGCAGTAAGGATAGCGGTCAGTAGTAAAGGGTAGCTGTCAGTAGTAAGTGGAGCAGACAGCAGTATGGTAAGCAGTCAGTAATAAAGCATAGCTGTCAGTACTAAGGGGAGCAGTCAGCAGTAAGGATCGTGGTCTGTAGTAAAAAGTAGCTGTCAGTAGTAAAGGGAGCAGACAGCAGAAAGGATAGTAGTCAGTAGTAAAGGGTAGCTGTCAGTAGTCAAGGGAGCAGACAGCAGTAAGGATAGTGGTCAATAGTAACGGGTAGCTGTCAGTAGTAAAGGGAGCAGACAGCAGTAAGGATAGTGGTCAGTAGTAAAGGTCAGTAACTAACAGCAGCTGGCCTCCTCTGTAGGGTCAGAGGAATGCCCACGTTACCCCACGGAGCTGGCATTTGCCCTGGATGCCTCGGATGGCGTGACTGGCGCTGCTTTCAGCAACATGCGGCAAACAACACTGAGGCTGGTGAGGAACATCACCATCTCCCAGAGCAGCTGCCCCCGGGGGGCACGTGTGGCCGTGGCGCTTTACAACAGCGATGTGACCACCGAGGTGCGCTTCGCTGATTCACTGAAGAAGAAGAGCCTCATCGAGCGCCTGGAAGGACTGCAGGCGCCTCAGACACGCAAGCAGCGTAGTCTTGACACTGCTATGACCTTCTTGGCTCACAACACCTACAAGCGCGTACGCAGCGGCTTCCTCCTTCGCAAGGTGGCCGTCTTCTTCGTCAATGGCGTCACACGGGCCTCACCTGCCTTAAATGCCGCCGTGCTCCGCCTCTACGATGCTGGGATCTCGCCACTGTTTCTTACCAACCGCGAAGACCGTGCCCTGTCCCAGGCCCTGCAGGTAGTTGGACTGGGATGACGATTCCAGTAACGAGACGTCCTGCTACATCAAATGCTATGAATCTGTGTATCCGTGTTCCATGAGGATGTTGATAAATGATACATTCTCATTGTAACAGATCAACAACACGGCAGTGGGTCAGGTCATAGTCCTACCCCAACCTGGAAGTGCCCAGTACAACTCAGCAATAAACAAGATCATAAACTGTCACATCTGTCTAGGTGAGACATTCACTGATGGCTTTACTAGCCATGGCTCACAGTGGAGTTACCCTTTGTGAGATGACTGTATTGTTTTTGAAAAATTTACGTGTTCATCCATGTATGTGTTCTATATAGCATTCAGAAGTTCCTTGAGAGTAAGAGTAACACTCTGCATTCTTTCAGACTTCTGTGCACCTGAGCAGATATGTGACTACATCCCCCCACAACCAAGTAGAGACAGAAGGTCATCCACCAATGATGTTGATATCGATATCGCTTTCATAATGGATAGTTCTCAGAGCACATGGCCTGTGGTGTTCACCGAGCTGAAGCACTATATCTCCCACATCATTGACCAGCTGGAGATTGCGTCAGACCCCAAGGACTCAATCCACCATGCTCGTGTAGCTGTGGTGCAGCACAGCCCGTACGAGTTCACCCACAATGGCAGCGCCGCACCCGTGCAGGTGAACATCGGTCTGACTGACCATAGCTCCAAAGAGGACCTCAAGAAATTTCTGCACACAAAGGTGCTACAGCTGGAAGGCACTCGCGCCTTGGGCAATGCGCTGGAGTATACGATCGAGCACATCTTCGAGAAGGCACCGCACCCACGTGACCTGAAGGCTATCGTGCTCATGGTGACCGGCCCCATCAGTACCCAGGAGGAGCAGAGATTGGTGCACATTTCCACTGAGGCCAAGTGCAAAGGCTTCATCATGGTTGTCCTAGGTGTGGGTGAACAGCTGAGGGCTGACGACTTCCAAATCCTGAGCCGCCTGGCCAGTGAGCCAACCAGCGTCTTTTTTAAGCGGATCGAAAGCACCTCACACTTTAATGATGAGTACATCCAACGCTTTGCCCGTCTGCTTCCCAAATACCTCACCAGTGAGTAGATCTTCAGAGAAGCACCAGAATTACTATCCATAGGAAGAGCAGTTTGTATGCTACAACTTTCTGTCCTTGAACGTCACTAAATGGGCCTCAAACGCATCTGTCTCCATATCCTTCTACAGCTGACACCGCCATACGTTTATCCCCAGAAGTTGTCAAGAACTGCAAATGGTTGCATGGTGACCAGCCTAGCAAAACTGCTGTCTTACCAAATCAAGAGCAAGTGCACGTGTGAGTAAACATGCCATTTAATATACTTGCACACTAATTGTCTGTCCTCCCATGCCATTGCCAGCATTTAAAAAAATTATTGACATTGTATAAATTGTGCTACCTCTCTAAAATACTTTTATAAATTTCTTAAATTTGCTTATATTTCTTAGACATTACAGCCGAAATATATATTTTGGCTATAGTTTTGAAATTTAAACCAATTTAAGTAGATATTCGATTAATATCAGAAGACAACACCTTGCTTGATTTTTTTCATATTATTTATTTATACATTCTCGATTTGTATGTTCTTGCAGGAATGAGCAGGAGCACCAAGTCCAGGCTGATGAGTCTAGGGAGCCAAAAGGTAAGACATCTCATAGAGTTTCAGATAAAATGAATTTCTGCAGGATTTCCGAATCTTCTTATAAATGGAAATATGATCGTGTTTTGGTATTTTGAGTTGAACGTCTGGCTGTAATTTGTTATGGAAAGTTCTGAAGCAGATCCATATCCTGTGTTGATCTTCTGGTTGTGTGGTAGAGTCTCCCTTACCTCTGGCCATTCCTGTTTGTTTCCCCCCAGAATGGCCAGCAGAAGAGCTGCACGTGGGAAATGTCACCTCCAGCAGCCTGGTGCTTCGATGGACTGGCCCTCGTGCTGATGAAAAGGGCAGTTATCACGTCATCGTGACCCGCCTGCTGGACCACACCCTGGTGCTCAGGGAGAACGTGACCGGTACAGAGATTGCGCTGACTGGCCTGGAGAGTGCTCAGAAGTACCACGTGGTAGTCACTGCAAACACACATGGCCAAACCGGGGCAGTCTACAAGGGCATTGTCATTACCAGTGAGTTTGTGACATAAGGACTTTTTTCTTAAGCTGTGATTTGCCTTGACTGGTCCTTTTTGAGGAATGAGTGACAGCATGTCCTTCTAATCCATCAGAAGCAGCAGCGAACAGTGTGGCCGGGCCAGTGGAGATAAAGGCAGATTCAGCCACAAATTCACCTTTGGAGCAGCCTGAGATCGGTGAGATGGTGCTTCACACCTAGACCAGACAGACTTAGCTGTCTGCTAGCAACACTGCTAAAAGAGGTTGTTTGTCACACATTGCATCCATGAATAATGTAGGAAATAAGTTCAGTAACTCCTACACATTGATAAGGGTCATGCAAAGGTACCACTGTACACTCTGCAAGCACTATGTTTGGGACCATTAAAAATCAAAATTACCAGCAGTTTAAAAGCAAGTGAGACTCAGTCCAGATGCAAAGATGTGGGTACCCAAGCCAAGACTTTTAATATTAAAGATATAATTTTCATTTACAATAAAATTTAAAATGTATGCATTGCTAATATTCATATATTATATGATTTTATGTGATCCAAATAGTTTGGTTTTGACTTATGTGTCATTTGGAGTCAGTGATCTTTCAGCAAGCTCCAAAATAAAAAAAAATATATATATATATATTAGGGGTGGGACGCGATTAAAAAACTTAATCTAATTAATTAGAGGCTTTGTAATTAATTAATCTGGATTAATCGCATTTCATCGCACAAGAAAATTTGCCCCAAAGTGCAAATGTTTTTTTTATTTAAAAGGGTTTTAGTGGGTGACAGAATCAAATAATAGACATGGACATGAATATTGTAAACTCAAGCTCTTTTAATTTCTGAAAAAAAAAAGTATTTAAACTGCATGTCAATTCAAACAGAAACAAAAATAATATCCCTGGCTAAAATTGGGTAGACTTAAAAATAAAGTGCTTTTAAGTACTTTAAGTACATTTTCAGAATGGTATTGTCTTTATATAATAATAATAACTTCAACATAAAGTGCAGTTTTTCTTCTTAAAAAAATAAGGTAGAAACATATAAGGCAGGGGTGCTCAATCTTACCCGCAAAGGGCCGGTGTGTATGCAGGTTTTCGGGAACCCTAAGGTCAGCTGGTCAAACCCAGGTGTGAGAATTCTTCAGCGAATCACTTCTCTAATTAGTGATCTAATTAGGGAGTTGCAGCGAAAACCCGCATACACACCGGCCCTTAGTGGAAAAGACTGGCCACCCCTCTGAGTAACCTTAGCCAAAATTATTTTGTACATTAGGCTAAAACAGTGTGATCATTGAACATTTTAGTGCAAAAAATAACAAACACGTTGGACTCACAATACCTCCATGCTTATTTATTGTCCATCTCTTTCAGCCAGAACTCGTACTGCTAGCGCTAGCGCTAACAGCTCGCACAGTTTCTGTGCTCACTGCAACGTGTTTTGCATTTAGAAGGTACCGTAAGGGTGATATGCTTTGGTGGTCTGCAAACTCCTTTTTGCACAGTTTGCACAAAACTTTTATCAAGGCTTCTGTCGGGTAGTCTTTTGAAATGAAATTTGCCTCCAATCAGTCCTTGCAACGCGCTTTCTTCCAATTCTTCCATTTTTGTAGCTCTGATGTGATTAAATGCGTAATTTTTCTTAACGCGTTTTTTTTTCTTCTCAAATTAATTAATCGCAATTAACACGTTAAATTCCCACCCCTAATATATATATATATATATATATATATATCTAATATTCAATTTAATTGTCGACAGACAACTCCCTTCCGAAACTGGGACTGTCTAGTCCACGAATGTGAAGGGGTTACTGTAAGAGCTATCAAGTTTAATCCCAGAGGAGCTGTAGAACTAATGGGCAGGCCAGAGGGACTGTGTAGAACACTGAGGCGTATCAAAGCAATCCTGATCCTTTCATTTATGGCATGGAAATGCACTTTTTCAAAAACCTGAACCTTTTGGCCAGTGAGTTTGTCAAGTTAGAATTGGGGTACAGCCACAGCCCGCGCTTGTCATCTCTATTCCTTGGTTTTCTGTGATCCTGTGTGTTTGATCCAACATTGGTGCCTGTCTGTGGTTGCAGCTCCGACACAGCACCTGAGAGCTGTCCAGACGGACCACCTGCCAGTGCCAGGTACATGCAGAACACAAGCCGCAATGCTGAAATATGAGGGGATTACTTTAGAAATTCCTTGATTTTTAAATGATTTACTCGTTTCTCTAATTCTTTCCATGGAAGACACCAAATGTTTCTTTATTTAAGCGATATTGTTTATACTTTTTGTGAACTATAAACTTTAAATATTAAAATATTGAAAAATATAAACATTAAAATGGAATGACATGTTGAGCAGGCAAAATCTGTGCCTTGAAAATAAATAAATTGTCTTGCATATTCTTGCCAAGGGGTATGTAAACACAGAGAGTAAATCGGGGGTTCTTTCTGACCCCGTCAGCTTTTGGCAGACGATGATACTGCAGTTTATCGAGAAGAACATCAGTCTGTCCCCGGCTTATTTTACATTTAATTATTTAACAGATGCTTTTACCCAAAGCAATGCATCATTAAGAAAGCAGGGTCAGTCAGTTCCCGAAACAGTGGGGTCAAGGGCTTTGCTCAAGGGCCCAGTGGTGAAATCACTCAGCTGGGGGATTTGAACCAATGATGAGATCTTTCAATCAGGGGTACAGTGTCCTAGCCCCGCTGAGACACACTCTGTACTCCCCTCCCCCAAGTCCTAAAAGAGAGCTTTAGCAAATTTGCTTATGTCAAGGAATGTATCAGTAATACATAGACTCAGTTTAGTAGGAGGCCAAGCACTGGCCAACCTATAGCCAAAATCCCCTCCACCCAACCCATCTCTGCTGGTAAGCGAAGTTTCTATCCACCCTGTGAACGCTAGTGCCTTTCGACCTCTGATTTGATTTCAAGAATCAACCAAAAAAAACCAGCTAAAAATATATGCAGAAAAAATACACATCCATTATTTGGTCTTTGCACAATGGAACTCTACGCCATTCTGCTCTCCATAGGTCGGGGGTGACAGCACAGCCAGTGTGAGGCACCTCTGGGCCTGGGGGCTAAGGGCCTTACTCAAAGGCGCACAGACATGTGACTGTTCTGCTTAAACTGGCAGCTTTCTGATGGCATGCATGGAGACGTACCCACTGAGCCACTGGCCAGCCCCAGCATAATGACCAGCAAGCCTAAACAATAAGTTAATTTTGGCGTGTCATATTGGAGAGGCATGTCACTGCTGTGTGCACCTGGCCTGTCACTGTACCCGTGTGACTCTTGCTTCTCTGTGACCCAAAGCTAACAGCGTTTGCCGGCTCCCCAAGGAGGAGGGCACCTGCGCCAAGTTTGTCCTACAGTGGCACTTCGATTTCCCCAGTAGAAGCTGCGCTCGCTTCTGGTATGGAGGCTGTGGAGGAAACCAAAACCGCTTTGAGACCCAGGAAGAGTGCGAGAAGACCTGTGGGACAGCAGGTAAGTTCTGGACCACCCAAACCATTTTCTAATTCAAAGTTTTTATAAACGCAATGTCATCAATGATGGCTTTCAATTGTCTATAAAACCCTGATAAAATGCTATGAAAATTCCATAGGTAGAGCCTTTAATTTTTTTTTTACCAGGATTAATTGTTTTTTTTAAACCCTGAATTTAAACAGCAATGAAAGGTGATGGATGTGAGTTATCCTTAAATATTATATTAATTGGTAATAAATTGATTGGTGATATATAAGGCATGTCTTCTATGCAGCATCTTTCAATCAAGGACTGGGAGAAGCTGTGAGAACATAGGGAAGACACATGGACAATCGGGTTTTACCTCTGCAAAAAGTCCCAGAAAAGAAGGCGGAGCAAAGCCACGCTGATGGCACTGACACGGCCCTGACATCTGACATCCTTTCTTCACAATAAAGGAAAATCAAGGATCTGATGCATAGTTATCAAACTGGTGCTATCTTTTTTTTTGCAGTGGATGTACTAAATTTACCTGGTGTGTATTGTGAACTGTATTGAATTTTATTAAATAGTTTGGAAATAATTTTATACAGTTTTTCCCAGAATTAGTCATACAAAAGTAACCGAAAGTAACTGCGTTTTAATGGTACGCAAAGACTTCCAGATTACATCCTTTTTGGTTCAGGTTAATCTCAATGAAAACTCTTTCTTGGTCACTCAATGCTTTAACATAATTATCCACACTGATATAGATTGTAAGCTAGTTTTCATATTTCCATGTTTAAAAGATGACAGCCATTTTGTTCAATACCAGTGGGCAAACTTCGTATTTTAAGTGCACTTCAAACACACGGTCCTGTTCGTACAAGACGGAATGTACTTGTCAAAACTGTTGATTTTTTGTTTGTTTGTATTACTTTGTTTCAGACTGGGGTGAGGAAATAAAAAATGCTTTCTATTAATGTGCCAGTTCCCAGTGGTTATCTTATTAACCATATTGACCATAGCCTTTCAAATGTATTTGTTGTTCAATGACCACAAACAAGAGTTTTACTTAAGCATACCAGCAGAACAAAAGACTACACTACCCAGACCCTGCTTTTTTTTAATTCCGTAGGATATCATATCCTATACGTAAGAATAGCTTGCTAGTATACATTGTTTTATATTAGATGATTTTTATCGGTCAGGTAGAAATAGATAGCTTTCTATTGTTTGTTAGCAGCACTTATTAGCATAATGTTATTAAGTTAGCATAGGACTGAAAATGGAACAGTTAATTATGATTTGTGAGTTTACAGTTGATTCTGGTTTTCATTGTACACCAGTTAAGTTTAATCTTTGGCATCTTGGTTCCTTCACCAGTGACGTTTCTAGCCATGAAATAATTTCGACTCTCTTTTCTCAGTGTTTCCCAACCCAGGGCATGGGGCCCCACAGACAGTCCATATTTTTTGCTCCCTTCCAGCTCCCAAGAAACACTGCTCTATCTGGCTGTATCACATAGGATCTAGGGGCTGGGAGGGTTTTGTAGGCCGTGGTAATGTTTCAGGCAAAACTGACGAGATTGTGTGTGTGCTGTCTCCATCACACCACAAAGCTGCTGCCATATGTACCAGGAAAGTTTACTTACTAAGGTGAAAGAGGAGAGCCCAAGCTTTTGTGCTAATGCTAATGCCTCTGTATAAATTGTTAATGTTTGGCTTAGATTTAGTAACTGTTTATCGGTATAGCTCTCTCTCAGGTCAAGGTTTATTTTAGTGTTTTTTTAGAAGTTGGTGGGTATCTATAGTCTTCTTTGTACTTCTAAGCACAACCAAGGGTCCTAGATAAAGCCAGGCACAAACATTGCAGAAATGAATGGCCGGTCCAGGGTCTAATGAACAGCATAATCCCCCACAATGGGAATGCTAAGAAACTCAAGACTGTCATTTTATATAAAGAACTGAATTCAGACTGATCTTCGGCAAGGCCTTTGATTTCTTCCATATGTGAAGAAGTTTTTCAGTCTTCATAACCGGAGGGATATTGCATATGAATCCAGCTTGTGCTGCATAAAAACACATTTCACGCAGTGTCACACAACAACTCTCTTTACGGAATTCTTAACTATTTTTTTGACAAAAAATTAAAATAAGCAAATACTCACACACTAAGCAAAATAAATACCTAGTGCTGTAGTATGAAGTTCACAAACTTGTCACTAAACTGGTCGCTTTTAGCTCTCTGTCAATAAAATCACACTCATCTCGTTGAGGGTAATAAGTAACAGATGAGGTGCCTGTCCCAGTTCCTATAGGGACAGTGCAGTGTCATTATGCAGATTGACCACAAGCTTAAGTGCTATCATGAATAAAACAGTTATAAGTTATGCCGCATGCATGCTTTGCATTTATTTTTTTACAGTTGGCAGCAGATATTGGAAGAAAAATATACCAAATCAAAAAAAAGCCCAAAACCAGAAAGACATGAGCGATGTCCTGTCAGGCTCAAATCTCAATCGTAATCCATAACTTTTTCAAAATAAATCATCATTTGTTTAAAAAAAACATTCTATGTATAATTAACCTTGAATTGCTTTTTGAGGACTGGATGTTCAGAACTGGTGTCTTAATATGACAGATACATTTGGAAAGAGTGAGAAAATGCTTTTACTACTGATTACTGGAACAAACTTGATGTGACACTTGATGTGATTGGTGATTGGCTGACATGGTGCTTAAGGAATACCCCCAGTGTTGGTGATACTTGTGTCTCTGGTGCACTGAAACAAAACAAAGAACGAGAGCAATTTGTAAACGCTTTTGGAAAAACCATAATCATTAGAAGTACAGTTACCTCTCATGAATGTTAATGATGACATAGCACTTACACCACTAGGACTGGACTGGAATTAAAGGTTTCCCCTGATTTTGGGGTCGCCCGTGATGAATTTTGCCAAGCTGGTAGGTCGGTGGTCCAGCACACAAAGCCGTCCAGCCCATCCCTGGATGCCTCATTGCTCTCCTCTGCATTTTCTACAAGGTCAAGTTGAAGATGCAACCATTGGCTTGGGAGTAATGCATGTTACAACTGAGAAAACGTACCCTTAATTACAAAATTAGAGTCATAAATTAAATAAGCTTCTCTGGAAGAAAAGTAAGCAGCAATCTGATATACTAGTAATAAAGAGCTAAAGTGCTTCCTAATGTTTTGCCCTTCAGTTATTGGCTTTTGATGAAACATGATGTAAAGTCAGGTTTGCCATGTGGAATGTTCCACGGATGTTAAGAGTCATTTGTGTGTTTGCTTTGGGTAAAATATTGCAGAAAGTGCAGAGCGATTACTAGTCTCCAGATTGAGCAGAACGTTAGCTCTAATAAGCATGATTCACCCAGGACACAAATCCTACCACTGCCAAACAGTGCAAGCCTAAATGGACACATTATATAAACAACCGTGGGCTGAGTCATAGTGGAAAATGTAACCAGGTGTTTCTCCCTAAATCCTGTGGAACAGAAGTTCCATGGTGGAACACTGGGTAGTCCACAGTCTTATGTTCTACACATACTCCAACACAAAAGACTAAAGATCTTGAACAGATTGTGGAATAAAGCAGAATTTTCTTTTCCTTAAATATTTATGCTCGGTGTAATTCATGGTACAGAAATGGACCCGCATGAAAGGCATCCAGCTTTCTCAGCTTTGGTAAAAAGCCGACAATGGAAAAAATG
>JAODKN010000037.1:17615434-17635457 GCA_026774425.1 Petrocephalus zakoni
CTGCTGTGTCACACTGTCACATGGGGTAAGTGTAGAGGACACATTTTGTTGTTGTGCACTGTGTCAACAATGACAATTAATCACTCTTCTTCACTTCTTAAACAAAATGTGTTGTTTTGCAAAGACATGTGGTTTTGATGAGCTGTTTGCACAATCAAAGGCAATGTGAGGGTCAGAACTTGAAAATGCTTTTACTTGATGTTTTTTTACGTAAAATGAAACCTTTAATGGGGGAGAAAAGGCATATGCGAATTGACTGAAGTAAGTGCATTGCCAATGGGAGATATATTGTGGGACGACATCTCCCCACAAAATCAGCAGACGTTTATTGGAAGTGGTAGTGGAACCACTAAAATCAAACTGGCTTTCAAAAAAGATCTCAATGTCAATTAGAAAAAGTTTAAAATAAGCTGCCTGATACACGTGTGGACAAATCTCAGATCTCAGATCTTCTTTACACAGACAAAAACAAAACAATACAAACAAAACTGGTCATGAAATTGGTCATGAAAACTTCCAAGGAGGAATCCAGAAAGTTTGGGGTGGCAGCCTGTCTCGTGGCTCTCTTAATGTGGTAGTAGTCAGGGTTGTAGTGTAATCTACTTTGTAGTAGTAATCATGGTTCTAGTGTAATCTACTTTGTAGTGCTAAGAACTATTAGCCACAGTAGCAGTCTTGGATTGGAACTTCTTCAAACCACAAATAAGTATCATTATGAAGCCATATAGTCTTTAAGTGGTACTAATTCAGTAATCCATCCATCCAGCTACCTTAGAAATGTGTATTCTCTTCAGGGGTGTGGTCACGCTTAAGTAATTTATTACCAAACTGCACATGAAGCAACATCTACATTTCATGATATGAATATTTTTAACATGTTTGTGACATAAATAGAATTTTTTATATATTTCTTTGTAATATTGCATATTAGTTTATTTGATATCACAACAACATCATGCAATTTCATCTGCATGATATACCATACCATACCAACTTTATTTATAAAGCACTTTATCAACCCACACTGGACCAAAGTGCTGTACAAAAAAATTCCTGTAATCTTCTGCTATGTGATGGAAAACTGCATTCCACTGAGATTTAATTCTGTAATTCTAGGATGTAATTTTAATCTCACCTTGAGGTCTTTTAAAGCCATGAGATCTACAGCAGTTAAGTAGTGGGACACCATTCACTGAAACGCATTAAAATGAGCTGACATCAGACACGCCATGGATGAGTGATGACCTTCATTGTGCACTTCCATGTGTGTGAGTACTTACATAATCTAAGCCACTCTGGCTGTCTTAGTCAGCAATGCTGACAGCAGAGAGTCGGTCAATCATCATATACCATATCGCCGTGCCATCTCAGCTTGCCCGCCAAATTGACTTCCCTCCAGATTTCTTAACATTGTGTAAAACATCTAAATACAAACTGTCAACAAAGAGTCAGTAGCTTGCTCATATTGTATGTGTTTGGATGTTAAAATGTTATAAATAAAAATTCTGTATGTGTGGCTTGGTTAGTTGTTTAAGCTACAGTGTGAAAATCGCCTTTGACTACATATATACGCTACCTTTTATACTGTAGCTTCCAAATTCAACAGGCTAGAACCATATTCAACACTAAGAGAATGCAAGGGCAGTTCCTGAGATTGATAGTTTATGTAAGGACAGGGTGACATCATCTGGTACTATCCATCAGTGGCTTCAATGGTCCAACCTCTAGTTAGTACCTAGTGGGGTGCCACATGGCTCTGTGTTCGGCCCAGTATTGTTATTGCAATAATGCTTCTGTCTAATAAAATATTTGCACATGTGTATTTTCCCCACAGCAAAAGTTTATAAATGCTGGCCTTTTGTTTTGTATGAAAATGGTAGCCTATGGCAATTTTTTCAATGACAGGAACATTGTTTTCCAAAACCTTTTTCCAATTCCAAGAACCAGAAAGACAGAAGTTTGATTTAGCTTATTTATTTATTTATTTATGTTATATTGTGAAACAATAAAGTGTTTCTTCTCCGAATAATGTATGTTTAGAAGTGGGGGCTGGTTATAAATGATAGTTCTATTTGTCTATATCAAGTGTGTTTCAAGAAAAGAACAGATCTCTGAGTGTATTGTTTAGAATATTCAAATTAAATCATGCTATCCAGAATATAGCACATATGCACCAGTTTAGATTTCTTTTTTGTTTTAGGTTGGTTTGGTGTAGAGCCCGACAAGGCCCGAACCCGACAGAATTTGGCCTGACAAGACCCGAGCCCGTGTAAAATTAAGCCCGAACCCGACCGAACCCATCGGATTCCGTCGGGTCCCGTCGGGTCCTGTAAGTTTCGGGCAAAGATCTTTAGCTCTAGTTTGCTGTCGGTAATGAATTCCACAAAGTGGTTTAAATGTGTAGTCAAGCTCCCAGGTCGATGACTATACAAGTGCTGCAAATATCTAAGCACATGACACAGGGTACAGCCACACTTTGTGGTTACTTATTGTAATGCAGTGCTTAGCTTAAGTGATTATTTAAAGACAGTGTAAATAGACTGCAGCAATCTAAAATGTTCTGACTAAAAATACACACACCATTCCCAAGACACACCTCTGCATTAATGATGTACAATGGAAACAACTTCAAACCCCCATTTGAAGCTTACAGGCTTTCCCTTCGAGTCCTTCCGGCTGTGCAGCCAGCCTGGCTACAGTGTAGTATCAATATGCCAGGCTTTGCAAGCCGTCCCTGCCATGCCTGCAAAGACACATATTAGATACAATTTCCCTTTTTGAATGGATGCAGAAGAGGACTCAGTGGCACGGATGTGACAGTGTGAGCCAAAGTGCCAAGCGAGCATAACAGGAGCGAAGAAGAGTAAGTGAGGAAGAGCCAAGCAGCCAGGATATTAACAGGCAGGATCTGCCAGCACCCAAGTCCCGTGGCCAAGCGAGCGTCATTCGTAATACTTTGGGTTCAAACTGAGGCAGTCTTTTGTGAGCTAAAGCACGGCCCAGGGCTGGCTGCGGACAACCTACATTATGGTGGCAAATGATCGAAACCCCAATACTACTCAACAAACACAGGCATATGTACAGACTGACAAAACTTGTGTACTGGCAATGCCATATAAGTTTAATTTTAGTGGTTCTACGCATTGTACAAACAGAAACACACTCCAGTTCTTTTCTGTTTATTCATGTATACAAATTTAATTTATCCTGAACTACAAAGGACAAAAATGTTAAATTAAATGCTGAAGTAAATATAATTTAGGATTTAAGATGTTATATTAAATTAAATATATTGACACCCATTAACCTAATGTTATTCCTTGGGGTGTCCTTTGATTTGCGCTAATTTAAAAAGCAATAAACATACAGTTTTATCATATGACAACTTCATGCTCTCGTAGTATTAAATCTTTTATAGGAATTATCAGGCCGTAATGTTTCTTTTTTAAAGCTGTAAAGGAATGTAACTGACTTTTCAACAGGAACACATGGGGCTGAAGTTATACGGCCTCCATGTTTGCTAAGTGCTAAGATCTGTGCATTTACAGAGCAGTCAGCCTGGCACTGCCATACGTACTTCCTGGAGCTGATGTTCTGATATCAGAGAGCATATTGTCTGCACCAGAATGTTACCCACCCCACAGCTGGCAGACTGGCAGATTAGCGCCTCCACATCTGACAGCTGTAGTTCTCCCCAGAAAAATACTGAGCTGCTTTCTGGGGGGGGGGGATGGGGAGTTATTTACGGGTCCTGGTACATGAACTTGAGAGTTAGCTTGGTACAGCTCCATGGAAATCCCCCCGAAGAAGCTGCATTCTGTTATTTTATGGCGTAAATCTTGTATATTTAGTCTTTTTAGGCACATAACCTCCCTGAGGACGTATCTGCATGACACCAGTGCATAATGCTGGCTCATGTCATATAATAATAAAAATAATAATAATAATAATAATAATACATTTTCTTTGTAACGCACTTTAGACTTAAAATGAATCCCAAAGTGCCACAAAATGTTACCCTAAAAAAAGCACGTAAAACACCCATTTAAAACGACATTAAGTGGATCAATAAATAAGAAACCTGTAGCCTGCAATATTAATTAGAAACCATAGTCCTGTTAAATGTCTTAAGTCCTTTTTTTTAAATTTTGAATAGTCATTGTGCCCTCAAATGGTCCAAGAGGGTGTTCCATAGTCGAGGGGCGGCAGAGCAGAAGGCCCGATCACCCATGGTGCTGAGTTTGGTCCTGGGGAGGGTGTTCCATAGTCGAGGGGCGGCAGAGCAGAAGGCCCGATCACCCATGGTGCTGAGTTTGGTCCTGGGAAGCAGGAGACAATTTGAATTTGTAGGTCGTAGAGATCGTGTTGAGGATATTGGGGTAAGTTAGGGGGTAGAGGGGGGCATTTCCATGGATGCATTGGTGAGTGGTAAGGGAAACCTTGTATTCGATCCTTGCAGAAATGGGGAGCCAGTGAAGTGACTGAAGAATGGGTGTAATGTGTTCATATTTTTAAACTCTCATCAGAATCCTTGTCGCACTGTTTTGTATGTATTGGAGTCTTTGAAGATTCTTGTTGGGGATTCCAATGAGTAGTGCATTGCAGTCATTGAGTCTGGAGGAGATAAAGGCGTGAACCAGTTTTTCAGCATCTGGCAAAGTGAGAGTGGGATGGAGTTTTGCAATAATTCTGAGTGGTGGAATGAAATCTTGCAGAGATATTTGATATGGGCTTCAAAGGTGAGCTGAGGGTCAAATCTTACACCAAGGTTGGTGGCTGATAAGGCAAGGGGAATGTCGTGACCAGAGACTGTAATGCTGGGCATGGAGACTGACTGAAGCTGATGCGGGGTGCCAGCCAAAATCACTTCAGTTTTAGAGCAGTTAAACTGGAAAATTTTTTGTTTCATCCACAATCTGATCTCCTCAAGACAGGTGATGAGTATCAAAAAGATCCTATGGACAAGATCACTCAATATCTGATTCTCATGCTCTATACAGCCAACAAGAATGTCTTTTATTTAGGTGTAATATTTACGGAAAAGTGTGCTGTATACCTAAGAGTTCAGATGCTGAAATTAATTAAAAGGAAATCAAACATAACATAGGCATATTGTTTGAAATGAAGCATGGAGTCTCTTTCCATGTCACAGCAATCACTGAAATGTTGTTCCAGATTACTACACTAGTCTTTGCCAACTTACTTCCTTATGTAGAGGCTATTATCCATAACTACACTGTATCTATGTAGTGAAATATATTTAGGTAAAAGATGTGTTAATAGAACATTTTCAGACTGTGCCGTCATTTATTAGGATCCTAGTGGTATAATGTAGCAATTAGTACAATTAGGTAGCTACATGCATTTTGCATGAGGCCCCTTGAATCTGTTGTTTACAGGCCTGGCAGCTGTCCTTGGTCTATATTTGATCGACCTCCTTGTAGAGAGAGTTTCATATGTTTGCTATCTAGTCTACAATCCAGATTTCTTTCAACACTGACAGGACATTAGTTTAAAAAAGAGAGAGGGGAATAAGGGAGACGCACGTCCTCCATTGTGGTCTTTAATTTTGGATATAACAGCAGACGACATAACACATGAATGATTTCTGAGCCGCTCTCAGCCATGGTTTAGTCAGCAGAGCTCTGTGCCCTCGTGCCGCGCTGGGCATCAGGCATCTGCAGCTGCTGAAAGGCTTTGGCTATTAGCCTCTTTCTGCTCTGGAAGAGTTGAGTTTGATGATTTTCAGAGCCACACGCGTTACAGTGTTTGACTCTGCTTCTTCCTTCTTATCAAGTTCATGTGTTCATGTACCGCAGTGGCTAGCACTGTTGCCTCACACCTTGGGGGCCTAGTGTTCCGGTCTCTGCCCGGGTTCCATGTGTGTGCAGTTTGCATGCTCTCCCCATGTCGTCATGGGATTTCCTCCGGGTGGTCCCCCCCCCCAGTCTAAAAACATGCTGAGGCTAAATAGAGTTATCAGATTGCCTATAAGTGCGAGTGTGCGCTGCGATGGGCTGGCTGCACATCCTGGGTTGTTCCCCACCTCGGGCCCATAGCCTCTGGGACAGGCTCTGGGGTCCCCGTGACCCTGAACAGGATAAGCAGTTTCAGAAAATCTATGGATGTTTTCATGTTAAATTTCAAATTCTCTTATCTTGTTATTCACCCACCTCCAAGGACAGTCCTTCAGCCTCATGACAGGCATTGTGAAGCTTTCAGCTAATTCTAGAATCCAGAATTTTCTTCAACTATCCATTCATCCATCCATCCATCGGCCTTAACCGATACCCTGCACCACAAAGCACAGAGCGCGAAGGGTCACTTCAGTGAGGGATTGCAGCCCCTCATCAGTGACACAGTCAGTCAGACAAAAACCAGAGTAATGGGAGGTATGAATGCATCATCTGCTCATACTGTCATCTTTTTGGCATTAGGCACTAAGATTTATTAGCACATCTGTAATACATTCCTATCCAGAATATTCATGGCATCTGTTGTTATCATTTTATTTAGATTATTTGCATTTCTATATGTCTTAGTTGACTACTAAATTCTATTTTCATAGTAAATGCTTTTAGCTGAACAGACCAAGATGACCCCATTAAGACCCTAAGAAGATGTTTTGGAGGCTGATAATCTGGATGCCCATCAGGTCACGGAGATCCAGCAATAAAAAGCTTCACAAACAACAGACTTGTGACTTATTTAACTTCTTCCAGACATGTTTTACAGATGGTTTAAATAAGCTCCTGGCAGAAAACATAGTCAGCTTGCATTAGGGTCTTATATCCTTGCTTGTGTTGGACGAAAGTGCCATGAGAAATGCACAAAGTACTGCTCACTATAGACACTCCAATTCCACATTGGACGTAAAAAACTATCCATATCCAGCAAAATACATAGTTCCTATAAGGGACGAGGTTATTCCAGATTA
Source organism: Petrocephalus zakoni (assembly GCA_026774425.1). Classification (NCBI taxonomy): domain Eukaryota; kingdom Metazoa; phylum Chordata; class Actinopteri; order Osteoglossiformes; family Mormyridae; genus Petrocephalus; species Petrocephalus zakoni. The sequence continues at coordinate 17,622,372 of JAODKN010000037.1, forward strand.
TTGTTGAACTCTTAAGCATGCAGCATTCCACTTTTACACAATATGCCTGACATCTGGCCAGTCTCAATTTATGGACAAAATTACACTGAGGTACCATCACTTCCTGTTGGGCAGCCAGTATTTCCTGTCCAGCTCTTGAGATGCTTGGCTTATAGCACATCGTATCTATAGGCCGATGGACATACCCAACAATTCAGTAAAGTGATATTGGTGTTTTCTCAAATGGCTGTGCTATGTTGCCTTCCATGATTCAGCACAGCTGTGGGTTTGAAACATCTTACCCATTTCTATAGTAATCAGTCACTAACCCAGGCAGGGGCATTTTAATGTCTTCGGAGGCCCTAGGCCAAGATAGATAGTTGATTATAGATAATTGCTGTCAATATTGAGTCCATCCACCTTTTTGTCAGTCACCCTTTTCCTGAACTTGACCAAGTGTACTGGGACTCTGTGTAACATTCCCCAATTAAAATTGCTTTTGCCAGCTCATTTATGCTTCAAGTTCAGGTTGATGGGTAGTACTATATTCTGAAGAATTCTGATCTTAGTTCTTAGCGATACGGGCCAGTACTCTTGAAGATGTCACTCTGCATCAGATCGTTACCTTTACCAGCGGGCAACGCATTACCCCAATCTAATGTGGGCCACAAAAGGTTTTATTAGCATTTCCCACTTTTCCTTATTCCATCGGGGTATCTTCTAGAACAGAATGGGCTGAGCAGAAGAGATCCTCCATGTACAAGGAAGCTTGTATCCCATGACCTGACTGTGTGGTCGTGGTGTTTTTGAACTCATAGAGCTGCCAGATTGTTCTTTGCTATTACATAGCTCTTAGCAAAAAAATGAAGTAATTTGATGGACATTTTGTCTTCATCCATGCATAACCCATGAATGAGTTATGTAATTTAAACAGCCTGTAGCTTCTCTCGGGATGCAGAAGGCCCCAGGCAGAAGACACCCTGGATGGGATGCCAGCCCATCACAGGCTAAACACACTCACATGCACATGTGCACAGAGCCAGTTTGAGGATCAGATCTTCAACCCTGGTGGTAAGACCACAGTGCCAGCTACTGAATGGTCTTTTGTGGGATATAAAACCACTGAAAAGAGAAAACTATAGAGAGATGCAATTTTTCTCGTGCTTTGCAGAAGCTGTAGTTAAAAGGCTGCATTTACAGTTGTTTTATTTGGTCTGGGCTTGATTCCACTATTTACTCACAAACTAGTCTAATAAACAGAAAGCTGGAAAAATGTGTGTTTGAGCTGAATTGCGTTTATGTGCCATTCATACACTGCAGTAATGCCGTCTATACAGACTGCTCAGGGAAAATTAATTCACTTTGCTGGAATTCAGCAATCAGTGACTGGGAGATTGCATTTGTACAATGGGCTGAGGGAAAAGCCCAATCAACTGCTATCCATGGGCCACTCACATTGTCCAGAAGCAAATGAGAACTAGTCTGAGTGCAGCAATAGTGAATGTGAACCAGCTGTTCTTCAGAGTACATTAAAACGTTTCTGTGTTAAAATGTCAGGTCGTGTGATGCTCTGCAGGGCAGCCAGCATTTTAATCGCAAGATCCTCTGTGTTTACAGCCACTACTTTCAACACAGCAAGGAAGTAGCAGACCTGCGCCGTTTCACTCATAACGAATAACACGGTGATGTTGCATTAGTCTGAAGAAATCTGAGGTTAAAAACCAGCTCAGAACTCCGAATCAGGCATGCAAGGGGGTCTTTACCATGGCAGGGTTTCATTCCCTGTGTGCAACCGCTAGCCTTTGCCATGTGGAAAGGAAGGTAGAGCAGGTCACCTGCAGGGGGCAGCACCGCAAGCATTTACATTGCTACTGCTTAGGGGGTCCATATACAGGGAGTTATATTGCAGGACGTTGAGGCGAACCAGAGGCCCGGATTCCAGCACATGCCTGTGGAAATGTGGACACGTGACAATGGAGATCTGGCTCCCTGCTCTGTTTTCCGTTGATCAAGCACATCCATTAACTGGCGCTATAAAAACCGTATGACTCACAAGTACCACCAGACTAAAACCATCTGTTTTAAGCAATACTCCCACTAACAAATAAAAGCAGGCTGCTTAAATATCTCATCAATTGCAGTGTCTGCCTTTTTAAAGTCATACACTTTTAATAATGAGAAATTATCAAGGGAATTCAATTCAAAGGGCACTAAGGTTGTTTTAGTTTGATCTTGGCTTAAGCAGCGAGTTCTGTCTTCAAATCCTGGAGGCCCTTTAAACAGTAGTCTGAGGAATATCCTGGCCTTGGGTATTAGACTCAAAAGCCAAGAAGGAACCCAGGCTAGAGAGAGGGCGTGTGAAGGAGGGCCGCATTTCCCACGCCCACCCCGGAGCAGAATCGTCAGCTTCTGTTCCCACAGCAGGAGGTGCTCATCCAGGTACTGTTCAGATGGCCACACAGTGAGCCTTTTGTGTAAGATTCACGTCAGGTGACGGATCTTCCATAGAGTTGCTCTGTCCTCTTTCTGCACAACACACACCTCGAATCCCACATCTGGACCAGAGGTCCAAACATCTGCGGTCATCTTCTTCAGACTTCAAAGGACCTCATTGCACGTGGGACATAAATCCTGCATCTAAAATGAGCGTCAAAAAAGAATTCACAAAAAAACAGTGAGTGCAGGGCCCTCTCCCCACTCCCGCTCTCGGCGGGTCTCTTTGGAGCTCAGACTGTTATGACTCACATGGAAACTTTTGAACATGTGGCGCTTCGAGTGAAAAATTCTCACCATCAAAAGCAAAAAGCAATAATCATTTGTACGTATTGCACGGGCTTTTGCATAAAAAAAATGTTTAATGTCGTTGAAAATAAAAGCGTTTGACGTGTGATGCTAATAATTATGACTTAAGTACCTGCTTTTAACAGCAACATGAAAATCATGGAACTTTTCTATGTTTTTTCAAAAATATTGTGATATGTATATTTTAGAATCATTAGCAATGATTTAATGAAAAGTGTCAAGGCATTTATTGTACAAACATCATGCCAAATAATTGCAAGAAAATGTATACAGCAGCTGATAATTAACTACATATTACCACCACATACAAACACTGTCATACACGCATGATACATGCATTGGGTGCAATCCATTGTAATTAATCTGAATATCCAAGACTATGCATTCAGGTCACAGGAGCTTACATGCCTTGCAGGACAAGCTTACATGTCATTTCTCAAATATGTTACACAGCTGAAAACTTATGAATTCAACCAATGGAAGCAATTCCCCCTTGGTGTCAGTACTTACTTTGAGACTTATGATCTACTATTTTAGTCCTGGTTTTTATTTAAGGTAATGGTGCCGTTGGTACCTCTCTGTGCACTGCTGTACGTCTTTATGCCAGTCTATAACCCTGTTGTCTGTATTAACTCCTCTCCTCCATGGAAATATCAGCAGATTATCTGCAAAGCCCTGTGACATTAGCCAGCTGCCCTAAGAGTAGAGTGCTGTTGTACTTCACTAATAACAATACCTGCACTTGACCTTCAGAGTAAAGGTGAGCTTGCCGGGTTGGGGGGGCAGGGAAGCCAGCTGGTCTCTCCAGCGTTTGTATCACCTACCATGTGTCCTTGGGGACCAAGCTGAATCACACTGCCAGTTTTCTGCCTGTTTTCAGTCTTAAGCAGTCCTCCATCCATCCCTACTCTAACCATATCCTGGTCGGGGGAGTGGGGAGTCGGGAGCTGTAGCCAGGCAGCATAGTGCATGAGGCTGGGGTGCATCCTAGTTGGGATGGTTCATCCTTCTCTTAAACTGACTGTTGCAGCATGTAGGATACAAGATACTGTGCAATGCTAAAAAAACATTTGATTATTCTAAGCCTCAGCAATAGTGCACAATTCGGAAATATGAAACCATTTACTCATTACTCAGAGCATTTTTAAGCAAAAAACAGGGCAATAATTATTATTTCATTACTAGGGAAAAACATGAAAATAATATATAAACCTTTTAAAAAGGGTTTTTCTAAGCAGTAAAATCAAGTATCAGAAAACACAAACCGTGGTCAAAAAACCAAAACTCTTTCAAAGAAAGGAAACTTAACGGGATATCCAGAAAACACTGAATTGACACTTCTGTGTCTAGCAAAACCACATGGCGTGAGCTTAACAAAACTATATTTGTGGCACGGCTGAAACCAGTTATATCCGAAGCCAGTGGACAACGGCATGCAACAAGAAGTGAGCTGCCCTTAGCAACAGCAAATTAATCTGTCTGATGATTCACCTGTCACTCTGTTTTCCCCATTGAGGTAAGACCAAGCTAGATCATACTCTAAAATTAGCTGAGCACACAACAACTAGCAGTTGGACTGGCCAGCACTGGCTCTTGTTTTATGAATCAGAGTCTTGCAGAAGAACCTACTCATCTGAGAACCAATCAGGGTAGACCTGTATGGGTTGCTATGGTTACCACACAAGACTGAAAATTCATAAATTAATATAAGGGGCCACACTATGCCCCTATGTTATTGTACATTGGATTGCATTCAAATACAGAGAGCATATCACTTTCACAAGGTCAGTTACTATGGTTTTACATATAACACATTCTGCACAAGTGACTTTCATGTGGTGAGAGTAGTTACAATCCGTGACCTTGCCATTCCACACCGTAATATTCCCTCCATGATTAACCTATAATACTTACAGGCAACAGGAGCAGCAGTGTTGTCAAACTCCCAGGGTTGGGGGTTCGAATCCTGCCCTCAGCTCTGTATGTGTGGCGTTTACATCCTGTCCAGGATGTCTTGTTTAAGGGGACCAGGGGCTGTGTACTGCAATTAATTACAGATAAAAGGATGTACTGGAATTCTAATATGAATGTTACACATAAAGAGTGGTCTATGAATTCTTTTCTTTTATCTTTAACTAATAAGTAATATTTTCCACAGTGTTAGCGGGATAAAAACCAAACGCGCCTGGATGTGGTTGGTTTACATTGGCTTGGCTGGTCCGGAGGGATGTTTGCCACAGTAAATCCTGACTCATCGAAACCATTAAGCTACGCTTTGTACTTCCTCCATTCTCTATCCCCCCCCACCTGAAGGTTTGTATATACACATACTTTCCATAGTAATCAGCTTCCAGATGCTGTTCCTAGATGCAATAAATAAAAATTCAGGTCTTAACAATTAGTGGCTGGAAGGGTATTTTTGCATGTGCTAGGATGTAGATCTGGGTTTAATTTTATATATCAAAAAAAGGAAAAGAAACCAAAAAAAAACATGTGGTATTAGATTTACCTTTTGTTACCTAACCTCGGAAGTATGCATTTCTTACTGAGGACTCCTGTAAACGTCCTCTTCCTGCAGCCTCCAGTTAGTAGCGTGTGTGTGCGTTTCAAAGGCCAGGCAGAAACCTCTATGGCTATGACATTCTTCGCAGCCTTTCGGGCCGGGAGGGATGACAAACCCTATGACCTGCACACCTGTAAAGAGGATCCTTGAGTGAGTGACTGGTGGCAGCTGGCGGGCTGCGACTCCGCGGCCCTCCAACATCCCGCCTCAGCATCGCGCCCATCAGCTCCCTTCCCACTTCAGTAATTCACATCAGATGATGTCCAGTTTTTTTTTTTCCCCCAGAGTAGGATAAAAGCACAGCTTTTCCATTCGTGCATTCCTGCACTTACCTTCAAAGGCTTACCAAGAAAAAAGGATTTTCTGCATTTCATCAAAAAATACATTATATATATGTATATATATAGAAAATTTTATATATATATATTTATATTAATTGAAATGTACCAGTTGTATGCAGATAGCAGGCTGCAGTTTTGCATCCTCGTTAGAAAACCATGCAGACTTTCTACTGCTAAAAATTTAAAAAGAAAGCAAGTTTATTGGAAACTATACAAGTCATTCATTTAAGGTCTATACAGATCAAACAATGAAATGGAATATAATATCCTGGAGGGTAATAAAACTATTCCATTCTTGATTCCAAACAGAATAGACTGCTTTTATCCCTAAGGATATATTAAATATGCAGTAGTATGCAAAAGTATATGGCCGAGAAAATGCTTACAGCTGTTTATCTGTGTAGTAAGTCTGTAATTGCTCAGAAATAAACTTTAACATTAGAATATATGCAAAGTTGAGAACACCACAATAAAAACAAAAGAATTTCTTCAGCTCTCCAAAAAGTTACTGATATCTTGCTGGATGGCTAGATGAACACAGCTTCAGTTCCCAAACCTCTTCAAATTGATTAGATCTTTCGCAGGTTTCCACAGGGGGTCCTGGAACCAATCCACTACCAGTACTGAGTGATGACACACACACCTAGGATTGAGCATAGTGCTTGGTCCACAGCATATTCAAGTTGTGCTTTTTGGAACTCTGATGTTTTTTTCCATTTTAATATTTTCAAATATCTGCGAATACAAAACCCGCAGATATGGAGGGCTGTACCTTTCCCAACTGATACAGGCCCTAAAAGCATGTTCCACTTTACCGAACAGGTCACTCGCCATTCAGACCCGACATGCCAATGAGGTCTCAAAACTCCAAAGACACTCAAATCAAGATAACCACATTGGTTTAATTTTCAAATAAAACTTTATTTAACAACTATGGAAGAGCTTGGTACACACTGAAAATGACCAGAGGAGTAAGGACACAAAGCAGACATCCTCTGTCCTGTTCTCAGTACTCAGAGAGGGATACTGCCATTACTGAGCTGTTTGTGGGGGGGGGTGGCTTCCTCCTGGCAGAAGGACAGCACTGAGACGAGAAACATTTCATACAGAGCCTTTCTCTGCACAGAGAAAAACACGCTTGTTTATGGTCTGAGGTGGGAGCGATCTGGAATTCCAGCCAGCGTGACAGTGCTTTCAAAACAGTTCAGATGGCTGTTTTCAGTTTAAAAATAATACCCATTTCAAGAGGGAATGAGAGACCAGTGACTGCAGAGTGGTTGGCTGAGGAACGGGGACAGCTTACACAGCCCACATGAGGTGTGACGCAGATGCGACCAGGAGACTAACGTATACAACGAAACAGAAGCGTTTTGTACAGATAATGAGACGCTGTTTATTCTCCAGTTTAGAGCGAAGTGAGCTAAAGAGAAATGCAATACAAGTCAGATAAATGAGGGGGGGAAATGTGCAGTAGTCAGAGACTGGGTGTACATGATAGGATGGTTACCATGTGCCGGTCATTTTTAAAATCTACACAAACGGAATACCAGCACTTGGGAATCACTCCGCATTATGGACCCCCTGACTCCACATCCTCAGCGACAACCTGCTCAGGGTGAGCGAGGCCCCTGTCTGGCAGTAACGCAGAACTGCAGCATGTTCACCGTGTGAGGTGGGGGCCGGCCACTCAGTTCTCCAGGAAAGCCACGTAGTCAGTCAGCCTGGCCAGCTGCTGCTCGTTGGGAACCAGCAAGACCGGCGGAGGATCTGCGGAGGACAGACAGTCGGTGTGTGGCAGACCCTTCAGTGTCCATGCAGGAGCGCGCACGCGTGCCATGAGGGGAGAACTCTGACATTCATTAGTCATTTAATGTTACTGAGGGCATATACATACACACAGGTTACTCAAGGAGAATGTGTATGTGCACAGGTGCCGGGAGAGCTATAAATGGGACAGGAGTCGGGAGCACTGGGCGGGCTTGGGGTGTTCTGTGCTACTGCCATAAATGTTCTGCAGATGTTAAGTCCTATGGGCCAGCCTCAGACAGAGAAGCATGCAGGAAGAACCATGGTGGCTAAGCAAACACACGAAGGCAGACAAGCCCCTGTGGTTCCATAGATATTTATGCACGATACACCTAAACTGTGAGGGTTCTCCAGCCCTTCATTATCCACACCACTGACCGTTTGAAAATCCCCAAAAAATGCAAAAACTGCCAAAACAAACATGACAATTCAGCTGCTGAAATATGGCGGAACAGTGCCACCTACCTGGCTTCTGTGGTATGACCATCCTGGTGTTGGGGTCTGCCTGCCAACCCTGAGCAACAGCACCTGCAAGAAGAAGGTAGCTGACAGTCTTTGCTTTTTTTGATAATTTACACATTACATACATACCCCCAGAATGGAGTAGACCTACCCCTAACCGCCTCGTCCACAGAGTGTCCCACGAAGGCAGCGAAATCCTCGGCCGTGATGGACGTGTAAGCCTGAGCCACCAGGCCAAACGCCCTTCTGCGTGTGGACTCTGGAGGTGCAGGGATAAGTGGAATTTAGGGTTCTGGCACCACAGTATCATGAAGAGGCTGTGACAGACATGAGAACACCTACAAGGATCTAGAGTCAGGCAGCTTCCCCTGCTAAAAAAAGCACCTCACTGAGGTCAGCTTACTCACATCTCAGCTGCACCATGGTTTCAAAGAAAAGCCCCTTAACTTTCCATACTGGTTCCTGGTGAGGAGCCCATGTTTGTGTTGAATTCTAAGCCTTAAAAATGCTTTGGATAGCTCTGACGGAATGAAGCGGTTGAGTGGAAGTGTGTTGATTAAGTTCAGCCCAAACCTTGAGATGTATATTAGCTAATACAAGGAGAAATAAGTGCACTTTCAATGCCTGCAAGTGTGATAAAGAAACTGTCAGTTGTCACCCTACACGCAATACTGTTAGGTGCCAAAACCATTATTTATGCTGTGTGAAGATCACATGAAGAAATGCAAGATTATGTTTAGACTCCAGTTACCATCATCTGCTCAACACACAAGCTTCATCGTACAGGGGCTATATTTGAAGGTCTCAAACTAAATCCAGAAAGGTGAACATTGAAAACAAATGAGCAGTTTTATGGAGACCACCTCTGAGACTGCAGGCAGGACTGACATCATTCGGCGAAGGACACCAAAGGCAACCTCGCGACGTATGCCAGAAGAAGCAGACACTTGAGAACCTCAGTAAAACAAAAGATACTGAATGGCTTTTTGGCTTATACAAAACTGCTGATAAATCTGTTACATCCTGTGAAGTTGAGCCAATGTTCCGGGTCGTATAGGGTAAGATGCAAGTCTGTGTGCACTGTGACCAGGAGCTACATGCACAAGGCATTCAGCGCCGACTCTGGAAACATTTGAGCATAGTTGAGAAGACCCATGCATTGCCAAAATACAAGACTTAAGAGAAACCCATGCAGCATATGCCTTATGAGTTACTGTACCAGACGAAATCTGCCACTAAGCAAAATGCCATTGCAAATTAAAACATGAAAATCAAGGTGTATTGCTGTCCCCATGCTTCCACACCTATTTTTACAAGCAAGTCACATGTTGAGGGCAATAAGGCAACGTTTTCAAGGCCTGACCTCCAGTCCCTTAGCTCCCCTGGAATGGGCATTGGGAGCCCAGCCAAGCCAATGACTCTGCACGCCACGGAGCCACTGGCTATTTCCAGAGCAGCATCTCCTCTGCCACTTTCAGCTGCTAAAAACAGAGCCTCACACCACCTAAGGAGTGTTTCAGCAAACTGTAAGCCAAGCGACAGCTATTTGGGGCCCCAATCCTTCAAGAACATAGACAAACTTGCTTGCTCAGTGCAGTTGTTGAATTTGATGCTGGTGATTAACTGGAAGAAAACACATCAAACTGTATATTCAACCAGTTTATTTCATCCAATGAAAACACTAGTCAGTAAAGTGCAGGCCATACAATCTAAATAAACAAAGATATGCCTAAAAGGCAGAGTCATTGGAGCTATTTCGTTAGTTTTTCAGCACGAGAAATATGGCCTACAGTAAATAGGCTCATAAAATGACAAACATGTAAACATCAACATTTACTTTCAAAAGATAACCCATAAATAATCCAGTACAAAACAAATACAAAAGTAAAAAAGGTATGTACAAAATTGTACATTTGGTATTTTACATTTTAGTACATTTCTGTATGTATAACGGCAACTCTTAAAATCACTCAAACGGCTTGTCGTGGAAAAGCAATGCAGTCACTTTCCATATTCCTGAAGTGACTGCGTTTGTCCTAGCTTACACTAAATCCTCTCTAACATTCAGGTTCAAGTAGCTAAACCCCGAATTCACGGAAGTGTGCACTTTCACTCCTCTTCCTCCTCCTCCTCCTCCTCCTCTTCTTCTTCTTCTTCATCATCATTTTCATCCTCATCATCATGCACTCCGAAATCCATCTTGGCTAGAACGGCTTCGGCACGTTCCGTTACCACGGTGAAGTGGTCCATTTTTTCGAAGCCTGGCTCCGGCCTCTGGATTTTGGAGTTTTTGGCTGCTTCCCTGGTCTGAGTGATGAGCTGCTTACTGGTGAAGAGAAAGTCTGCCACGCCGCTTTGGTCCATGGCCTGGACGGCGGCGTCCACCAGCTTGGTGCCATCCTGCAGCTGCTGTGTGTGTTGCTGCACGAGGGAGCGTACGGTCTGGACTTTGGTGTCCTCCTCCTGGCTGATCTTCTCCAACAACTGTCCCTTCTTCTCCTCCAGCATGGCGTAAAGTAGGTCAAACTTCTCCCCCAGGATCCTCTTCTGATGCAGTGTGTTTTCCTGGATGGCCTTGCTGGCGTCTTCCATCTGATTAAGCAAGGCCTGCACACAGCTGTTTCCAGCAACTAACAAGTCAATGGCATTGCTAAGCTCTGCCTTTTGGGTCTGGTAGATGTTCTGTAAAGGGGAGACCTCACAGTCCTTGTGTGCCCCGAACACCTTGCACAGGGAGCAGGTGGGTACCTGGCATGTAATGCAGTAGATGTTGATCCTCTCATCTTCATGTTCTTGGCACAAGGGCTCTTTGGTGTCCTTGCTCTTCACTGGGGTCGGAAGCGTGCTGTCCTGTTGCTGTTGTTGTTTGTAGATGTCAATGATGTTTTCCACCAATAGGTTTCTCTGGAGCCCAAAGACACCATGGCGGTCCAGCACCACCTCAAAGCGACAAGTGGGGCAGCGAAAGATGCCTCCAGAGTAGTGGTAAGGGTTGCGGGAGTCGTACAAGTCATTGGCACAGCCCCGGCAAAGGTTGTGCTGGCAGGGTAGGATGACCACCGGCTTGGTGAACATGTCCAGGCAGATGGGGCAGCTCAGCTGCTTCTCCAAGCTCTCCATGGGGCTGGGGGGCCTCACCACTTGGCCGGTCTGGATATCCATTCTGTCTTCTGAAACTCTGACCCACGGTACTAGCGAACGAGGCTGTCTGCTTCGTCTGGAGTGTGGATTCTGATTTCGCTGCTGCTTCTCTCGGATCGCGGTCTGCCGAGGGGCCGTCTTGGGCCGGAATTTATACTGTGCGAGTGCCACGGGGCACCGCCAGAGGCCAGCGATATCTGATCCCAGGCACGGGATTCTTCTGAGCTTGTTTGGGACTCTCGTTTCGCAGAAAACGCCTCCCCCCCCCCTCACAGTAACTGGTGGGTCACATGCCACACCTCAGTGGGGCAGACGACTAAGGTCAAATTCACAGCAGAAGATAAACAAGTCCCTTGTGACAGGCTGTGCAGTCACACAGCCGGGCCACCGCAGTACAAACAACGCTACCTTTGCTCCACCTGCTGCTCTGCTCTTTCCCAAAATCATTTCCCCTACATTCATACCCATCATTTACATCCACAGTCCATTATTTATTGAAAAAAAACAATAAAAATTCTCCTAGTAATCATACCAAAACAGCACCTGTAACACAGAATAATATATTACACAAGCAAAGGATGACCAGTCACATGCTACTCCAAACACACCACCAGCCACTAGGAGCCGTCTTATGCAACCCACAGATGAAGAACTTACTGTACGTTTATTAAAAAGTTACAAAACAACAGGTGCTGAGGGCAAGACCACAGTACACAAGGTGTAGTATTTTTACCAACTCCAGCATGAATGAGGCAACCATGGGGGCCATGGAGGTGCAGGGGTCTAACATGACATAAAATGAGCTAAACATTAGCTGAGAGTACTAGACCATGGCTACTCTGAGGGATGTTATGGTTCCTTTTAACGTCGAATTACGAAATCAATATTTTTCTTGAATACTGGAAAATTGGAAGGAAATACTTAGAACAGTGGCTCTTTTTTATCCAAGGACTGTCCAGAAAAACGTTTCGCCTCCCATACAGGTTATGATATTGTTTCTCTTGTGTTCAGCAGTGTTGCTAATGTTTATTAACAACAATTGGTAATGTTTCACTCCATTCTGTCCAATGTTACTTTTTTCATTTTATGAAAATATAAAACGTGAATGTTTATGAAGAAAAAAAAACAATCTAAAACTTATTTGGCAAAATCAGATGCCCGCCAACCATTAATAGTACATTTAATAACTGAAAAGACCATCATTGTAAGGTATTAGTCTTCAACAAAATAAAACAAATTATGATATTTTTAACAAAATTAAGATGAAATGAAGCTAGTTGACTCCACCTCCAGCTCATTTTAGGGACTTCCGGGATTTTCTACAATGTTATGCCCGAAGCTCTTGCACTGTTTAAAGTCACATAGATTTATTTCCACAAGAAATCATCAATATGGCCCTAATTTTGACTCACAATGAAAATATATTGGTAAAAAGTTACTGTGACATCCTATATCTCCTTTTGAAAACATAGCTATAGCGATGTACTTTTTTCTATGCTTTTCAAGTATGTTGTGTGTCCCATCAAGGTCTAGAAGGCCGTGGGCGTCAGTTGAAAACCACCGTTTTAAAACATTTAAGCAATTCACAAAATTAACAGCCAGAAAACAACATTATACATTTTTTTTTATATTTCTTGTTGCTGATCATGTCATCATCTTGGGGGTGGGGGGGGATAATGAAAATTATGAATTTAAATACAATGTCAGAGAAAACCTTCCCAAGAACTAAATTTAAATTTACAAGCATTGTGGAGCAACAAATTATACTCAGTAACTTCGGAGGAACACCAGTCTCTTGGGGCACCGTGCACAGAATGGCCATGAGCTGAAGGTCACAGAGATTCTGTCTGTGCCATCAGTCATTGGCAGCTCCAGGCTACAACGACCTGGTCTCAGATGTCAGCGGCCCCGTCTAGCTCTGTCAGGGCATCAGGACAGCTCCCTGACGGCGTCTCGGTGCTCTCATTTCAGAAGAATGAAGAGCCAACAGAC
>JAODKN010000037.1:17635557-17647538 GCA_026774425.1 Petrocephalus zakoni
CGGGGACTAACGAGTGATTCGACATAGGGAGGTTTTCGACTTAAGGAGGTTCGACTTAGCGAGGTCCGACTGTATTATCATCTGTAGTTTGATTTTGAGTAGGGGAGGGAAAAAACGCTTAAAATCGGAAATCGGATTTTTTTGTGAAAAAATCTGAGATTTAATTTTTAGGCCATATCACCCAGCTCTACTTTTTCATCACTATTTTCTTAGTTCTTAATAGCCTCTTCATTATAATTATAAGCTATTAAGACAAAGGGATACAAATGGATACTGCACTGTAACTGCTGCAAACAGCAGCCTGAGCACGAGATGAATGAATGAGCATCTCGCGGGGAGGCTGGAGCTGCCAGCGAGGCATCGAGTCACGTGGAGCAGCACTCACGATCGACTTTATGACCGTGCGCAGTCACGGCCACATATTTGCTGTCTTCTCTCGGATCGTGATCTGTCGAGCTTTACGAACGGTCATAAAGTCGATGGTTCGTAAGTCGCATAGGTCATAAGTCGATGACGACGTGTATGCTGCATGCTTATTAGTTCAAAGACGTTGAGATTTAGGTAGGTTTGGGTATCGAAATTTGGTACCAAAAATAATTAATTTTTTGATCCGTAAGAGGATCCGAACCGAAGTTCGATACCCAGCCATAGTAATGACAGTTCCCAATTCTACACCAGGAGCTTTCAAGGCCAGAAACGTGACACTCTGCGACTGGCTAAAACAGGTGACACCCAACAGTCAAGAGGAGAAGCACAGGCATGTTTCACATGGGGGTGTGTATTGACTCTCCCACTTTGAATCAGCAGATTCCAGTAACTATTATTAATGCTGAGCTATTTAGACTTATTTACAAAAGTCAAACCACATGCTTGCATTTTTCGTAGCGATTTACCCAGTGGGTTATTTAAAAATTAAAAGTGTTAAAAATTGTAGTACTTAGTCCTCACTGTTACATGCCTCTATACCTTGGCCGTAACACAAAACAAAATGAACGCAATATTCAAATAGCTTATTGCAAAGTATTTTGTTTAAGATACTCCTAAAATTGACTAAATAAGGCTGCTTCACTTATACAATTGCACATTTTCTTGTATTAATGATTTTTGCCATATCTAAAGATATTTACGTGCTATGCTGAGACCAGCTATAATAACTCGCTATTCTAAGGTAGCCATGTAACCATCATGTCTTTTTTTTCCCTTCATTAAAAAACAACCAACAACAAAAAAACGTAACTAGTTTACATCCAACACCAATGTGGGTTTTTAAACGTGATGAAACAATCAAACCTTTGTTTGATAAATTACAAGACCTTTCAGCCAAATCATTAGACTATAAAAACCACAGCTTAATTTATGGTCTTTCTGGAACCACAAAAACATTTTCCATGATCCAGTTACCAGGATGGCTCACACACAAGTTAGAAATCTTCTATACATTTCTAATGGTGCTCCTGATAAACCAGAAAAAGCTGCCCTTGTTTACATCGTCCTTCAAAGGGCAACGGCGCCTTCAGCTAGAGAGGACACAGCAATGAAGCCAGATCGAGTGGATCCATTTGGGAGAAATTACAGCCATTTCATAACAGCGCAAGGCACATTTTCCTGGCATGGTGGACTTATGATTCTTACCCCAGGCAAGCCTAAAGAGGCGCCCTACATTGCGTTAAGTGTCAGCGATCATCTGCAGCCCATTACAGACCACTTTTTCCCCTACAGGAAAGGCTGCCTTCCAAGTTCAACAGTCCACAAGGCAAAGGCTGTCACCACGTTAAGACTACAGAGGCCGTGTGGCACTGAGCATGCATCCCACAGAACACTGTGGGATTTTGTGGAGGGATGCCAACTTACTCAGCGGCTGAACACCAAAACCAGCTTGTACTGTGCAGCTTCCTTTGGGATCTCATTGTGGTGACCCCTCATTGCGGTCACCCCGGACCTGACTGACACTCTCAAGACATTTGATAAAAACTTTATAGTCATTGTTACACGCACAATGAGATGATGTTTGAAGCAAGCCAGCAGATGTACATTAGGAGGAGGAACAAATTAACAGTATGAAAAGGTTTGGATCTGGATGTAATTCCTAAAGTCACCCTGTCAATAGCTTCCCCTACAGTCCTGTCATAACACCAGAACGCAAAATTTACTAAAAGGCTGACATATATCCATGCGTTTGTTTGATTATCCATTCTTGCTTCCATCTTCCTACCACTTATCACGGTTTGGTTAGGAAGGTGCCCAGAGCCCACTATTTCCTTAAGATTTCGAAAGCCAAACGATCCAACAACAAAGTATAATACAGTACATGCTATTTCTTCTGAGGACACCTTGTGGCCTCTCAGCCTTACTACACCTTGCCAGCTTCCTCTCTGCACATTTTCTTTAAGCTCTGGTTAATATACCTTCCTGTTTTTCAAGTTTTGTACAGTAGCACAGGCACCGTTACCATGCAGAGTGCTGACAGAAATGCACCCCGGTACAGGTACCTCGCAAAGCCTCCATCACAGGCAGGATGCTCTCTGACCACTGGTGTGCGGCGATGCTGCTGTAGATTCCTGGGAAATCTCGCTGCCAGATTCGCTGGCCAACCGCCCAGATGGCAATAAGCTCTGGGTTGGCCTGTAGGGAGCAAAGCAGAGGAGCCTTTCAGGAGCAAATTCTTACACCCCACAGCCGGCATGGTAAACACTTTTTCTGGGCTTTGTTACAGAGAACTGTTATGATACTGTGCAGGAGATGGCAGACAGCAAGTGGGCCATGCAGAGCTCCAGCAGGAGGCCAGCTGTGGTTCTCCAAGCCTGCCTGCAGATGTCAGACTGAGCAAACCACTCTCAGCAATTCAAAAAGTTTTTCTGCCCCAGCTCTGCATTCAATATTCTAGCTGACTGAAGCCAATCATCTTTTAATGTATAACAATTTTTTAAATTTGGCCATATCACACTGAAAACTTTTCTCACAAAGGAGTTTGTTTTTTGGGAAATCTCAGTTATGGAAGGGACAACCAGCTAATGAAAGCCATTGTACTCTTACAGACTGTTTATAGGTAGTTAGACAAAGACCTAACTTTCAGTTCTCAGGTGATGTTATTTATTCATTCATTTTCAATGTAAAAAGTTGGCTTGCTCTAAAACACAAGAATCCTTCCATCCCTTCCATGGAAACAAACATCTAATAATAGCGAAGGTAAAAAAAAACAACATTTAATTAGACGGCCTGCCTATTTTCTCTCTCATTAAAGTATCAAGGAGGTGAGCTAATTGTTCAAAGATATTAAAAGATTCAATCAATGTGTTTTTGAAGAGTAAGCAGAGAACGGACTAGCTAATAACAAACATCTGGTTTGTATAACAAAAAAGGCAACGGAAACAAAGGGTGCTGCTTGAAAAAAAGAGCTGCTCAAACAAAAACAGACGACACATTTTAATAATTCTTTGATAATTGGCTTACGGTCTTTATTGCCTGAGGAATCCTCTTCCAAAGATACCGTGCGTTGTTCCTGAAAATAGACTTTCATTTAGGACACAGGTCCCAGCATTCCTGTCATGTATCCACACATAATACTAACACACAGAGCGGGTAATTAACCGCAAACCATAACGTATCAAAGTAACTACAGCCCATTTAATTAACCTTACATTTTATTTCCTCACCCATCAGTTATCGTGGATTTTAACTGCTTGCTCTACTGTGCATACAAATCAAACAGCATTTAAGTCTGTGATCCATACAAACGTACAGGTCTGTGAGAGAGATGTGTAGGGCCTACAGGTGATATAGAAGGATGTGTAGGGCCTACAGGTCTGTGATAGGGATGTGTAGGGCCTAGAGGTGATATAGAAGGATGTGTGGTGCCTACAGGTCTTTGAGAGGGATGTGTAGGGCCTACAGGTGATATAGAAGGATGTGTGGTGCCTACTGGTCTTTGAGAGGGATGTGTAGGGCCTACAGGTGATATAGAAGGATGAGTGTGGCCTATAGGTCTGTGAGAGGGATGAGTAGGGCCTACAGGTAATATAATAGGATGTGCAGGACCTACAGGTCTTTGAGAGGGATGTGTAGGGCCTACAGGTGATATAGAAGGATGTGGCAGGACCAACAGGTCTTTGAGAGGGATGTGTAGGGTGAATTGTTACCAGCAGACAGCTGGAGTGTCCAGGGGACACCAGAGGGAACTCACATGTCATTATGAAGGAGGTAGAGAGCCAGAAGCTGAGCATATACCTGCGGAGTTGCCACTCCCCCAGGAGCCTGAGAACACAGAGGAAGATAGCAACATGACTCCATCAAGTGCCTAATATTATCCATTAGAAACCACAGGAAAATGCCCTTTGTTATTGCGACCTTTTCCACCTGCACTTTGTCTTTCCCACTTACACTTCACAAAGATTTCTTTTTTATTAATGAAGCCAGACAATATGATTACTTACAGTTAAGTGCTTTACCGTGCTCTACTATCCACTAGCCTGGAACGCGTAAACGGCTGCTTCCAAAACAGACAGTTACTTTGCTCGATAAACTCAGCTCACGGTTTTGTGACAGAACCCACCACTGCAGGCTGGTACCTGCTGATGCTGCTTTCAAGTTAGACTTTCGTTTAGTTATTAACATCTGCAAGTCTGCTCCATAACACACATCATCGGACACCTACGCGCCTGACAGAAACACACAACCCATCTGATCTTCCGATCTCAACGGGCATAAGCCGCGACACCGGTCACACAGATACGCTAAGCCGAGATAATCCCTAGTTAGTTACAAAATGAAGTTAAACTCAAACCGGCAGAGCCTCGGACCATTAGTAAGGAGCCAAACCCGGCAGCTGGGTAACAGCGCCCGGCCTCGGCCGCTCACACAGCGGCACTTCGCTCCGCAGCACCGTTACCTCCAGCTCTTGTACTTCGCACTGCTCCAGCAGTTTGTCGTAATTTTCACTTGTCATTACAGCCGCTGGCATCTTCTCGTACTCATTCGCAACGAAACGCCTTTCCGCCCGCCTGAACCGGAAGCTCGCCCTGACGTCACTTCCGTCTGAACAACGCCATCAAATACGCAACTTCCGCTCTAAAGATCACGGCTCAGGTTTCCTTTTCCGCAGTTAGTCTTCCTCCTTGGTTGGGACAAGCAAGCGCTCTAAGAGGAATTTAAGCAGCGCCAGCAATCGTGCTGTTCTTGTTATTAGTATTTATTTATTACAGTAACGGACATGAATTATATTTTATAGTGAATAATAAGATGAATTGCTTAACAATATTGTACTGGTTATCCGATAAATACAACAAATACAGGGTTACTATAACGTTGATCAGCTGGCTGGAATGTGAGATTATGCACACACGTACATGAATTTACGTACTTTTGCTAGAGTTAATTTTAAGTTTATAATGGAATAATATAGATTTGCCGTAAGATTTACTGCGAGTGTCACGCCAGATGCGTGAGAGTTGGTACCCTGTAAATATTGTAATGTAATTAGGGCAGTGTAAAGTAAAATGCTCTTGGGAAAAATTGTAATAGCGAGTTTTTTTTATTAAAATAGAGTAGAAGTTTATAGTAAAGTTGTTTTTACTTCTACCAGCCATTCTAACAATTCAATTACGTAATTTTCCTGTCAGTTCTACATTTTTCAAGATTTCTTTCACTATTTTTGTGTAATATCAGCGCCTGTTGTGTGTTGTACGTTATTGCAACTCCGTTGTTTTTTGCATATTATACTTTTTCAAATATTAAATATTTTAATAAGCTCATCCAGATTTTAAAACCCACTTTCCTTAGTCACTCATCCAGTGTAGGGTTACGTGTCTTCGGAAGGAAACCTACATAAACAACGGGTGACTATGTATTCATATATGCGGTTATAAGACAACCAGTTTAAAATCTGTTTTAGATAAATGAAACAAACGATTTAGAAAATGCATGAATGAATGAATATCTGTCCTGCAGCGCATGTTACGGGAAATTGTGTTCCATTTGCAGTTCATAATACTAACACCAGATGGCACTTTATGTTCATTTACGACTCACTTGAAAATTGATAAATGATGAAATTGATTAAAAAAAAAAATTACCTGCCTTGCGTTTTATTTCACCTCCCCTCCAGGGAAAAAACTTTTAAAAAAAATGAGCCTATGCAATATACACATATATATATATATATATATATATGGAATTTAGAAGTCCTTAATTTCCGCACCTTCAGTAAGCATCCTGAACTATCTATTTTTGACATGAAGCAGCTTTGATTTTTGTTTCACATAATATTACTAGTGACAACATGTCAGTACGAGAGCATTATAATAAGTAGGGTGTGTTTATGGAATAGTGTTGGAGAAAACCTGACGTTTTAAAAGTGACATTCAGTGTCATTGACCTCTAAAAACACATACATGTTGCCTAGTCCATTCTTTGTGATGGTGGATTCGAAACAGTCGTTAAAATGAGTGAGGCGGGACTCATTGAACTGAACTTTGAAAAGTAGCAGAGTGGTTGACTAAAACACAGTAGTTTTAACAAATACTGCATCGGGTAGCTGGCACTGTCTATAGACCCGTAAGAGCATCCTGGTTCAAAGGTCATGACCTTGTGCCCCTTTTGCTTTGAATATAAACAAATGGTCTGTGAGCTGTGTGATAAAATGTAGCAAGGAGAGGATGAAAAGCAGCAGGCAGTGGCCCTCAAGTCTAGGGCAAAGGTAGAGAAATGCTAATCTCAGTTAATAAATATGATGCCGACATCTGCCTTTGTCACCAGCAAGGCTAAAAACATTCAAAATGCGATACTTTTTAAACAAAGTAGTATAAGTTATGTGACATTACATACAACCACACTGAAATGTTGTAATTGTCAATGTGAGGTATATAATATATAAAAATAAGGGACTGGCAGATATAGTACAGACACAGGACCAGTGCTCAAGCTAACATTAACTGTGGCTGGAACAAATAAGACAGGAAATGACACAGCATGTCAACGAGTTTGCAATCAACCCAAGATTTTACAGTGAACCAGGAAAGTCTACATTGTCTTTCTGGGCTTATTTAAAGATTCTGTTTGTTAAGCCACTTTGCAGTGAAGTACTACAGAAACAGTTAAATCTAAGCAAACAGTGTTCCCCTACAAATATAGATTTGGTAATATAGACAATGGTTTTAATAATGTTTTAAGAATGACCATGCTGAGGTTTCGTAATGAAATAAAAGTTACACAACCCAAATGTTGAAGTTTGTTCAATAAAAGAGTAACTGTGTCAAAGAGGAGATTTCTTTCAGGAATCCATGCCAGCTTAAAACTTCTCTCTTTATACAGAGTTCTGCTTCAGAAACACAAAGGTGCCATGTAACACTGTAACTGAATAGCCAGGATCTGAATAGCATATTGCACTGTTTTGCCTTTCTTTAACCATCGCAAACTTTCGTACCTGTTTTTCTTTTTTATTTTACCTCTGCTTCACACTGACATACCGTCCATTATAAGGCAGCCTGCATGAAGGGACAAACTATTCTTTACCTACTAGAAGTACTTAAGAAAGCTGAGAACTCTAACTACAAAACGTAAAGTTCTGAGGCATTTCCAGATGAGGAAAGAATAGAAAAATCAGCTTCTGTTTCAGTATAGGAGGGCTGAGAACAATTCTCTTATCCTACTTTAAGGGACATTATTCTAATGTTTATACATTTTAGCTAGAAACAAATGTGTGTTTCCTGATTGGGATGATAACATGCAAGTTAGATTCTTTGTGTATCTACATGGAAACATAAAAGGCAAATGTCTGGCTTTCTGGTGCCAGTCTAAGCCTGTGTCTCCAAGCTGGTATTGGACATCCCCCCGTCTGTCATGGTCCTGTACACCTTGGGGCACAGCTGCATGTGTGGGTGAGGGTCTGAAGCAGTATTTCCCAATCTTAGGGACCCACAGCCAGTCCATGTTTTTGTTCCCTCCAAGCTCTCTACCAGACAGTCCACATTTTTGCTCCTTCCAAGCTCCTGTAGGGAGCAAAAATGTGCACTGTATGGTAACAGAGACTGTCTGTGGGTCCCAGAGGACCAGATTGGATGCATGCTGGCGGGAGCGGGTAATTTCTTTTGGGAGCAGCTGCCAGCCACACCATTACATAGGGAAAGGGTTCCTTCCAGGACAGGAAGTCATGTCCCAAAGCTGGAGCATGGCACACTGTAGTCTCATTTCAGTAATTATGTTGTTTGTGGGTAAGCATAGTTTCCCACGATTGAAAAGAAACACAAGTCCATTTAAATGGGGCATGCTGAATGGAAGATGGCAGCATATCATTGATGATTCACTGTTTGGATGAGTACACAAGCAGATAGTGGCGCTCAAATTATCAGGGTGACCTGGGATAGACAAAGTGTCGGACATCTTACCTAAACTCAGGACCAGCATTGATGCTCTAGTGCAGTGTTTCGCAAACGAGTCCTCGGTGACCCCCAGCCACTCCCAGGGAACTGGGAGAGAGCAAAAATGTGGACCATCTGGGGGAGCCCAAGGACTGGTTTGAGAAACTGTGTTCTAGCACTCTAGGTGAGATTCTACTATGGCCCCCAGAGCAAAAAAAAAACTAATTTTCAAATGCATTCACATTAAAAACATTTCAGCAGCATACGGTATCTGGCTGCCAATTAGCTAGGTCATGTCTTTATTAGTGAAATATTAAAGTAGTGAAACATTAAAACTAGTATAAATAAGTGTAATGTCACAGAATGCAGCTAGAGGTATTCCTTCTGAGTTTTCAGTCATTCTTTTGCTACCCCTAATCAAATGGCGCCCTAGGCGATCGCCTGTGCTGCCTATGGGATGGGCAGCCCCAGCACAAATGGGCATGCACATTCCAGCCGCATTGCAGTTTGCACTTTTACTTTTACTAATTTATAATTTCCTCAAGCAATTACTATTCGTTTATCAGAAGTTCCACAACAGTCTTCCTACAGTGTTTGGAGGAACAATCGCGAAAAGGGCAGAGTGAAGAATGCGGTGGAGAACGTTATAAAGCAGGAAGTATGAGTAAAAGATAAGAGAGGTTAGAAGGTTTGACATGATGGAGGACATGCTGAAGGGTGTAGGACATTACAAGAGGAAGACCTGGCTTGGGACGATGGAGGGGAATAGAATAATGAGCTTAACAAAGGAGCAACACGATGATGAAGGAGTCTGAGCAATACCATGCGGTGATATGTGGTACTTTGCGAAATAGATGCTCTCATAAGGCTGCAGGGTCAGGTCAAAACCTGAAAGAGGGAATGGGTTACGTGTCACCACATGACACGCCAACTGCGCTGGTTTCCTGCTGTTGTCAGGCCCCGCCGCACACCACCGAGGCCCCGGACCTTAGCGACAGCACGATCACTTTTGATCTGATGCAGCTTCGTGCTGTTTACTAACACTGACTACACCTACTTAAATGACCCGCAGAAAGGCTCACTGTAGGCGTCACGCCTGCATATGTTAGCACTGGGAATCGGCTCATTCTTTTGATACCCACTACTGCAAAAGTATATTTCTAATGAAGATGTTTCTGACTTAGTATATTTTTGGGGTCTTGAAAATGTATGTTTTTTGGAAGCAGCCGGGCTGGGTAGGTTGTCTAAGAAGCACTACCCCCCTGAAATCAGAGCACAGACAGGTCGGGGGGAGGGAGGGGTACTTATCATGTGGTCTGCAGTCCAGGTGAAGCATCTCACCCATTTATTTGTGCACTTATCTGTTTCCTAGACCCTGTCGGTATCTGGACAACAGAAATGGAACTGTATATTTGATGACTACATGGGTGACAGTGACCCAAGGACTGCAGGAACCTCTCTGGTTCTACTCTTGAACTGGACCATTATCGGAGTGAATCCACTAGTCAGCAGTCTGGTCAGCATTACAAGCTGCTTACTTGTCAAGGTTTATTTATGTAGCTGAACTATAACGGTGGAAGGGCCAATCATTCAACACGTGGCCTCCGCAAATCCTGGAGAAGACAGATGCAAAGTGGTACTGTTGGCTCCCATCAGCTCTGCATGCTTCCCTACCTGGCCTCGCCCAACAGCTCCCTATTAGCAGTGTTTATATTACGACATTACGCCGGCCCCGTCTCCTTGCATTCTGTTCCATTTCTTTTATGTCCACAGCTTAGGCTTTTGAGCTGTGTAATACATGGCATGGATTAGCCCGTAAGTCCCTCTCCCCAGCACCCCCTCCCCCGCTGTCCTGTTATCTTTCCAGTACTCTTAACCACTTTTCTCACTCGAAATTTTTCATTCCCAATATTCTTCCTAGTTCTCAATTTTTAACCCACAAGATCCCACTATTGTGGCTCTAACTACCATAGCTGTTTCCATGACACTCACTGTAAATCCCTTTAAAAATCCCTTACTAATACATTGAAACTTGACAAATTGTTCTTATTTAGCCTAGTACCAGTTTAAACTAGCTCCTTTTAGGGAAAACTTCTGAATGACTAGGGATCATTTGTATTATTGGACAAAAGGCGGACTGGAAGGTGAGAGGGTGGACATGGTAATGTGTCCAGAGCCCCGAGTTTGAAGGTCCTCTTGCCCAGGAAGGGGTAGAGAGGTGACTCTTGATTGACGTCATCAGGAAATCACATGATGGAAACGGAAAACGAATCACAAGACATTGGAAGAGGTTTTGACCTGTACGGCTTCACACGAGAAGCCCAGAATGACTCATTAATTAAACCTAATTAATGTTTTCTTTCTTATTCTTGTAATGTGTTAATGATATATTACTTGGCATGAATGGTAAATGGCCTTGGTGCTATTTTCTGTCTTTGCAGGGAAGGTTTGTTACCAATTAAATGAAACCATCGTCTCCTTCCTCTCCCACGGAGAGGTTACATAAAGGCACATAGAGGAATGCACCCGAGACCAAGAAGGGTGTGTGCTTCCTGATTCTGACAGTTGCTTCCAAGTTTACTTGATTTCAATAATTGATGTGGCGTTGGGCTGATTCTAAGTCGGCAATGCTTCCTTTAGCACCCAGCATCAATGGGGCAAATGCAACCAGGCTGACTTATGTGTGCTGTAGACCATGCTGCTAGGCCTCATTCCTTCCTACCTAATGAGGCTGATTCAGTGTCGGCGCCACAATAAATTTGATGTGGGGCACGTGGGGGGGGTGGGGGGTGGGATGGTGATGGGAAAAGTTGTCAGTGGAGTGGGGGAGGGTTTAGCATTGGGCATGCAGACGATCTGTAGCCACGTCTCGGGGAGAGACCAGGATTTTTCTTTTTTCTGTAGGATAAATGCATTTATTGAAAAAATAAGATTGAAAATACAATAGGAGACGTGTAATGGTGGGTGGCATTTGGGGGGGAGGGCACAATGGGTCATTGTAGGGGGGGATGGCCTGCAAATACAGCCCCCCCCTTGATGCTTAACCTTTGCTGATTTATTTAGTTTATATGGAGAGTCTACATTAAGTGAATGGGGGTGTATCAGTTATGACAGGGTACTCAGAGAGAAGGGCATTGTGGGAAAGAGGAAGTCACATCCCGTCACCTGTGTGAGGCGATCTGTGCCTGGGACACGCCATTCAAAGGGAGGAGGGAAATCCTCTCAGCAAACAGGAAGCAGACTCTGATTTATAGGGGATTAACAGAACCAGTTAGCTGCCTTTCAGGAGGGCAAATATGGCATTACTAACCAGGGGTATCCCAGCTTTAAAGTGTTTTTTCTAAAGCATGTGGGACTGGTAAAGAGCTGCTGTTTGCTTATCCCAGTAAGGCTGGTCATACAGTCAGTATTACTTATTAGCTGGGAGGTATGGAGTTACATTGGAAGGCCGAGTATGTATGCAAGAACAAGAATGATGACAAGTGAAGGCAATGGAGTTGTAATGGAGGTTTATAACCTTATTCATGGCTACATTTACGTTGATTTTGATTTTGCAACCTACAGGTGAGACAAATGGTACATTCAATTTCATATTTCATATTATTCAAAACCAGATTTTTTTTTACATTT